>VDFB02358134.1:175661644-175730808 GCA_007258455.2 Sequoia sempervirens | reverse complement strand
AAGATTCATATTTCAAGGAGGTATACAATGTTTGTGAGAAGCATTTGAATTATTTTCATGGTGAATTCTCTGACTTTTTATTGCAGAATGGTTTTCTCTTCAAAGGAAGCCAATTGTGTGTGTGTAAATGCTCAATGAGGGAGAATATCATAAAGGAGAAACACAGTGGGAGTCTTGGAGGTCACTTTGGCCTTGACAAGACCTTAGAACAAGTTAGGAGATTTTACTATTGGCCAAAGTTATAGGTGGATGTGAGAAGGTATGTCGAAGGTTGCATAATATGTCAAAGGGCAAAGGGAACTTCATCAAATGCAGGACTCTATCAACCACTTCCCATTCCCAATAGGCCTTCAGAGTGTGTAAGTATCGACTTTGTCTTGGGGTTGCCTAGAACCCAAAAAGGTTTTGATAGTATCTTTGTGGTAGTTGATAAACTTAGTAAGATGGCACATTTTCTTCCTTGCAAATGCACCAATGATGCATCTCATATAGCAGGTCTCTTCTTTAAGGAGGTTGTTAGGATACATGGACTGACTTTAAGCATTGTTTCTGAAAGGGATTCTAAATTCATTGGTCACTTTTGGACGACCTTGTGGAAGAAACTCAAGGAATTTTTTTTTCCTTTAGTTTAGCATACCATCCACAAATGGATTGAAAAATTGAAGTGGTGAATAGATCATTGGGAAACCTATTAAGATGCCTTACCAAGGAGCATGGACAAGCTTGGGATCTGATTTTACCTCAAGCTGAATTTGCATATAATGACTCCATGAATAGGAGGATTGGTAGAAGCCCTTTTGAGGTAGTCTATGGCATGCACCCTAGAGGGGTCTATGAACTAAGAGATCTAAAAGGAGTTGCTAGGAGAAGTGATCAAGGTGAGGACTTTGTTGTTACAATCATGGATATTCATCAACAAGTGAAGGGAAACCTTCAAAAGAATGTTGAGAAGTATAAGGAAAAGGAAGATTTAAAGAAGAGGAATGTCCAATTCAAGGTTGGCGACTTGGTGATGGAACACTTGAAGAAGGAGAGACTTCCAAAAGGAAAGTATACCAAACTCATGATGAAGAAGATAGGACCTTGCAAGGTGGTCTACAAGTTTGGCCAAAATGCTTATGAAATAGAGCTACCTCTTGGGGTGGCAATCTCTCCTCTCTTCAACATTTCTGACTTGTATCCTTTCAAAGCTTTTGTGATATGATTAAGTGCTTGGTTACTATCAAACTAATGATATGATTGATGTTACTAAATTTGTTTAAGGTGTATAAGACAGGTTTGGTGACTTTGATGGTTGGATGGGTGACTATTATGAAGCCCTTTGAGAAAAATGGTGATTAACCATAAGATGATAATCAAGATTTTTTCATAGTAGGATTTTGTAACCTATAAATAGATTGTTGCAGTCAAAATATGGTGAGTACAATGCTTGATAATGGACTGATAATATTGAGGTATGGTTTAATTGATTTGTTGCCTTGGTGAATAAATGAAAGGATGAATTGTTCAAGTGTTAATAATCAGGTTTATGTTGTTTTTATGGTGGTTGAGAATGATGTGAATCTAATTGATTAAGTCAAATTTTTCTTTAATATGGTTTTTGCTTTGAATGAATCAATTGGAATACTGATTAGTGGAATGATGAATGACGGCCTATGGAATGGCTAAGAGAATTTGAGTGGATTTTGGTTGAATGAAAAGTAGATTTATGATGAAATTATATTTGATCTTCTCCCTATCTCTATTTGGGATTGAAACTTTGAAGAAAATGATGTTGATGGTGTTTTTGATGCCCGCACGATGTACCCCTCGATGATTGAAAGAGCTTTGATATGCTCGTGATCACTAACCTTCTAGTCTATGCCATTGCCTTTACTATTATGGTTTCATAGATTTTTTCCAAGCATCCATAGTTTGTCATGGTGGTGCACCTTTGCAAACACATGCCTCCATGTGAAGTAATTGCATCATGTTGCTTATGTTGACTTTCCTAACAACTATATTGTACAGTTGAAATTTTGACATTTATCAACATCTAGTTATTAGTTATGGAATTTGAAGTACTAATGCTTTGAGTTTGAATGATGTGTAATGCAACGTAACCAACAATATGAATATAAACTACACAAATATATTAAGTAGAATTCATTACTTAAGTTCTCTTTATTCTATTACCTCCATGTACGTTTGAGTGAATCCACTGGCACTAGGAGGTGTTTGCTTGAAACCACCAATATTATCCTGTTCAACATCCAAAATCACATGTATTAAAATACCATTCGTAAAACAATGCTATTAACATGTAATAAATTTATAATTGTTTACTAGTTACATACCCCACTAATAGGTGTACTGCAAAAATAAGTAGGTGGAGGACTGGTGTATCCAGTCTCAACACTGTGACCCTGCAATTTTATTAAAATAATAAAACTAAATTAGTTAATCATGCATTTCAGAATCAAAATTTAATAAATTAAGTTCAATGAACATGCTAACTTTTACCTGAATATTAATGCCATATGCATGATACAAAATTTCAGTTGTCCTCTCCATCCTCGTAGTAGCATTCAGATCCTGTGTAGCAGTATATAGATCCTGCGTAGCAGCATATAGATCCTGCGTAGCAGCATACAAATCCTGCGTAGCAGCCTCCTATATGTCGGTGGGGTCATATGAACAAGTCACCCCGCAAGATTGACACACATGGGTTCAAAGGCCACCACCCAAAGACTCCCCTGGATGGCATTGTACAATAGGGCTACTATGATGGATGACACTTTGGGTCAAAGTGTTGATCGTCTGCAATGTCTATACGCCAACACTCTCCTTTGCAACAACAGGCATAACAATGTGCTCATGAGGCGGCCTAGCAAGAGGTCGTCTCCCTTGCCACACAAGATCTAGCTGTGCAACAAGCCTATCTTGAGCTGACCCCCCACCTCTCCCCTGGAACTCCCTCATATCAAAATAATATTGGATTTGGTTCAATACAAACTAATTGTATAGTTTCCTAAGAAAATATTGGGGGACTTCACAATTATTGCACGGTGGGTAATCAAAGACCAAATACCATCTATCATAAAAATGGTTCCTAATCTCTTGGTGGTGGCACCAATGAATAGGAAACCTCTTTGCATTGAGGGTAAGATTTTTATTTTTTTTAGGGTCAGTGAATAGAGAGCACAAATCACCTTTAGTAATTTTTAAATATTTTACTTGTTTATATGATAATTTGTCTACATAATATGCCCTGGTTGCCTGCCTCCTATCTTGCCATCCATATATTTGTTGGGTAATTGCATCTACATTTTTTAACATCTCTTTCAATGAATTTTCGAGATGCATTCTTTCTATGGTTGAAGCATTTGGATCACTCAACCTACTGATAAGATCCTCAAGTTGTTTTCTATTGTTGTCAATTTCACTCCTCATATTTTCTTGAGTGCCAAGAGGGTATTGAGTGATTGGTGGGGGAGGTTGATTTTGTTGTTGAGGTTGATTTTGTTGAGGATTTTCTTGAGAATTTTGTTGTTGAGGATTTGCCTCCTCTTCTTGTTGAGGATTTTCAGGATTTCCTACAAATTTTTAAAAAAAAAATCAAATCTAACCTAAAACAAACAAAATCAATTTCAAACTAAGAAATTCAAAACAAATAGTAGACAATACTTACCTCCCACACCTCTTTGTTTTCATGCAATATTTGCAAAGTAAATCCAACTATTGTTGATAAAATTTGTAGAAATCCTTCCTCCTAGAACACGAGCGTGAAAGTGAGGGTTTTTGGTCGTGGGCAGAGAGAAACAGTAAATAGAAAATGGTAGTTTTAACCTTCTTTTTTTTTCTTTTAAAACAACATAACATGAGCACATTATAACGCGCTCGTGTTATCTCTTTCCAAAAAAAAAATTGGCCACAAAAGTGCGACCATATTCATGCACCCGCCCTTGTTGTGGATTAAATGGTTTGTTGTTGAGTGTATCTAGTTCATCTATGGGAATTCTCAGAGGTCTGTGTGAATTTTTGGTCGTTCTATGAACAATTGTGTTCTGACAGTATTTCTGTGGGTTCTGTCAGTATTCCTAAATGTAGATTATGTGTTTCTAGTAATTTCTATTATTTTGGATGTCTTTATGTTATTTCTTGGTGCTCATGGATGCTTCTAGATTGTGCTCTATCTTTGTTGTACATTCACATTGATTGGTGTGCTCATGGTCGAATATTTTCTCTGTATGTTCAGTTTTTCATGTTCTTGGCCGACATGATGGTGGTAACGTGTTGTGGATATTTGAGGTGTAATTAATTAAAGTATTTTTGTGTTGGAGTTGTTAATTTGGGTCTCCACTATGTTGTGGTTGACCTTAGTGGATTGACATTGCAAATTTATTTGTAAATTTTGGCTGACATTGAAAATATATTTTATATTCCTAGCCGAAAAAGTTGTGGATGTAATCTCATGTTACAGATATAAAGAGTGACTGTTTCTTCAGTTAAAAGGTGTGTTTAAAGTGTGGTTGTGTTCTTAGTGTGCTCCTATATGTGAATATCATTTGATTGTAGAGCAGAGTGTGAAGAAGGTTGAGTAGACTGTAAAGAAGGTTGAGCAGAGTGTGAAGAAGTTTGAGCGAAGTGTGAAGAAGGTTTTATGTGCTTAACTGGAACTATAATCAGGCTTGTGTAGAAGCTATTTTCTTAGTTCATATTTGGATGGTTTTAATCCAAACCTTTCTTTGGATAGTGAGTCATCTTTTGTATTTGAGCAGTGAGCTCTAGGCAATGTGCCTGAATGCATGTGCATTCCCATTATTCATATACTTTTAACAAGGTATAATATTGTGGACTGATCTCCACCGTGGTTTTTCCCCTAATAGAGTTTTCAGGTAAAAATCTTGGTGTTCTTTGTGTTTCTGATGTGTTGATTGTTTATGGTTTATTATTCATTCATCAGATTTGAGATTAAGCTAAGTAAAGATTGAAAAGTTTAATTATTCTATGACAATTGATTCACCCCCCTCTTAGTTGTATGTCCTTGTTTTGCCAACAGTAGTGAGTTTAAGTACTAAATTCTGAGTAAGACTTAATGTATGTAGACAATAAAATATTTTTTCATATAAAATTATTATATGTGATTACCTTTTCCATGATGCAAAACATGGCTAGACAATGTAGGCAACATGAAATAAAAGAGTGTCATGATCCATCTAGTACGACTCACATCTTTGAATGTTTGTTGTATTTTCATAATTATTTTTCCAGAAATGATCAATAATGGTCCTTGACAAAAGTTTTGTATTTTCCTATAAGAAGTACAACTTGTGTATTTTCGTGTTCTCTTTTAGCATGTCTAATTTTTTTGAGGTGTTGGAAATGTTAATGTTGAAGTCACCTGCAATGTAAATAAGGCTTCTAGTGGGAGCAATTTTCATTTCTTTGTTAATAATTTTTATAATATTTGTAAGCGATGATGTTGGTCTGGCATAGATATTACAAATATAAAGGCTTTGTTTAGTAAATATTAGTGTGCTCAATATTGCTTCAACATTGTCTTTTGTAAGTGGAATTGCATTGTCTATTTGTATATGATTTTTTGTGTAGGTCATTATCCCATGTATATGGTATGCTGTAGAGCAATTATATTTTGATAACGCGTCATTTTTTAAATTTGTTTCCAAATATATCTCTTGCAGAAAAATAATGTCCGATGACATTAAATCTTTGTCATGTTCAATGTCTTGTTTGTGTGGCTGGAAATGATGAGTGTTTAATGTAGATACGGTAATACATGATGTTTGAGATTTGTAATGTGTGTCATTTTGTAGAGTCCACTTAGCTACTAATTCTAACTGTGTCATTTCATCTATGATTTCTCTTTTTACTTTAAAGATTTTTTTTTGTTAGAGGGCTTAATGAAAACAATGTTTCAATTGTCGATGTGCGGGAAAGGGTTGTGTAAGTTAACCCATGTTGGTGTACACCTAATGGTTCAAATACAAGGCCATGTATTGTAAGTCCTTGTGATTTATGTATTGTTCGAGCACATGCTAATTGTACTAGGAATTGTTTTCTAACAATATTTTTATGTTGATCATTTAGTTTTAAGATTGGCCTAACAACTCAGAGTATTGGTACCCATCCATTGTTTTTATTAAGGAAAAAGCAGGTTTTGAAGGGGCTCTAAAACCCTTTAACAACAAACAAGAGACAAATTTAGTAGAAAAAGTACTCAAGCAAGAAAATAAAACAAGACAGGAAGCTGCCAAAAGAGAACATTAGAACCAACTAAGAGACAACACCACAAAAGAACCCACAAAAATCCAGCGACAAACCCACAATTAGGCCATATTCTTCAAGACCTCTACCACCTCCTACTCTAGTTTGTTCATATTCTATATTGCTTTCTTGATTTCCTGGATGTTAACCTGGGACTTACCAACCTTTCTCTTAAGGTTTTCTCTAGTTCTTTTACATGGTCCACCATAACCTTCCTAACTATGTACTTTATCTACCTCCTCTTCTTCAACAATATTGTCCTGATAAGCATTCTCAAGACTATCCACCATCATATCCATAGCATTAGCCGTGGATTTTAAAATCGTATGGCTAGTATTCATTACCACTTGGATAGACTCTTTTATGTGCTTGATTTTGTCCTTGAAAGAAAATAGCTTCTCATCATGATTACTCTTAAATTTCTCAAGATCTTCAACAATTTTCTTAAGGCAATCCACCATATACTTATTTTCTTCCTTAGTCCACAAGTCTGTGGTCTTCACTCTATCTCTTGCAGTGTTGTTGAGGGACTCTGGTTTTTCAAGGTTGTTGCTCATAGCCCTCTATTTCAAATTAATTTCCTTAATCTCAAAAAACACCCATCTCATCAATCTAAAGAAATCCACATACCCATTACGGGAAATGGCTAGCATGTCTGCAAGAAACTCACATTCTTCCCTAAAATAATGATTTTCTACCCTGAGGTCATCTAGATAACGAGATCTATCCTCTTTATCAGTGGCAAGGTAGCTAGAACATTCAGACAAAGAGTCCATCTAAGGATCCTTGGTAACAAGAGTTTTACCTTTCACCTTGGTCTTGGCTTCATCATAGCCAGGAGTTACAACCTTAGTGCCAGCTTTAGGAAGGCCATGTTTAGAGGGAACACTAACCTTATGTCTTTTGTTACTCCCCTTCTTCAAAGACTTAGAGGTCTCAACCTCCTCATTCTCCAAATTAGTATCCCATTCCTCCTCAGAGTAGCTTGCACCCAATTCCTCTTTTTCAGAGACAGAGTTGGGAGACAAGGACATTTTGGACAAAGTTGGCTGGGCTTTGTAATGTTCAGAAATTAAAACCAACAAACCCTCATGAAGAATAAGTTGTCTAATAAGGTTCTTACTATGATCATTGAGGCTAGCATTCAAAGAGGTAGCCAAATAAAAGGGGATGGAAACCCTAGCCTGATGCCTGACGTGATTGAAGAGAAAAAAATGGTAGCCAAAGACCCTAGTGTACCTCCTATCCAAAGTGATATGATCCATAATCACTTTTAGCACCTTCTTCCAAACCTTCTTAATATTCCTGATATCATAGCAACTTTTGGAAGCCCTGCACAACTTTTCTTCTTCCATTTGCGTCTTCAGGAAGTTCTTCACCACCATGTCTAAGAGTTTTTTGTCCCTATAAAATTTCAAACCCTCCATGGGAAGACCGATCACTTCAAAAATGAGTTGCTCATCAATGGTGATTTTCCTGCCTCATAGTTTAATTTTCCCATCCTTCCAATCCTTTGCGAAAACTCTAGTGACATCCGGGTCCCAACCATGAATTTTTCAATGTAGGATGTGAGCCCTCATTTTTCCAATAGACGAAACACTTTAGTATTGCTCCTCAGGTCCTCATAGTCAGTTGGCTCCACACGGTGACAATCTTCACCCATATTTGCAGAGTAACAAACTTGATTAGAAAGTTCCCACAAAAGACTCCACAATACCTAGAAAGCGTGCAAGGAACAAAAAATCAAGAATCCTTGGGTATGCCTGCCAACCAAAAGAAATAATTAAGTAGCAACTTCATAGTTGTGTGACAAGAAAGACACTCCTCATGCATGATCATTAATTTATAGGGGCATAAGATATCCTCCCGTTAATTTTGGAAAGCCTTGAAAAGGCTAACACATCCACCTCCAGAGTGTCTCCACGTTGCCACATGATTTTCTCATTTTCCCGAACACCCTTATTAGCAAAAAAATCCACCACCATGTTGATTTCCCAGTAAGCATGGGAAATATAAAAATTATGAAAAGTGCTTATAATTTTTTTAGAGAGATTAATCCAACTTTCAGTAGTCCACAATGGCTTTTGAAGACCTTTAATACATTGAATGATATTATTAGAGTCCCCTTCAAGACACACATTTTTTCAATTAAATTGGAAAGTAAGATATAAATCTTGGTATGCACCTATGGCTTCAACAAGATAGTTGGTTTGGGTGCCCAAGGGGAGCGCCACCGCTGAAATAAAAATGTCATTCTTATCCCTTATCACTCCCCCACACCCGACTGGCCCAGGATTACCCTTAGCCGCCCCATCAAAGTTAATTTTAACCCAACCGAGAGGAGGAAGACTCCATTGGATGCCATCCCTAACACCCTTAGCCTAATTAAGAGGAGAAGACATATCCAATTTTATCTTCCAAGCCTCAATAACTCTAACCTCATAATCTTGACAACAAACTGTAACTTTAGCTTTTTCTTTGCTACTTAACCCATTTAAATTCTCTCCCACAGCTCTGCAAATTTTACCAAAAATAATTTCCTCTGAGAGAGCATGGTCTTTAAAGATCCTATTATTTAGTTCTTTCCAAATACCCCACACAAGGTGTGGAAATATTTACTCCCAAAGAAACTTTAGCACCTGATTGTTTGACAGAGAATTCCACTAGCAATAGAAGTCCCAAATAAACCCAGGAAAGACCTAGCTAAGGTTCCATAGCTCCAAGACCTTGCACCATATACTATAAGAAAAAGAATATAAAAGAAACAAATGTGAAACCATCTCAGCCTCTTTACAACAAAGATAACATCTGTTAGGAAGAGAAATACCACATTTACAAAGGTTGTTAGTGGTCAAAATTTTATTCTGAAGAAGGATCCAAGTAAAAATGTTGAATTTAGGAGTAAGGTTATACACCCACGCCTTGGCCCACAAAGGAGAAGAATAATTAAGAAAGAAAGAAGCCATCGATGTAGAAATAGAGTAGGCCCCTTTAGAAGATAAATTCCAAACCATAGTATCCTCCTGGCCCCTCAGATTCAAAACCATAGAATTAAGGAGCAATTGCAGGGGAGCAAGGTCTAGGATGATAGAGGAAATACAAACCCACTGGTCATTTCTCCAATAGTCCCCCACTAGAGTACCATGCCTAAATTTACACTCCTCCATGTGACTCTTGAAGAAATTATGATCACATAGTGGCTCATTCCCAATCCATTTATCTTCCCAAAACAAAACCTTTCTACCATTTCCAACTTTCCAAAAAGCACCTTTAGCAGCAAGATCCCTAGCCTTAATGACACTATTCCAAAGATTGGAGCCATGTGGGAGGCTTTGAGAGCTGAGAAAATCCTTGAGAGATCTGACTTCATGCAAATATTTACTCTTACAAATAGCATTCCATTCACGAACTTCGACAAAGGTCCTCCAAACCTGCTTCCCCAAAAGAGCTTTATTAAAGACTCTAATATTCTACAAACTAAGACCTCCATACTTCTTGGGCTAACACACATTCTCCCAAGTGACCAATGGGATTCTCTTCTTCTCCTCAACCCTTCACCACAAAAAGTTCTTTTGTATCTTCTAAATAATATCTACAAATTTGGAGGGGATCTTAAACAGACTTAGAACGTAGATAGGCAGATACTGGAGTGAAGACTTTAGCAGCAAAACTTTACTAGCTTGGCTGAGGAGGGCCCCTTTCTAGCCAACGAGCTTCTTACTAAACCTATCCACCAGAGACAACCAAAAAGAATCAGGGGGCTTAGATCCCAAAGGAAGACCCAAATAGGTGGAGGGGAGGTGGTTAACAACACGGCCAAGAATGTCAACTATCTTCCTTTGCCTGGGTTCCAGAGTGTTGAAAGAGAACAAGGAGCTCTTGGTCCTATTTATTTTCTACCCAGAGGCCTCTTCATAAAGAAAAAGAGCACTCTTCAAATTTATGGCTTCTCCAATAGTAGAACTTCCCAAAAAAATATTGTCATCAACAAATTGCTGGTGAGAATAGACATGATTGTTCGAAGACAGTCTTAATCCTTTTAGACTTCCCTCCATCACCTTTTTTTGAAGAAGTCTCCCAAAAAAAATTTCCACCAAAGTAAAAAAGATAGGGGAAACATGATCCCCTTGTCTCACCCCCCTATAGACCTTAAAAAAATGAGAAGGAGAACCATTAATAATAACAACAGTGTTGGTGGTAGAGATCAATTCCCAAATCAATAGAAGGAACCTCTCTAAGAAGCCAAAAGCAATTAGAATCTTCAACAAAAAACCCCAATCCACCCGGTCATAGGCATTGGACATGTCCAGTTTTAATAGAGATCCTTGATTCTTAGAAGCCTCTAACGAGTGGATGTTCTCATGGACAATGACAATAGAATCCAAGATTTTTCTACCCAAGACAAATCCATTCCGTTGAGGAGAAATCAAGAGCGGAAGCACATTTAGCATTCTTGTAGTAACCACTTTTGAAATTATCTTGTAGAAAGAGTTGCATAAGCTAATAAGATGAAAAGATTCAGGGCTATCAACACCAGGGAACTTAGGGATGAGGACAATAAAGGTAGCGTTTAACTCCTTCAGCAAATTTATCGATCCAAAGAATTCCCTAACCGCATTAGCCACAATCTCACATAACACTTGAGAAAATAACATCGGAAATCCATCTGGGCTAGGAGCCTTATTTCCTTCAAAAGAGAAATCAACCCTTCTTATTTCTTCCAAAGACAGGATAGTTGTCAAAGATCTGTTTTGGTTCTCATTCATAATGCTAGGGATAGCATCAATGAGGATTTGTTGAGAATTCATATCCAGCCTCTCTTCAACAATCAAAAGACTAGCAAAAAATTGATTTTCCTCATGGCTAATCTCATCCTCATCAATTTTGGTGCCATTCTTCATGATGTGAGTAATCATGTTTGATTCCCTATGCTTTAGAGTAGTCATGTGGAAGAACCTAGTGTTCCTATCACCTAATGAGAGCCACACCGATCTAGATCTTTGTTTCCAAAATTCTTCTTCTTTGGATATAATATCATGGTAATTAATAAGAATTTTATTTCTCTTGAAAGGAAGTCATTCACATACCCTTCCTTCTGAATTCTATCCTGGATCTCCTTTAACTCCAACTGAATAGACAACTTCATAGCAAAAATATCCCTAAAAACTTCTTTGTTCCACAACCTAACCTTAGCTTTGACCTTGCTTAATTTTTTAGCCACCTAAAACATAACAGTCACATTGACCTTAATATTCCACCACTCAATGCATTTAAAGATAATATGATGAGACAACCACATTCTTTCAAATTGAAAAGGAGAATTTCTCTTACCTGAGACAGGATCCACCACAAAACTAATGGGGAAATGATCTGATCCAATCCTAAAGAGAGCCATTAAGGAACATAAATAATTCATCATCTAGTTATTCAAGATAAGAGCCCTATCCAGTCTTACCTGAATGAGATCATTCCCAACCCTTCTATTAGACCAAGTATAAGTTTCTCCCTTAAGCTCTAGATCATGTAAACCCTGGGAGTTAATAAAATCCATCAAATCTAATTTACTATCTAACTGAATTTGAGAACCACCAAACTTTTTTGACACAAGCAGAGGGGTATTGAAGTCTCCCATAATCACCTAGTTCACATTAGGGAAGCTTTTCTTAAAGGATTCAAGATTTTTCCAAAACTTCCTTCTTGCCATTTTGTTATTGGGAGCATAGATATTAGACAAAATCCAAAAAAATTCATCTCTAACATGCCTGAACCTAGTAGCCAAGTGATTAGCATCTTCCTACACTCCACAAAAAAATGGAGTTGTTGAAAGGAAGAATAGGAAAATTATTGAAATGGCAAGGAGTATGATGAAAGAGAGTACCAGAAATTCACTAAACCCCCTAAGGCCCCATCAGAACTCCTACCTTGCACACCACAATTCTTAAAGACCTTAATCCTTTCCACTTTATCCTTAGGAATCTTGGTTTCTTGGAAAATTAAAATATCAGGCTTATGGTACCTAGCAAAATTTTGCAAAATATCTTGTTTATGGGAACTGTTAAGCCCCCAAATATTCCATGGCATAATCTTCATTACTTAGATGGAGTATTACTTTGATAGATCTTCATGATGGTTCTTTGAACCCCATTCACAATATTTTGAAGGCATTCTTGTTCTCTATGCCATTTTGTAGATTTCCTTCCTAAACTTCGTTGGTTTCCTTAGTCCGCTTTTGTCCTATTTCTCGTGGTAACCCCCACAGTGCTATTACCTTTCTTACTCTTCTTCTTTTCCACTTTTGTGTATGAACTATCCCCTTCCAGATCCATATCCTCAAGACCCAAAAAATCTTGACCATCCATGAAGTCATTTTCATCAACACTCTTCAAAAGCAAGGAATGAGCCAAGTAATTCCTGTCCTTTCGGGTATCCACAGAGTCCTTGAATGTAGATTTCACATTCTCCGATGAACATTAAGAATCTTCTTAAGTAGATGAAGGAAGGGTCTTCCCCCCCTTAGCCACATAATCCTTTGTACTACTTCCCTTCCTACCAGCACCAAGACCACTCTAAGAAATATCTTCTAGATTCTCACCAAAGCAGTTAGAAACCTTTTCAACTGAATTAAAACTTTCATCTAGCTTCTTTTCATCCACACCCTCAGACTCCTTGGTACTTGATTCCACTTGCCCATTTTTTTGGGTCTTGACATCTATTTTTGAAGCTTCTATATTTATAGGAACATCCTCTTGTAGTGACTCCTCTCCAAAATTAACCTCTACCTTGGAATTCTGATTATCCTCACTCTTCTCCTGAACATTCCATGAACTATTTAGTGCATCCTTATTCTCCTGATTTTTTTCCTTCTATATTTTAAATTCCTTTACCGCTTGCTTAGGTTTAGGCTTAGAAACTTTTGATGGGAATTTCCAGGCCCAATGCCCATATTTTTTATAGGTGAAGCACACAAAAGGAAGTGACTCAAACTCCACTGACTGGACCCACTTACCAAGTTTTGACACAATCTCTATGGAGGATGAAACAACAATAGATTGGATTATACCCACATAGATCCTAGCAAAGACTGGCCTCTTCCTTGCTGAAGTCATGGAGTCTATGGATAATAATTCCCCAAAATAGTTTGCAATTCCCCTGAAAAAACATCCTCGTTCCAGAATTCTAAAGGTAGTCCCGGTAACCGAACCCACACAAGCACTGCTTCAAAAGAGGTATCCAAGAAATCCATTTTAGGAGGCCACTTCTTAAGAGCTAGGGATGACTTTCCAATGACCCAAGGACCACCACACAAAATTGCATATTTTTCCTCTTCACAAGAAAAAGTAAAAGAAAAGAACCCCTTTGGCAAAGCCGCAACCTCAACTTGCCCTTTTACTTTCCATTTCTTCCTAACAAAATCCCTAACCACTTCAATATTTGGTCTCAGGCCCATGAACTTACCCACTAGCAAAGAGGCCATCAGCGAGACGCTACGGTCAATCACTAGATCAGGAACGAGAATAGAAAAATCCCCACTCGAGGGATCTGAAATATTGCTAACTAGAGGGAAAATTGACTTACCAACAAGCTTAGTCCCTAGCAGCAAAATCCAACTTCTTTTTGGATTCTCCCAACAAGGGTCTCTCGAACAATTCTCCAAATGTCCTGATCTAACATGGGAATTCTTGGCTACATCCTGGTTCCCCAAAACCTTGGCCCCACTAGCCTCGCCATTGAAAGGAGGGACAAGAGACACCTTGCCTTTTGGGTCCACCTTTCTTCCTGGGTCCCCCTTTTTTCCCAAGCCCTAGTCCTTGAATTTCTCTCCCCCTACTTGCCACCAGCATTCTCCCCTTCCTCGTCCTCAGAAAGCCCAACCACCTGCAAAGATCTAGCCACCTTTGAACCAGACAGCCACAAACGATTAGAAAATTCAAAACCTCGCTCCCACTCTCTCATCCCTCTCTCTGGTACCCATCCATTGTTGATATATTTTTTGTTTAAATGTGATAGTTTTGTGGCTTAAGATTTTCCTATACAATGATCATTGAACTCAATCCACATAATGTCAATTTCAGTATGATGACTATATGTTTTGAATATTCCATGTAATCTATTTATGAGACCATCTTGTGTATCATAGTTTCCACCATAAATTTCAACTAGTATGTCCTTTTTTAACATAATATGGTCTAGTAGATTTGTATTATTTTTGAACAATTATTCTACATTAACAAAATTGTCCTATTCATCAATTGCATTGATTGTTATTAGTTCTCTAGGAAGAGAAAATAATATTTTTTGATTGCGTGCATTAACATCTTTTCTCTTGTAAAAAAGAATGGAAATGTTTGATTAGTAGGTGTAGGATGAAGGAATTTTTTATTCAGGTATGCTATGTCACTATCTGTTTGAGAGTTTGTTCATATTATGTTTAGAATTTTGATGAAGATTTCATCTTTTTGTCTCATTGTTGTTTTTAAGATATAACATTTGATGTTTTCCTAGAAATTGTACGAAACTAGTTGGGTGTCTAATTTTATAGTTTGAAACACTGGACACTCATGTATACATTTTGTTTGGTAGAAATCACCACAAAAAAAATGTTAAACCACCAAAATATTTAGTAGGTGTTTGCATGATGTCACAAAATATTTTATCTATGCAACACAAGAGTCTCTTTCCAACTAATGAGATTTCATCAATAAGGATTATTGGAAAAACAAGGATAGACAATTGAGGGGGGGGGGGGGTGAATCAGTTGTCTTAGAAATTAAAACCTTTATGACTTAATTTATCCTTAATCACATATTTGATGAAAGAAAAATTAACCATAAGCAATTAACACATCAAAGAGACAAAGAACACCAAGATTTTTTTTACATGGAAACCCTGTTAGGGTAAAAACCATGGTGGATATTAGTCCACAAGATTATACTCTGCTAAAATTATAATGAAAACAATAAGGGGAATGCACATCCATTCAGGCACACTACCTAGAGCTCACTACTCAATTACAAAAGAGGACTCACTATCCAACAATAGGATTTAGATTAAAAATCCAAAGGTTATGAACTAAGAAAATATCTTCTTCACAAGCCTGATTACAGTTCCAATTAAGCTCAACACTTCTTCACACTTCACATAATCTTCTTCACACTCTACTCAGTAAAGATATTCACACATATGCACATCAAAGCACACAAAGCACACTTTCTACCGATCACACAATCGCTCTTATATATCCGATATAGGAGATTCCATCACAACTTCATCAGCTAAGAAAATAAAATATATTTACAATTAAATTTTAATGTGTATCCACCAAGGTCGGCCACAACATAGTGTATACCCAAATTAATATCTCCAACATAAAAATACTTAAATTAATTTCACCTCAAGGATCCCCAACATGCTACCATCAACATGTCAGCTAGAAACATGAAAAACTGAACATACACACAAAGATCTTCAACCACGAGCTCACTGATTAATGTGGACACACCACAAAGATAAAGAATAAACTAGAGACATCAAAGAATACCAAGAAACAATAGAGAAACATCTGCAACAATTGAGATAACTAGAAACACACAATCTTTATTCAAGAATACCGACAAAGACCATAGAAACATTGTCAAACCACAACACACTCAAAAAATTCATGCGAACCTATGAAAATTTTGGTAGATGATCTAGAAAAAATCAACAATAAACCCTTTAATCCACATCATCTAATATTTTACTTACAGAACAAAAATTCCTTCATGACCTACACAGTTCCACTAGGAACTTGAAACACTTTTCCTTATAATTTTCTCAATATCCTCAACATATACAGTAATAGATACACCAAATGCTAATAGTGTTGACATCAATGACAACCAAATATCAGCAATACATCCACAACATCCAACAATTTCCCAAAAATCTTCCCCTTTGGCATTGATGGAAACACATGATGTGAAAATTACCATCAACCCAACATACTGACTTCTTCTACACTTCTCTCAACTAAACTTCTCTCCACAATGATTTTTCATATTAATCTTCTCCCCTTTTGACATCAATGGAAAAGGTAACAATGAACTTCCCATATACATGATTTGAACCACATATCTATACATCTGACTACTCCCCCTAAGTAGCAACCATGGAAACATCAATCTAGATCAAGATATAGCAATGTAGCTCATGGATTGATAAAGGTAAATGCATAATTTAGTTCTTAGAAAGAGTGGTAATTACCCCTAGCATTCCTCTGAGATACTCAAAAGTATCTTTTGGTAATGGCTTAGTAAATATATCTGCAACTTGTTCCTTTTTTATGACTTTCAGCCAATGTTCATCTTGACAGGCTTCAGTGACACTCTTAGGTTCAATCTTGGAAATCATACAATATTCTTCTGCAATTCTTCTTCTAGTTTGCACTCCTTTTCTCTTATCTCCTATGATTTGACTTTTAGAGTGATTTAGCTTTACATATCTTGGAGTCTTGGGACTTTCTCAGACTTTTTTATCTTCTGAACTTTCTTCTATACTAGCACTTGTCTAAGCTTTCTGACTGACTTAATTTTTTGGAATAACTTGTGGTTGCTTCACTAGAACATATGGAAAAATCTAAAGTATATATGGTGTTTGAGTTTTCTTCCCTTGATTTGTGTTGTCTTCATCTGAATCATAGCTGCATCGTCTGGATGATTTGACAGAGTCCTCATCAACTCTAAAATTTTCACTCTCAACAATCTTTCTCAATCTTTTGTTATAGCATTGGTATGCTTTGATCTTTGTGGAGTAACCTAGGAAGATCCCTTCATCGCTTCTAGCCTCAAACTTTCCTATATCATCATCTCTCCTGATATAACATTTGCTTCCAAAGATCTTGAAATACTTAACCATAAGCTTGTAACCAAACCATAATTCATAAGGGATCTTACCAGAATTACCATTCAAATTTACCTAATTCAAAGTATATAGAACAATGCTTACCTCTTCACTCTAGTACATCTGAGAAACATTTCCCTCTATCATCATTGTTCTGACAACATCCAGAATTGTTCTATTCTTTCTTTTTGCAACTCCATTCTGTTGAGGGGTTCAAGGAGAAAATAACTATCTTTTGATTCCATGTTCTTCACAATAAGAATTAAGCTCTTTTGAAATGAATTCTCCACCTCTGTCAGATCTCAGGCACTTGATTTTCAAACCTTTTTCATTTTCTGCCATAGCCTTGAAACTTTTGAACTTGTCTAATGCTTCACACTTTTCTCTTAAAAAGGAAACCCAAATCATTCTAGAGTAATCATCAATGATCAACATAAAATACCTTTCTCCATGAATAATTCTAACTCTAGAGGGACCAAAAAGATCAATATGTAGTAGTTCTAGCACATTATTAGAGTGAAATTGTTTTCTTTAGAAGGAGACTTTATTTTGTTTACCAATCTAGCATTCTTGGTAGATTACATTAGCAGGCTTCACTAACCTAGGTAGATCTCTTACTTCTTGAGTAGAACTTATTTTGATAATGTTGTCAAAATTTACATAACACAACCTCCTATGCCACAACCAACTTTCATCTATTTGAGAAAGTAAGCAACTTCCACTAGCAGTATTCAAGTGAAAAATATTACCTTTATTTTGTACACTAGTAGTAATCATGTTTCCTGAACTCCCATGAATCTTGCACTTTCCATTCTTGAACTAAAGATCATATCCCTTGTTTACCATCTGTCCAACACTTAACAAGTTATGCTTTAGGCCTTCAACATAGAGAACATCATCAGTGATTTCCTTACCACCAAGGCTAATAGAACCTCTTCCACGAATCACACAAGCATTTTTATCTCCAAATCTTACAACCCCACCATCATACTTCTCTAGACTCATAAACTTGCTTTTATCACTGGTCATATGATGTGAGCATCCACTATCAATGACCTACTCATCTTTCTCCTCAACTCGGGCTGCAAGAGCTTTCTTATCTTCGGTAGATTTAGTAGACACAGGTTTATTCTCAATGGTAGCAATGAAAGCCCAATCATCTTCATTTCCATTACCTTTATTAGAATCATCATCAGTTATTGCTTCTTTAGCAAAGTAGCATTTCTTTTGGAATCTAGGTTTTCTAGGCTTAGTCCTAGGAACTCTTTCAGGACATCTTGAAGCAAAATGACCTATCTTACTACATGAAAAACATTTAATAGGAAATATATCTTCATACTTACCTTTTCCTCTTCCTTCTTGCTTTGCAATTAGTGCTTCTAGTTCTTGTACTTCTCTTTCTTGGTCTTCGAGTTGTTTCCATTCTTTATCATATTTATATATCTTTCTAGAGCTCTCTCTCGGACTGTATCTTTGCTTGTAACTTTTGGATACAGTATCTTTGAATGCATATTCATTTTTTGGTGTAGATTCACCAAATTCACTTATTTCAAAAGTAGCAAGCTTTCCTATCAATGTATCCCTTGTCATCTTGTTTACAGACATAAATTCCTCAATAGCATGTACCTTCATTTTGTAAGGAGGCAAGTATATGAGTATCTTAGCCACAATTTCATCCTCACTTACTGAACCATCAACACATTTAATACCTAGCACTATTTCATTTACTCTCTACATAAAAGAAGTAATATTTTCATCTTCACCCATCTTCAAGTTCTCATACTTTCCTTTCAAGCTTTGTAGCTTAGCCATCTTCACCTATGTATCTCCTTCATACAAAGTTTCCAGCTTCATCCAGATCTCATGAGCTATCTACAAACCTATCACATTATCCATCTGTGAATCTATTAGGGTGCTCACCAATGCTTCCATAGCTCTAGTATTACTCTTAGCATCTTTGATTTCATTAGAAGAGGAGGGACCATTCTGAGGAATAATATATTGATCTTTTGTAATTTTCCAATAAGCATCGTCAATGCATTACAGATGAAATTGCATCCTATATTTCCATAGTGAGTAGTTGGTGCCATCAAATCGAGGACTATCCTTCTTGAATGTTGATGTTGCCATCCCAGATCACCTCAAGTTGTTAGAATTCTTTAGAGGAACTAGCTTTGATACCAATTGTTGGAAAAACAAGGACAGACAACTAAGAGGGGGGGTGAATTAGTTGTCTCAGAATTTAAAACCTTTTCTAACTTAATTTATCCTTAATCAGAGATATGATGAAAGAACAATTAACCATAAGCAATTAACACATCAAAGAGACAAAGTACACCAATATTTTTTTTACGTGGAAACCTTGTTAGGGGAAAAACCATGGTGGATGTTAGTCCACAAGATTATACTCTGCTAAAAGTATAATGAAAACAATAAGGGGAATGCGCATGCATTCAGGCACATTTCCTAGAGCTCATTGCTCAATTACAAAAGAGGACTAGGTATGTGCAGGATCATCATGGAAAAAACAAGCCCTTAAGTGGCAAATAAATCAGAAAAATTTGTGTTAGGCAACTTGACGTAAAAATTTGAATGAGTTATCTATATTATTTCAAAAATATGTAAGAATAGAATCTGTAGAAAATTGAATGTATTTTCTAAACTACTAGGTTTATTTAAAAATAAATAAAATCTATTTGGTGAAAATTTGAAATTTCAATGCAAGAGAGTACTTAAATTCAGGAAAAAATAAGAAGTAGGTGTCTCCCCACCTAACCATAATAAAATGATAATATTTTTTATAAGATTTTATATATAAGTAGAGGACTCATGTCTGAATGTGATGCATTTTTTTTGTAATTTTTTCCAAGTAAATAATTAATTATGAATTTTTTATTAAAACTTTTAAAAAATATAAAAACTCGTATGTCTGACCACCTTAACTTGGTCAAAACTTCATGAAATTTATTTTTTCTTTTTTTAATCCTATAGTATGTGAAGCATAGAATGTGACACATGTTTCAGATTCAAAAAATGTGATACTGTTTGAAAGTTATAGATGTTTTTCAATCAACCTATTGATCAGGACTTTAGTCGTAATTCTAATAGGAAATAAATAATAATTATTTATTAAATTCAAATTAAAGTATAATTTATATTGGTGGAAAGCTAAGAATCTCCTTTAAAAACCCTTTTCGTTTCATCAATTTTGGATTAAAAAAAGTCATCAACCACATACCCTACAAATACCCATAATATTGCCACTTTTTGGCCCCTCATGATCCTGCACATACCCGACTCATTGTACAACAATAGGGTTTGGATTAAAAATCTAGAGGGTATGAACTGAGAAAATAACTTCTTCACAAGCCTGATTACGATCCCAATTAAGCTCAACACTTGTTCACACTTCACACAATCTTCTTCACACTCTGCTCCATAAAGATATTCGCACATATGCACATCAAAGCACATGAATCACACTTTCCACTCATCACACAATCACTCTTATATATCTATTGTACAAGAGATTCCATCACAACTTCATCGGCCAAGAAAATAAAATATATTTGCAATGTCGGCCCATATTTACAATTAAATTTTAATGTGTATCCACCATGGTCGGCCACAACATAGTGGAGACCCAAATTAATATCTCCAACACAAAAATACTTAGATTAATTTCACCTCAAGGATCCACAACATGCTACCATCAACATGTCAGCCAGAAACATGAAAAATCAAACATGCGCACAAAGATCTTTAACCACAAGCTCACCGATTAATGTGGACGCACCACAAAGATAGAGAATAAACTAGAGACATCAGTGAACACCAAGAAACAATAGAGAAGCATCTGCAACAACTTAGATAACCAAAAAGACACAAGCTTTATTTAGGAATACTGACAGAGACCATTGAAACACTATCAAACCGCAACACACTAAAAAAATTCACGCGGACCTCTGAAACTTCTGGTAGATGATCTAGACAAACTCAACCATAAATCCTTTAATCCGCATCAGCTAATATTTTACATACAGAACAAAAATGCCTTCATGACCTACACAATTCCACTAGGAACTTGAAACACTTTTTCTTATAATTTTCTCAATATCCTCGACATATACAACAATAGATACACCAAATGCTAATAGTGTTGACATCAATGAAAACCACATATCAGCGACACATCCACAACATCCAACAATCTCCCAACAAGGATAATACATATTTTTTTATGTTCTTTTTTCAATATATCTAAATTGTCTAAGCTCAATGGAATAGTAGTGGATTTGTTAAATGGTATGAAAAGTGCACAGTGCAAAGTTGTGCCTCCAATATTGTAAGTTTTTTTACCTTTGTATGCAAGTAACAAGCCGTGTATCTTATCTGGGTCACTATCAATAGAGTTATTGTATATACGCAATAGGCCTTGGTATATAGCTTTGGCAGTGAATGTATTTCCTATTCTAGCACCTCCTATTAGAAAAAAAATGCAATGGTTCAAGTAATTTATTTTATTTTTTACTAGCATGTCCTTTACTATGGTTTGTTGCTCTTTATTTAGCATTCTTTGAAGATTGTAGTATTCTATGTTGTCAACTAAGTTTGGATGCTTAGCAATTTCAAATAGCCTTCTGATTTGTTTGTTGTATAATTTAAGTTTCAATGTGTCTAGATTCAATTGCAAATTGTGTTGTTCATTATATTCAGTGTTCAAGTTGTGAACATTGTTTGTTTTTGTATAGTTCTCATTTTCAATATCGACATCATTAATAGCATTGTCCAAATCACCACATAGCTCATTTATATGGTACATGTACTTTGCTTGATTAATTTTTACTAGTTTTTCTTTAGCAATGAAAGCCTCTTCCCATGTTGTGAAGCCTTTTTTCAACATTTTTTCATATATGGAAAATGGGACATATAGTAAAAGTTGTTCCCTATAATAGTTTTTGATGTTAACATGTTTATTGTATCTTATATATCGAATAATTTGTGGTCTCTTTATTTTTTTAATTATCCTTTTCTTGTTTTGTATTCTATGAAAAATTCTGCTAGACAGACATTTGCCAATATTTGAGGATGTGCAATATAATGGTCAATTAAATTTTTACAAGCAACACTTTGTGAATCACTTGATGAAGAGTTGGTGCATGTAGTAGCATAATCCTTAGTCACTCAACTATTTTCAATTTTGTGTGCTAATATATATATTTTTTATAGGATAAATATATTGATATAATTTACTTAATTTTGATGATATTATTTTATTTCAATTATTTGGAAAAAATATGCCCAATAAATTATACTTAATTTTATGAAATGATATTTTAGTTTTAACATTTTAATAGAGTTAATATGTATGGTTATAGTTTACCTAATTTTGAATATCATTTTCATTAAGTTTTATATTATATGAATTTTTTTTTTAATTAATTAATTATATTTATATTTATGGGATAATATTTTATTATGTTATTTTAATAGAAACAATATTGCATAATTTTATCTATCTTTGGCCATATAATTATATTGAAATTTTTTATAATAATATTTTTGACATTTATAAGTATTGAGCATTAGTGGAGATAGATAAATTATTTTTTATGGTTTGATGTCACTATTTATCTATTTTTGAAATTTTAAAAATATTGTAATTTTGTAAGATAGAAACATGTCATGTTATTGTATAAAGATTTGATGTCCCAATCTCCCCATTTTATTGAGTTTTTAAATTTAATATACTTTTTTTATTTAAAAATATTTATTTGAAAGTCATATATTGATTAAAAAATTAAATGTTGAATCATCATCATATTTATATATAAATAAAATATATATATCATTAAATTACAAAATGTTTGTTACAATCAAACTAGTATCATCCACTCCAAAATTGTATGTTTAATATAAGAGAAATAACTATATATTATTATTATTTTTATTAGTTCCTACCATGGAACTATAGACCCCTTGAACTTAACTAGTGATTAATTGTTTTGCTTGCAGCCAATCAAATTCTATTAATTTCTTTCCTATACATTATAATTTAATATTAATACATTCTATTTTATTTTTTTTAAAGTTAAATGCACAATTTTTAACTTTTCAAATTTTGAAAATTATTTTTCCTCAATTTTATTGGCTCAAAACTTTTGAGCAATAAGGGTGATTTTCTCGGCTCCATTATCAAAGTTGTGATTATAGTGGGAGATGGAAAGAGAAGGTGGGAGATGGAAAGGCCAAAAGAAAATGACAATTACTTTTAACTTAACTATTTTATTTACGTTTGCAATCTAAATTTAACTAACTCTAAATAATGATAAATTTCCTTATACTTTTACTTTTAACTTAATTATTCTATTTAATGGCAGTTACTTTTAACTTAACTATTCTATTTGCATTTGCAATCTAAATTTAACTAACTCTAAATTCTAATAAATTCCCCTATATTTTTACTTTTAACTTAACTATCCTATTTGCGTTTGTAATCTAAATTTAACCAACTCTAAATGCTAATAAATTCCCCTATACTAATTTCTTAAATATTCTATGTAATTTAAATTATATAGGTTAATTATTCAAATTATTTTTGCAATACAAACCTTGCCAGTTCTCGATATTAATAAATTCAACTATGCTAAATTTTTTGAAGATTATTTTTTTGTTAAATAAATGTATCTATACATTCAAACTATATTTTAAAATTAATTTTTGGTAATATTAATTTTCATTTGCCTTTGATAAATTAAAATATATTTCTTGAAATCTATTTTTGTAATATAAAATCAACTAATACTAATTTCTTTTGAATTTTGATAAATTGAACAAAACTAATTTTCTTTAAAAAAAAATATATATGAAAATAATTAATTTCTAGATAGTTTTAATATAATTACTTTTAAAATAATTTGATTATTTTAAAAATTAAACTGTATAATTTTTGCTAATACTAAATTAGATGCTAAATTAGTTTGATTTATTTTATTTAAAAAAATAAATTTACTAAATCTATTTACTTTGTTAATAAATGTCAAATTCCTTTATAAAATAAAATTTTAAATAAAATCTATGTCTAAATAAATTATTAAATTTTAAATTTTCTATATAACTAGAAACAAGTACTTCACATTTTTAATTTTATTTCATACTTATTTGTCTGCACGTGCAATTGAGGTACAAATTTTCTAGATTTAAAATTGAGGCTCAAAATTTTTGGATTTGAAATAACTATTTTTTAAACCGTTTCTTGCATTGCAAATTTATTACCATTCTAAACATGTGTATTGGTCATATGCTCTTTTTTCCCCTTTAGTGCTTTTGAAGTGTCTTAGTGTATTGTTCTATTTTGAATAATATTCAAAATTGCAAGGCAAGGATACCATGGGTGCAATGTAATTTTACATATTTTAAAGGTATTGTCAAGTTCTCTTCTATCTTGCCTGCAAAATTGAAAGATCTTCTCCATGTGAAGTGCACTTTGTTAAATAGATTACATGTATTCTCCATGTCAATAATTGAAAGATCTTCTCATTATTTTTTATGAAATCCAAGTTTGTTTGATAGATATTCTTATTGTCCTAAACAACATAAGTTGTAGATAAAACAATCAATTCAAATCAAATATGTAGTGTACAATTCTTTATGGGTAAAATAAAAAAATCTACTATTGTCAGCACCCAATTTTTAGAATACAACAAAAGAAATTAACAAGTATAAAAATAATTTTAATTATTTGTGAATAAAATAAATATAATATAAATTAAAGTAAATTATATCAATATAATATATAGAACTATAATATATAATAATAAAATAGCATAAAATTTAATTTCTTAAAATAATTAATAATAATAATAAATTGATGGAGGAGCATCTACTTCGAGGGTGCATTTTGTGTTTGAAAAAAAATCCATGATTTTGTTGTGCCAACATAAAATTTGGAAGCTAGAAGTTATTTCATTGTCAATGTAAATGGTGTTACTGTGAAATTATAAATTTTATATTTTGAAGAGAATTGGTGAGTCATGGGAGATTAGTTGTAAATTTTTTGTCTGTCAATAAATAAATTATTATTAATAATGATATAAGATAATAATATGGTTTTATAATATAATATAGCTAGTTTAAAATCTATTGTATTTGATTATATCTTATACTAGCATACCTATATTTAAAAAATATATGTAATGTACGCGGAGAGATATCTTTTGGAGGCACCTATAATATAAATAAAATAAAATAATCCTTCAATAGTTCTAAAGTAAAAAGTAATATAACTCTTAAGTAAATAAAAAAACCTAACAGTGATCAAATAACCTAATTATAATAGTAATTGAATTTTATTTACACCTGTTTTCATTTTTGAGAATTTAATTTACATTTTTAAAGAGAATACTTGTTAACCCACCAAAAATATATGCAATCGCCATGTTTTAAAATAGAAAAAATTAACATTAATTATTTCCGAACAATAAGTTGGTAACTATCTTGACCTAATTATATATTTTGTGTTTACATGGATCATTAAACTTATTAAAACATATGTATTCAAAAATATGTTTAATAAAAGTGGGAGATAGGGTGGGCAGCCCTCCACGTAGGTGGAGGGACAAAAGTGGCATATGACATGGCTTCCTAGTGGGGACTCAGGTGAAGAGGTGGTCGGTGATGGTAGGAAAGGACAAAGCTGAGTTGATAGATGGCGTAAGCAAAGAACTGCTCTGAATATGGCGAGTTCATGCAATGATGATAGCTGGTGAAAAGCTCTCATGTTAATGCAAGCATCGTTTAAAGGACTAGATGTGCAGGACGAGACGATTGTGCAAGGACATATTTCCTTTGCATTGAAATAATGCTCGACTTGTGCGAAGTTGGTATGGCTTAGTTGTCATGGGTGTTATTTATGGGTGAAGGTGTCGGGAGCAGTTGAAAGTGGTGTGTGGGTTGATAGTGTTGCAAGGTGTGACCCTTGGTCTCCTCTTCCTATGGTAGGCATAGTCCAACACAACGCTTGGGCTTTGTGACATGGTTTAATTGCCTCCTATGGATCTTAGATCTTGTATAAATCCAACAGTTGTATCAGGCATTAACAGGTTGATCTTTTGGTGTAACGACAACCATCTTTGCAACAATTGGTATCAGAGCTAAGGCCACAGGTTCAAACCCCACACTTGCACCGGGGGGGATTGTTGCAAGGTGTGACCCTTGGTCTCCTCTTCCTGTGGTAGGCATAGTCTAGCATGACGCGTGAGCTTTGTGACATGGTTTAACCGCCTCCTGTGGATCTTGGATCTTGTATAAATCCAACAGTTGTATCAGACATTAATAGGTTGATCTTTTGGTGCAACGACAACCATCTTTGCAATAGATAGGCTATGCTCGGCTTCTGGAGTCTTCTAAGGATGGCTTTGACTGGGCACTCCAAGTTTATAATTTATGTCTATGTGGAAGGGTTGGAGTCATTTGGCATGGATATTCCCATTTCCTTGCAAGCGATAGAGAGACAAGCCACTTTCTAGGAAATAACCGACCAGAGGCTTAAGTGTGTCTTGCTTGACAAAGATCCCCTCGTCATGGCAGCAGTTAAAATTATTTTAGGGAAGGTCCACCTCAATCGGAAGGAGTACGTAAGGGATAATGCATACATCTCGCATTTCTTAGCTTCTTTGCTTTATGTCAAAGTGCAAAAGGAAAAGGCCAAGGTGATGTTGGAGTGCCTATTTCATCAAGATTTGGTGGGCAGTTTAAAGGATACTTTGAAGGTTGTGATAGTTGGCAAAGGGATTCTACGCCCTGCAGATTTAGAGCTACTTCAGAATTCAGATGAGGCGATTAAATTCTTCCCTTTTCTCTTAGACTTGAAACGTTACATCCCTAACTTTAACTCTGTTTTACTTTTTACTTTTGAAGTAATTAGTAGATGATTACGCATGATTCAATGATTAGATGTTTAGGAAAAATGTCTGGAGAAATCAATGTTTTCTTGAGTTACGTTTATTTCACTAAAATTGTCATGTGTTTAAAAGTTGTCAAGATGTGATGACTTCATGAGGATTATGAAATGATTATTAATACACTAATCTTTAGTTGGTGATGGAAAATTGCATTCAGGAATTAGGTTTCCGCCCTCTGAGAAAGGGAGGGAGAGCATCATTGGAGAGAAGGATATAAATACAAGGAATAGAACAGGTTGTCACCATCTTAGGTCTAGTGTTGATGCAAAAATGGTGAACCTAGTTGAGTAAGGTAAGTGATACTCAACCCTTTTGGTCTAAGTTTATTTCTCAATTCAACAAGTTATCGATGTCGTTTATAGTCTAGTTCATGTTGTTTAAAGTGTTTAGAAGCTTGTCGATAGTAATCGATTAGTTGACCTTTGTGTTGATATGATTCTCTAAGGGTTATTAACTCTCTTTTTATTATATAAAATAAATGAATATATGAATGTAGGTTCTTATTGATAAGGTAAGCATATGTACTCATACACGTATAGATGGGTGCATGGATGCATATGTGCGTACAAAGACATAGACATTGTCAACGTACAAACATTTATGTTCAAGAATGAATGGACGCATACACACATGCATAAGCTATTGTGACGAAAATGACTCTCATATAAGTATATTCAAATATATGATATGTTCAATATCTAAACATTTATTCTTGGTGACTCTCATTATGATATTACATGTGGATGTTGATCATTTATGATCATCATTGAATTCGTTTGTTTTGACGAATATGCTAGTTAGATGATGTAATGACCTATATCATCAACCTTTCCCATGATGTTAATATTTTCTTAAATTATTATTATGTTAAAATTGGAAATGACTACATAAGCTGAGAGTTAAACGATATGACCCAACTTTTATTTAAAGAAGAGAAAATTTCTTTAATGAAATTGTTCAACTCTTAGAATCTTTGGTAATGGCTTTTGTGTCAATTCTTTTGGGGGTCATTTTAGACCGCACTTATCCTTATCCAATGATGGTGCGGTATATTATGGAAAGATTATTGGTTCCACGTGGTGGCAACCTCTTTCTCATGTATGAGATAATTATTATCTTGAAGACTATTTAAGCATTATCGTAATCAAGTTCTCTGGGAGGCGTTAGACCTTTCGGGTAAATGAAATCATTTTTTCATAATTATTTTATTTACCAACTCCTGCAATGACAAGATCGATGGAGTTACTGGATGTTTTGGTGTCTAGCTAAGTACCGAAGAATTGAGTCCTTGGCGACCAACTTTTACAACTAACTTATAAACTGCCCATTATTTTTGCGCCAAGTAGCAGACCCACGTTGTCATGTAGGAGAAGGTAAAAGTTTAGACCTCATTGATAGGAAAGGGGATGACGATTGGAATAGAGGAATAGATTCTTGGCAACCGTTTCTTTAACGACTTTTGAACTAATTTCTGGAATGATTTTTCTTGGACGGGATCTGTGTATATACGGGGGGGCACACACAGTGGCATAGGCTATTTTTGGAGGCTTCCTCGACGAACAGGGGGGGCTCTCACTACGCTGGAGATGAGATACAGGGCAAGGAAGAACGATGGAGGAACACCCATGGTTTCATGGAGAACACATGTATTCCTCGCCGACAACCAAGATTTCACCTTGGTTGTTTTCTTTCACCACCTGCCTGCCACCTCCTCTTCTCTGGCTTGGAAACACATGCACATTCAAGGCAAACGGTGGACCAGAAGTATTCTCAATATAAGTCCTTCATTCGAATCCTATTTATTATCTCATGAATACCTAGGTTGAGATAGGTTGTTCCAGTTCGGTACCAACTATTTGTGCAAGATCTTGTGTGGGTAAGAGAAAAGAAAGAAGCTAACACGAGAGATCTAAAGATTGGTTGCCCCAAGATTATTTGTTAAGTATATATGAGTCTTGAAAGAAAAGTATAAAAAGGATAGCGTGGAGTAAGTAATGAGCGACCCATTCAATAAAGATGCCACATATCCAAGAGTTGAGACTCTAGTGGGAGAAAGAACGTGTGGACATTCGATCCTAGCGAATGGAGAAAGAACCATAATCTGTGGCTAAGTGCATATGGCTGCCAACCTTATTTACCCGATAATCAAATAAAGGTATGTGAAATTTCCGTTCTTGATATTGGAAATTTTCCATTCCTAGCTTATATATATACATATATATTTTGGATGCTTTTGATGCATTAAATTCAGTAAGGAATAGTTTTGTCTAAAATCCATCTCTTGGAAGAATCTTTAATTGCTCTTTGAAATACCCCTGCTGAGATAGATCATCTCTTGATTCGTTACCATAAAGAATAGGTTCCATGAAAACTTCATTTGATTGATATAAGACTCTCTTCATTCTTGGAGGATATATCGAACTTTACTTCCTTAGTGATATTGAACCAAGCTCGAGTAATTCAAAAATAAAGAAGTGGAATAATTGACTAAAGAACAACTAAGTGCTAGTTTTTTTGTCTAGAATGCTTACTAAAGTAACTTACAACTACTTTTGAGTTCTTTTAGTAAATACTAGTTGAGATACCTTGCAATAATAATCAGGCCCTTGGAAAGGAAAACCTCTTTCCTTCCTCAATATGTTCCTTATTGAAAATACCCAGGTGGGGTAATTGTAAAGGATGCTTATATACTATTATATAACCTTATGCACGTCTTGAGATTGACATAGTGTCGTCCATGTGGTTAAAGACACGTGAAAGTGGGTCAGAAGATAAAACCATTTTGAACCGTGTTGGGGCTAGAATTGGAGGCAGTAGCCTAGACCCTAGTTGTTGTAGATACACAACAAAGGGGTTCAGTGCCCAAGTAATTTTACCAAACATGTTAAATGATAACTTGGTGAGTAAGCATTATGCTAAGCAAATTTATTGGAGATGTGATTAGTAGGTCTACACATGTGGTTACCTTTGGTTAACATGATTGCACCGTATTGCAAGGAGGAATGAGATCTAAAGGAAGTTATATTATATTATTATTATTATTGGAGATCTAACCCTTACGATGTAGACTAGCCTATATTCATACTACATTAATGATTGGGAAGGTCAAGAAGATATAATTTTGTGACAAGAAATGCTTAAAGTATTATCACATGAGTTGTCTCTCTCAAAGGTTCGGGTTAAGACTCGAGCAAGTGGTTGTAGCCAAGACCCGATAGTTATGCCTTGTAATCTGGGGGTTCAAGAAAGATCTAACATCTTATCAACTCAGTTGAGTTATGTCTTAGTGAGAAAAGTTATGTAGAGTTATAAGTTCTTGGTGAATGTTTTTGGGTGGAACAGTTAGTTCCAGTACACCTTAAGAGATTCCTTGATATTGTTGAAACTCTGTTTAATGCATCAAAGATGTTTGGTATTGAATCTTGTGTGTTAAAAGATAGGAAGTCATAAACCCTAGATATTGCAAGGATGCAATAAGGGACTTTTTAAAGGTTTGAAATACCTAAATTTTTACATTGAATGAATATCCTAGATTAAGGATTAAATCTAAGTCAGATTGGTTAGAATGGATTTTCTATACAGACTAGTTTGTGTCTAGAGTACCAAATAAAGTAAGTAAACTATAGGATGAGACAAATCCAAGATGAGTTAGAGGTGTGTGTCTAGATGGCATGACCAATCAGAACGATCATACTTAGCTAGAAGGGATCTAGAGTTGTATGGTCGATTGAGTTTTGTAAGACACATCCCTAGGACTCAGATGGAGAAACTTGACAGTTCCTTATATCTATACTCTTCAAGAAGGGTCAGGTCACTTCAAGTTAGGAAGTGTGTGGGGGACCACTTGAGTCTGTGGTTGGAGGAAAAGCACTCGGATGATGCTCTCCCTCTGTAGCAGTAGATTCTCAGAGGCTTGTGAGGATAGAGATTAGCATTCCAGATGCAGTGAACTCCATGTTCTAGCTTACGACAGTCAAAACCTATGAGGTAAAACTATTCTTTATGCTAAGTGTATCTTATGTGATATAAATGAATATTGTAAGGAATTATCTTGATTCTTGTTATGATTACATGAGAATTCAGGTTGAATTTTATTTGGAAAAGTTATACCTTATTCTTGTGCTTATGCAAATGTTAAAAAAAAAAAAAAAAAAAAAATTCTCTCATGTTTACTTAGTTTATTTACCTTCTAGTAAATTCTTGAGTTTACTTGTGAATTAAGAGGATGGATGTGAGTACCTGAAAAAGCAACTAGGGTTAATAGAGGTGGTTGGCTTGGATTGGGTGATGGAGTTCAACTCCTTTGCAAAACTCAATAGGTTCATGTGAAGTGAAGGTTTTTCAGTTTTGTTCAAATTTGTTTTGTCTAGCTAGGTATGCTTTGTTAATGCTCTGGTAGTAGTGGACTACGTAGAAGACGTTCAGGTGGTTGAATTTCCTGCTAAGAAGACGATTGTATGGTTTATCTTTAAATATAATATATCAAAATCTTACATATCACATAGAAAAAATATATGTTTAATAAATTTATAAATTTTATTTAATTGATCTAATTAATCAAAGTGTTAAAATTTAATAATACTTTATTTTTAACATTGAACTCAAATGTAAAAGTGTTTTAGATTTAACTATGTGTGTTTTTACATCAAGTTTTAATCACACTATTATAATGTGATAGTATATCATGTTATAAATGAAAACATATTAGTTTAATTAAAATATATCATTAAATTATAAAGGGTCGTGTACCATTTTTTTTCAATTAAGTTTAAACCTACACTTTCTTTTTTGCTCATTTTAACTCCTCTACTCTCCTACCCTTGATTTTTTTATTCTCTTGCCACCTCCCTTCCTTTTAAGAGGTTCCATGCGCAATCTATATCCTTCCAATCCTCTTCTTAATGCATCCATAATTCTAATCATAGATTGAACTCTAATTCTTGTGATTATTATATTCATATTAGGGTTAAACTTAAAGTGATTATTATATTCATATTAGGGTTAAACTGAAAGTGATTATAACCATTAATCTATATTTTGGGGCAGCCCATAATATATTAAAATTGAATGTAACCCTAATTAGATTAAAACTTTATTCTAACCCTAATCCTTATTGAATTGTAATAGTAATTTTAACACTATACAAACCCTAACCTTAATTCATCCTAGAACCCTCATACTAATCTAACCCTTAACCTTGACAACATTGTAATATTAACCCTAATTAAATTGTAATCTAACCATAACCATAATAATAATATTATATAAATTATTTTAAAACTATATGATAAGTGTAAATGTAATTCTTTATCAAGCATTTTTTTTAAAGATAGATATGCTAGTTTTAAATATATTAATTTAAGAACTTTTTTTATTTGTTATAATAGATTTCTTATATATTTTCTTGTATTTAATTTTTTTAAATAAAGTTCTTTTCATTTAATATCTCTTTAGCTCTTTTCTTCAAACCTGATTATAAATAATGTATTTTGAACCCTATCAACAAAAAAGCAAAGGCAACAGCCAAAAACATAAGACATAACCGGATCCAAAAAATTTATAGTTCCACTGAGCATCTTCAAAACAAAAGCCAAATATAGTGGCACAAAATATCACTGATTTGATTTACGCAATGAAAAATTGTTAATAAGCGCATAAAATGCTGACCAAGCACCCCAAAGCATCATGTTTCATCATTTCAAAACAAAAACCCCTCTTATTTCCTTCTCCATTACGGATCTCCTGGGCAGTACAGAAGGGAGAAAAAAAACCAAAAAAGTCCTAAATTTTCTTCAAATAATGAGCCTATTTTCTGAACCTTTCGTTGATCCCTTTGCATATTAGGTTTTCAACATGCACAGCACCATTGAACTGTGTGAAAGAAAGACAGAGCTAAAATATGAGATGTTAAAGCGGTAAGGAGTGGGTTGTATATATAGAGAATTGTTGACATGGGTTGTTTGGCGCAAATCTTCAATGGCAGTTTTTATAACTAACGCACATCATGCATGCATGAGAAAAACAGGTCTATAATAAATTTCATGTTGTAAGGTAAAAATAGAAAAAATAAATTTCATTTTTTAATATATGTTTTTAATTTAAAGGGATTTTCAAAATCGGTTAGGAAAAATAGAAAAAGTAAATTCATTTTGATTTTCAAAATAGAGTCAGTTAGAAAAAAAGCAGCACATGACTTCCACCTCCTTGTCATTTTCAATGAAGCTTCAAAAACTTTACAGAGAATATTCCTTGAATGCTTTCACTGTATAACCCTCTTGGCGTAATTAATTTATTAAATTCATATGTAATATATTAATTTGAACATGGAATTATAATAATATATACTTTAGAATATGTAACATATATAATCTAATATTTTTTTAATTTATAAGAAAGAAAATATTATATAAAAAAGATCAATGATTGCACTAATTTTTTTAAGATATTTTCCACAACAATGTTAATTTCATTATATTTATTTTTTCTTAAAGTAAAATGTTTGATTTTTTACTTTTTTAATTTTTGAATTGTTTTCCCTTATCTCATTATTCCAAAGAAAATCAATTAAGTAGGGTTAAGGAGGGTTTGTAGGAAAACTTCATTCAACTAATGAAAATGATACACCAGTTAAAATATTTGTTTGCTTTAATAGATAAATTTACATAACGTATTAGCAAATTTTCATATAGATAAAATTTATGATATACCTTAGGTATTTTAGTTAAGTTGATTTCCATATAATTGCAAGGGTGTGCAATAATAATGATAAAAATTGTTTATTAAGGTGAGTGTTATAATTAATATTACATAAATATAATCAATAATTAGGTTTAGAATTAAGTTTATTATAATTATAATTATATAGATTAATTTACAATTATAATAATATTATTTTTTAATTAAATTATGATTAGGGTTATTGTTCACTAAAATACAATTAAATATTTTAGTAATTTAGAATTAGAATTAAAATTATATAATTATTTAACTTTAGGATTAGAATATATAAATATAATTCTAATTTATTAATTATTATTTTAAAATTTAAAATAATTATAAAAATAACTATAGATGTTTTAATCAATTATATTATAACCATATCTTATTTAATAATTATTTTAAATGTTTAATTAAATAATTAGTCGTGAGAATTTTTATAATCAAATAATTAATTACAACATTAGTTTTATAAATTAATTAAATTATAATTCTAGAGCCCTAATTATTATTAATAATTATAATTCTAAAATCATTATAATTATGATTAGGTTTAGAAATAGGGTTAACTAGTTTAATGGTTAGAATTATAGATATGATTAGAGTTAGGGTTAGGATTATTGTTAGAATTAGGATTAAAAATAGGGTTAAGATAGAATTAGAATTAGATTTCAAATTAATGTTAGAATAAGGGTAATGAAAAGGTAAATAATGTTCCCCTTAATCACACTTCAAAAATTTATCTTTATGTTAGGGTTAAAATTAGAGTTTGGTTTAGAATTAAAATTAGGATTAGAATTAAGGTTATAATTATGGTTAAGATTAGACTTAGGCTAAGGCTTACAATTAGGAAGGGTTAGGGTTAGAATTAGGGTTTCAATTATGTTTACAATAGAAGTAGGGTTAGGGTTAGAATTAGAATGAGAACTATGATTAGGGTTACAATAAAAGTTATAATTAGGATTAGAATTAAAATTATGGTTACAATTACAGTTAGGGTTAGGGTTAAAAGTATAATAAAAGGGGTAAAAACTTTATTGAATATCAGAAAGCAACATTACAAAGGAAGCAAGAAAAACAAGAGAAACAAACCAAACTAAGATAAAACAGCCAACACCATCATCCATCACCATTCCCAACCCTATAGTCAGCAAGAATATTCGTTAAATCAAGACGAAGCTCCTGAGGAACCAACTCCCACTCCTCAGTTCTCCATCCCTCAACATGCTCAGAAGCCCATTTCACCAAACAATCATTTGCCCTATTCCACTCCCTTGGAATATGGACAAAAGTCATTGTTTCCATCAAAGAACTAACCCGTAGAATTTGTTGCACAACCCTAGCCAACTGCAAGCTGACCTCTGTCACTTTCTGCTCAATAAGAAAATTAATCAATATATGAGAATCAAATTCACAAACAATATTTCTCCACCCCAAAGCATGAGCTCTCTCAAGAGCGTCAAGAATAGCCAACCCTTCCACCAGGTTGATGGTTTGTGTCCCTTCATAGATTGAAAAAAGGAAGATCACTGAGCCCAAAGAATCCCTACCAATCCCCCCAATACCAGCTGGTCCCGGATTGCCCCTTGAAGATCCATCAGTATTGATCTTCAAAACACCGAATGGGGGAAGTTGCCATTTGCCATCCCTATCAATTTTTTGCTTCTCTCATCGTCCTCTCTTAGCCCTTGCCAAAACCAATGATGACCCCTGAATCCCCAATCTCTCCACCAACTCTGTATCCATTTTCACCAAAGGGAATTCCACTGCACACCTAGCTTCCACTATTTCCTGAACCATGCCCAATAATCTCTGCCAAATTTATTGCACCAGCCTTTGTTCTCCATGAAATATCCTTCGATTGTGTTCCAACCAAATCTTCCACAATAAGAAGATAGGCCTAACAAACCACACCTCCTACAAAAAGGAGGCCACAAAAGGGGGATGACCCATCCCCTGCCAAAATTCAATCAAGGAGGAAGCATGAACGCAATGAATTTTCCAAACACCCCACCAAAAATGCCAAAGCTAGAGGGAAAAAGAGCAACATAAAAACAAGTGAGTAGAGTCCTCATTAGCCCCACACATAACACAAACATCTAAGGACCCTAGAAACCTCTCTTCTGAATGTTATCTCAAGTCAAACACTTATTCCAGGCCAACATTCAAACAAAGCAATTACATTTTGGCCAAGAAAGCTTGTTCCAGACCTTCTTCCACCACTGAATTTCAAGCCCAACCAACCTATGAGACAATAACACACTATAACCAGAGGCTACAATATAGGTCCCCTTAGGATTGGGGGACCAGGAAAGCACATCATAATCTCAGAGAGAGCTACATCTTTGACTAGAAAGGATACTTTACAGCACAACACAATCCTTCTACAAACCAACATCCAGCCACTCATCCGGGGACTTCCATTTGGCCACCTCCATCTGACCACAGGAGGAAAAGGATTTAAAATCACTCACCCGCAACCAACCAGCCTCAATAAATCTTTGGCAAAGATTCAACAAGTTGGGAAACTGAGAGGTGATGGGAGGAAAACCATCCCAAGAATCAAACCAAAACTAGACCTTTGTCCCCTTCTTGCAGATCCAAAATAATCCTTCCTTAATAAGCACAACCCCTTTTTTGAGGGTGCCCCATATCACAGAGCCCTTCCCCATAAGGGGGTACCTAGAAGTATCGGGTTAAGGGATCCCCAGGAGATACTTCTGAGAAAGAACCCTGGCCCAACTCTTATGTTGCTCGTTACACCATCGCCAATACAGTTTTACAACCAAAGCCTCCCCAGTCAAAGCCGACTACCTCAAACCTAGTCCACCATATTATTTTGAACTACAAAAAACCTCCCATCTAACCAAACTCCATTTGGAGGACTCTAAGCAACTAACCCATAAAAATTGTCTCGCCACAGAATTTAGGTCCTTAAGAAAGCCCATAGGGGCAACCTAGAGCATGCATCTATAAATGGGTAGAGCCTACAGCACTAACTTAATCAACTAGACACAACCAACAAATGATAACCATCGATGAGTCCAGTGATTAAATTTCACCCAAAATTTATCCAAAATAATCTGCCAAGACTCCGAAGGCAGTCTACACACCGAGATAGGAATGCCAAGGTAAGTCAATGGGAGAGTCCCAATCTAAAATCTCAAAGTTTGGGCAATCCTTTGTTGAATGGGGCTTGAAGTGTTGAAGAAGAAAATGGAAGACTTTCCCTCATTAATCTATTGACTGGAAGGAAATAGGTAAACATCCAACACTTCGTAAATTAGAAGCCTCACGAATTGTAGCCATCCCCATTAAAGCAGTATCATCCACAAATTGTAAGTGAGTTTGTAGAGGTAAGGTGTCACCCCACCTCCAACCTTGAATGAGACCAGACTCCACACTCCATTTAATCCATCTCCCCAAACCTTCAACCAAAATAATAAACAAGGGGAAAGAGGGTCTCCCTGGCGAAGCCCCCTAGAAGCACCAAATAACTCAAAGTGACTCCCATTGATAAGCACAAAGAAAGAGACTGAAGTAACACAACTCCAAACCCATTGAATCCATTCTTTAGAAAAACCAAAAGCACCAAGAACCTGTCGAAGGAAGGACTACCTGACTCTATCATATGCCTTAGCCATGTCCAGTTTGATAAACATCACTTTTTCTTTAGAGTTGGCCATAGAATGGATGAACTCAGTTGCAATAACAATCCCATCTAGAATTTTCCTACCAGCTAAAAAACCACTTTGTTCCTCAAAGATCAACTCCTCAAGCCCATTTTTCAACCTATCAGTAATAAGTTTAGAAATAATTTTATAAATTACATTGCATAAAGAAATGGGCCGAAATTGGCTTAACCTATATGCCCCTTCACTCTTGGGAATAAGAGCCAGAAAGGTAGCATTTAGAGCCCTTGGCATGCGCTTATTTTTTTGAGACTCTTGAACCACTACCAAGAGGTCAATTTTGATGATATCCCAGAATTCTTGAAAAAATTCAATTGGGAAGCCATCTAGACCAGGCGCCTTCCCTTTCTTCATATTGAAAACAATCCCTTCAAGCTCTTAAAGTGGGATATCACTCATGAGTTGTTGATTCAAATCTCCAGACATGAGAGAGGGGATACAAGAAATAATTTTCGCTTCCTCAGGAGACCCCCCTTGCGAGTCCTCCCTAAAAAGAGATTCAAAATACTGCACCGCCTCCCTTGATATTTTCGGGAAGGAGGAAAGATGGTCTCCCCTGTCATTCACCAGACCGGAGATAGAATTACCATGTCGCCTGGCTTTCACTGAATTGAAGAAGTTGTATTTTTATCCCCTTCCTGAAGCCACTCAATGCGAGCCTTCTATTTCCAATACATTTCCTCTCGCAGCTCCCATTCTTCAAGAGTTTTCATAGCCCGAGCCTCATCCTGATGCAACTCATTCGTCACCCCATCCTCCCTTAACCTCCTCCTGATACCATCCAAATCTGCCTGAGCCATCACCTTTGCATGGAAGACATTCCCAAATTACTGATGATTCCATTGTTTGAGCTCATATTTAACATATTGAAGTAACTTAGCAAAGGAATACATTGCCATACCATAAGCTGGTTTACCTTTCTTCCACCAGTCAGTCACAAAGGCATTCAAAGAAGGGTCTCGCAACCACATGAGTTGGAACCTAAAAGAGGGCATACGAGGCACACGAGTTAACTCAATAGAAAGCTTAATAGGCCAGTGGTTTGATCCTCTCCAATCCAAGATATTAGAGCAAGACAATCACATCCCTCCAACCCAGTAACTGGAAACCAGAAATTGATCTAATCTTTCTACAATGCAGAAATCACCAAGCCGACAATTGTTCTAGGTGAACTGACCATTGTTGGGTTTGATATCAACAAGATTCAAGGTATTGATATTTTCACGAAGCAGTAGTGCAGAGGGCTCCAACCTTCCAGTACCACCTCACTTCTCAGACAACTCACAAATAGCATTGAAATCTCCAGCCAAAATCCATGTATGAAAAGGTGTCATGCTACGGATAAGCCTGATATGGGACCACAAACCTTTTTTACTCCAAAAATCTGTAGGAGCATATATATTAGAAAAGAGAATGACTTCCCCTGTCTCAAAACTAGTAGCAATCATAAACATAGAGGATTTAGAAGATATCCACCAAAGAGGTCGGATTCTCCGTGGATTCCATAAACATGCTAGAGCCCCAGAAGCTCCATGAGCTCCAATGCACTAGCACTCCCTGCTCCTCCACAACTTAGGTGCCAAGCCTTGCATATTCTCAACAGATAACTTAGTCTCCTACAAAAAGAAGACATTAGGACCTTGACTTCTAACTAAATCATGAACCGCTTTTTGTCTAGGGTCGTTGTTCAAGCCCCGTACATTCCATGATAGAACAATCATTTCAACGGGCTTGAAAAAAGAGAATCTGAAGTCTTTACTGACCCTGACTCCACCAAATTCTTGCCTGCCAGTTTAATCTTTTCCACATCCTTTTTTCTATCAAGTTTAGAAAATTTCTCTGCCCCACCCTTCTTAATATCCTTCTACATGATGCCCAATTTGGGGGGAGGCTTGGTCTTCTTAGCTAGGTCTGAACCAATGTTCCACCCAGGAAGAGAAGAATCCTCACCTACTGTTGTAACAATGACTGAGGGTGCCTGCACCTCTGAAAACACCATTTGTTGATCAGCTTCCATGTGCAGACAATCATCCCTTTGTGGATCCAAAGAAGAATCAAGAACAAGATCCTCCTGAGCTAAGCCCTCAAGCCCCTGATCCAGGTTTATCAAACCCGGGTTCACCTCCTGTTGGCTAAGCTCATCCAAAACCTAAAATCTGTGAAAGGTACCTTCATCTTTCCTTTCTTTAAAAGGCCTCTTTTGACCCCTGTTCTGATTTTGAGCCTTGACCAAAGCAAAACCATTAGATGCACCTACCTCATCAGAAGAAATTCTCTTCCCCTTATTTGTTTCAGGAAGATTGTTAGCAGGTTGTGAAGGTTGGGACTCCACAGGCTTATACCTTGTACATCTCTGTCGTAAATGGCCATATTCTTGACAAAGCCGACAACGAAAAGGAAGAGTTTCGTAGTCCAAATGCTACACCCAAGAATAAGAGCCCACACACATATATATTTGCATCGGGCAAAGGCCTGCTTAGATCAATCTCAACATAAATACATGCAAAAGTCATTACCTTTTTACCCAAATTTTTTGATGAAGTCCCAACTGGTTTTCCAAGCACCGAGGCCAAAAGGTGTAGCACATCTTCTCGATACCGGGAATCTCGATAAACGAACCCACACTAGGACATGATTTGGAAGCTCCTCAGCGAGGTTAAAACCTGCATGTCATGGCTTGATAAACAACCCTACCTTATTATGAAAATAAGGGCCTCCCTCAAATACCCTATTGCAATTAGCAATGCAATTAAAAGTAACCATGAAATAATTGTTCGCCAGCAACATTATCTCCATTTCCCCCTCCAGCTTCCATGTCCTCCAAGCCCAAACCTCCAAAAATTGCAAGGAAACCCTCATCCCTAAAAAATTACAATATAAGGAGTGATTTGAATAATACTCAACATCTTTAGCAATCATTTGAGACGGAACAACCAATTTTGGCCTCTCCTTGCACCTCTCAAGACAGTCATTAATCTTCATGATTCGTGCACCATTAGACAACCCCGTATCAGCAATCCCAGTATTCAGAGAAAACGGGTTGTTATCAAAGCTCTTCATCCCTTGACTTAAAATTTTTGAGCCTATTGCTGCTCGAAAGTCCAAATTGGGGCACCCCACTTATGTCTCACCCTTCTAGAATGCCATCATGCGCTAAGACAATAAGAACAATCCTTGAACAAGAATGTGTGGGGGAATCCTCCCCACGCCCTTCCTCCTTGCTCCACACCAGCACCCACACCACAAACCCTTCCAACCCACACACCAAGAAGAATAAACAAACCAAGCAAAACGAGATCAGCCTGCTCACCCCCAACGCACTACCAAACAACCCCATACCCACACCGATTACCACCACCCCTCACTTGGACCATAGCAGATCCTACCACTAAGATGAATGCCCAACACCAGATGCAAAGGAAACACTTACAGAAAGAAGAGATGAGCCTGAAGCAATCTTGAGTCAGGGTTAAAAGTGAGGGTTATAATTTACTTAAGTTATTCTAATGCATATAAACCAATTCAATAATAGTCACTATTAATGCACAATGATAACTTTTATGCGAAATTTCTCACTTAGTTCACTTAAACACCTATCTTCATCAACTATGTCCTAGCAATAGTAGTTACTATCAATGCACACCAATAATTTAAGTAATAAATTACTTATTTAATTCACCTAAATATTTATTATGATCAATTATGTCTTATTCTTTCCTTTATTTATTTGTATTGTCAAACAAAACTACTTTGAGAATATAACTATCAATTGCTATTTTTCCAATCTAATCAAACCATTGCTAATATCAATTTTCCTACAAATCAAAGAGAAAAACCATCTTGCTAGCATTTGGAAGGAACTTTGCATCAATATCTAATATTCACAACAAATAAAAATAGAACTATTCTTGCACATTTTGGCGGGAACTTTGCATTAATATCTAAGATTTAAATAAAAACACAACAAATAAAAATAGGACTATTCTTGCACATTTTGGCAAGAACTTCGTTGCTCTGCATCAACTTTACGCAAGAAATTCGGCCTTAGAATTTTCTTAAATGTTCCATTTTCTCTATTCTCATAACTAATGATTGTATACCTTATCCAAATCGGTTGTCTGACTACACTTCATATTCTTAAGTTCATTACAAACACAATAGATTGAATATTGTAAATAACAACATTATTCATTATTACAAGGATCTCTACTTTCATCTATTTTTACCTCTTGGAATTTTTGCTTAAGTTTGGTTTTTGTTGATATAAGAAAAATAAATAAGGAGAGTCTGAAAATATGGAGCTAGCTTGATTCTACCATCATTCATCTACCCCTTAGATAAATTGATTTATAGACTCATTGCATGATTTGTCTCTCATATATGCCATTTATTGAAACTTTAAACTTAGTTTCAACTTTCTTTAATATTTTGGTTAAATATAAGGTTAGAGTATCAGTTTATCATCCTTCCAATAAATTGGAGGAACATAAATCTAGTTTTCCAGCCAAACCCAATAGCTTGATTTGGGACACTACTTGTCTATTGACTGTCATTAATGTATACCAAAATATAAAAATTCAAGATGCCTTCAATAGTCAATATAAACCTGTAGACTATTTAAAACAAAACTCCTGCTATAAAACTATCTAAGGATTCCATATTTAAGTGTTGGTCATAATGGGTGCACCCCCTTGCAAGATTAATCACACTACAATAAGATATAAAAATCACAAGGTTCCAAGCCTATTTGTCAAGTTGGAATAAATCCAATGCCACATTGCATCCTAAGTTCTATCATAGGCTTCTCTGCAACATCATCCCTTAACCATGGACCTTCATCACAAACCTTATCTTACATAAAAGGATAATTAACCAAATGTAGGTTGAGGTTTGCAGAATTTCTATTGCATGATGACCCCAACTTTACATATGTCATAGACACAAGGTCATAAGTTTGTTAAAGACTATCAACATCCAGTTTGAAGTCATCAAACTTAGGAAAATATTCAGGAGAATAGGAATTCTGTAGAGAAACTTTCTCATTACTCATTCTTAAAAGACAAAACCCTAACTTGGTTTTGTTGTTTATAGATAGTTTCTTTAATCTCATCCTTATATTTCTTTAGAAAATTATAACCCCAAGAGGCCATATTGATAGCACAACCATCATTTGGGGGGAAGTAGAGGAAATCCTAGGAAAGAAAGTACGAGGTTTGAACATAAAGTTAGTACTATGATCTTTCAAGATAGAGAAGTCCTCAACATCTAGTTTAAGTTCCTTTGAATAAGATCCCTGACATTCATCAATTTTTCATTAAAATTCCTCTCATCCAAGCTTGATTGAACTGAGTGATGGTAATAGTATTCTCATAGACAAGTGTTTGGTCTTGGTATCCATGACACTAGGGGGAATGGGGATGGGAAGTCGGTTGGAATTAAGAACAACAAGGATCGTAGAATCTTTAACCAAATGAAGAGAATCCACATGTTATAACTAAAATGAGGACTTTGTTTGTGGCCTTGACTTGGCCTTTCTATTGTTTTACATGGCCCTTGCTTTAGCTCACTTCATCACATACTTTAGTGGCTAAGACAATGTATTTACACTGATGTGTCTAGCTAAAATTTAACGGGAACATGAAGTTCAATCCTCATATTTCAAATATTTCTTGTGGTTGGGATGGCCAAAGGGGCATAAAGTCTTGTTTTAATGGTTTTCCAATTGAATATTTCATTACCTATTCTTTGGCATCAAGGCCACCATAGACTTTCCAAGAGTACATTGCATGTTGCGGCATGAACTTGAAGTTCCAATGGCCTCCAATAAGATTCTCATGTGCTTGTTGAAGTGCATTCCCAATCTCTTACCGCGCCACACACTTCAATGCTTGGTTTGGCCCCAACTTGAACAACAATCCATTGACTAGTTAGAATGCCTTGCTTTCCCATGCTAACTTTTAGTTGTTTCTTGCTTGTAATTCATGTATATTATATGAGGTTTGATTAATACTTGAAAGAAAATAGCAATCAACATTAATTAGAAAGAGGCAGCGATAAATATTGATAGAGGGAATCCATTCATATTTGTGCTCATCAAAAACTTGTTGAGTTTTTCTTGCAAAAACTTGGGATGAAAAAAATATCACAAGTAGTTAAATTGTGTTACAATAATGTCCAATGAGACGGTAGAAGATTTGGGTTTTAAAATGATAACACACCCAAATCCTTATAAGTTATCTCAACTTCAAAATAGTCAAAAAATATTGATAAATGAACAATGCTTAGTTGATTTTTAGATTACTTGGTATAAGGAGAAAATTTATCTGGAAAAATACATATCTATAAATTTATAAGTACAAATGTTTAGTCTATAAATAAATACACATTGATTAAGGGTGGACTACATTATCTCTTCTTAAAAAATATTTTGACATGTTAGAATATGGGCCATATTCTATTGAATAGCTGTAAAATTTGAAACATAGTAGACTATCTTTATTTAAGTATTAATTTAAAGTTTTAAACCATGTTTCCAAAAAAAATTATGTAGACTGGATAGCTACTCAAAACAAAAAGAATTTTCTATGTAGATTTTACTTATGAAGTAGATATTCTTGTTGTTGTAGTAGGTGTGCCAAATTTGGTTCATGGTCATTAGGTAAAACCTGGTGTAGTACTAGTTGATCTTGGCTTAAATGCAATAGAGGTATGGCACCTTCTAACTTCCTTTTTCAAAAAAAGTTTGTAAGTAAAAAATGGTTAATATATAGCAAATTAAAACTATTGCTTCCACTTTTGTATGATCCTAGTGCTAAAAGAGAATACCAAAATTAGTTAGTCATGTTTCCTATGAAGAGGCTTCAAAAACAGCTTCAACAATTAATCGTCTACCATGTGGTCTTGGTCCAATAACTATTGCAATGTTTTTTTTCCACTACTCTACAATCATCAAAATGGGCATATGGCTTCAATTGATATTTTTGATGTTTGATTTAGGCCTTTTGCAATGGACTTCACATTATAAGTTTTATTAGGCTTATAAATGAGTTATCTAAATTATTGAATGGAATGAAAAGATCATTTTCTATCGTAAGACATTTTTTGGAGACATTAGGAACCTATAAGAGGACTTGAAACTATATGCTTTCATTTTCATTTGTGTAGAAAACTGTAACATTTAAGCAAGTTGGTTATACATGACTCTACGTACAATGAAATTTCTAAAGATCTTTGCTTTTTGAAAGAGGATGTTTTATCATATATGCTAAATGGTTAAGGAAATCTTTGAACTCATAAATATTTACATAATGCTAGCAACATGTAAATTGTGCTTTCTTCATGCCTAAAAACACAACCAAAGCATGAGAATTTTGAAGTGAGCAAAATTATTTTATTATAAGAGTCATTTTCTAATTGAAGACAAAGTTGACTCTATCAATGATCAAATTCCTAAATTTAGGCGACAATTGCTTTATCTTGACCAATTGTTCCTAAAACACAGTAAAATCAACAAATAAAACAAAACTATTCTAAAAATTTCTGGCAGGAACTTCGCTGCTTTGCAGCTCTTGTTTCAATTGATTCACTAATATTTGCATAATATTATTTAGGGGCTATTATGTAGATGGTTGGTTATATATATAGATAGTTTAAACATTATATTAATTTTCTATAAGACATAAAATGATAGTACTTGAAGGAGTGTTAAAAATTAGAAAGGGTATAATTTTTTTTAAAAGTAGAGAAGTAGAGAAGAATTGAGAACCCTAAGTAAGAAGGTAATGATAGTTAGCATGAGATTGACTATAGTGACAATAGTCAAGCTAATTAAGGATAGGACAAAGGGTGTGGCTAGAAAACTAAAAGTAATCAATATAATGTGTAGAAGGAAACTATTAAAGAGAATTTGAAGATTACATACGAACAAGGCAAAAATCACTTAAAGAGTCTACTTTTGGTGTATTTTTTGTGATAGAAAAAGGGAACTGACACAAGGTAAAGGTGTTAAACAATGCATACACAGAGTGACACGTAAAGGAATGAAGCATATGAATTGGAATAATAGAGTGTACATGTCAAAACAACCATATGGCAGATATTGTTGTCACCATCCATGTTTCGAATTTGCATTCAATGTCATTTATTTCGTGGCATATGGACTTGGGATACGTGTTCACGAGCTGGTCTTTTCAGACCACACTGGGACTGAGATAGGGCCGATTTTATTCATCCAAGCTGGCGACTGAAGTTTAGCAAACTCTGGCTCAAACATGGTCACTGCCACTCCAAAATATATTTGACCACGTGCTCGAGTGTGAAATTGAGTTTTGCAAAATGAGAAGATTTCCACCACCTTTACACACAACAATGAGATGGTAATTGTTTATCATCTTCCTAATTTTATTCTTTTAAATTATCTTCAGTAGATCACAAAACGTTAACCAGAATGACCCACAATTAGAAAAAAACTCCATAAATCAACGTTATTTGTTTGTTGTTTGAATCATTGGATAGCAAACAAGGATGTAATTGTGATACAAAATAATGCAGGCTAACTTAATTCTATACTACTAACATTATGGTGAGACCATTGTATATAAGCATATAGCAAACAATGCAAACCAAGCAAATGTTTACTCCAAAGGGACATGCAATAAGAAAAGATAGGGAAAATGAACTACTTGATAGAATGCCTCAAATAGATGTTCTCTCATGGAGGGAAATGATTGGAGGATATGTGTAAAATCCATTTGTTGAAAAGGCTTTAGAAAATTTTAAGAAAATACAATTGGTATGTGTAAAGTTGTAAATGCATTTGTTGAATAGTATTTTCTATGGGAACTTTAAGACCTCTAAACTATTGATGTCAACTATTTTAGGATGTATTCCTTGACATGACCAAATGCTATAGCCTCAAACAAGTTCAATACACATATTTTTCTCCAAATAGTTAAAAGCTTGAAGACTAGCTTTCTGCTTTGTCTGTCTAAGCAAACCTTGTATATTAGCCATTAGAGAAAATTTCACTTTGATTTTTTTGAAAAACACTTGGTAAGGAAAAGAAACATAAATTTCATGATACTTATTGATGTTTGTTCCTAAATAACTCTGTCATGCACAAAATTCCCCATGGAATTTATAAAGGAATAAAAAATAGAGTGAATGCTCCTAGTTACAAAAGTGAACAAGTCAAAGAGCACTAGCAACAATGGGATCATTATTACAGAAACACGCTATCACATTCTTATTAATGTTAGCACAATCACATACATAACTAATGTGAGAACTTTATAGCTCAATATAGTAATGAAATCCTAGTTTTAGAAAAGGAGACCTCTTTACAATTTCCAAAAAGTTACCTTACACAACAGTAGGACTCAAGGAAATTGCCAACAAATAACTCACAATTACCAAATGCATGTGCTTAAATTCTAATTATCACAATGGTAAACAATTATTCTTAATTACGGGTATGTGCAGGATCATGATGGGCCAAAAAGTGGCAATATGATGGGTATTTGTAGGGTATGTGGCTGACGACTTTTTTTTAACCCAAAATTGATGAAATGAAAAGGGTTTTTAAAGGAGATTCTCAGCTTTCCACCAATATAAATTATGCTTTACTTTGAATTTAATAAATAATTATTATTCATTTTCTATTTGAATTACGACTAAAGTGCTGATTGATAGGCTGATTGAAAAACATCTATAGCTTTCAAACATATCACATTTTTTGAGTCCAAAACATGCATCACATTCTATGCTTCACATACTATAGGATTAAAAAAGAAAAATTGAATTTCATGAAGTTTTGACCAAGTTAAGGTGGTGACGACGAGTTTTATATTTTTAAAAGTTGTAGTAAAAAATTATAATTAATTATTTAATTGGAAAAAGATTACAAAAAATATGCATCACATTTGGACATGAGTCCTATACTTTGTCTGAAAATATTATAAAAAAATATTATCATTTTATTGTGGTTAGGGTGGTCAGATAGACACCTACTTCTTATTTTTTCCCTAAAATTTAAGTACTACTGCATTGAAATTTCAAATTTTCACCAAATAGATTTTTTTTTTAAATAAACCTAGTAGTTTAGAAACTAAATTCAATTTCCTACAAATTCTATTCTTACATATTTTTGAAATAATATAGATAACTTATTCAAATTTCTTATGTCAAGTTGCCTAACTCTGATTTTTCTAAACTTTTTGCCACTTAAGGGCCTATTTTTTCCATGATGATCCTGCACATACCCTTACTAAAGACACATTCTTAGATTCTATTTACAATTTTGAACCTCAAAGAGATGCTAAATGACACAGTCTGTAGAAGACAATAACATATGAATTTTTTTCTGATAGATAACTGGGAGGGGAGGCCACTATTGGGGAGCCAGGCTGTGGCTCAAACCTAGGCCAGCATTGGGAAAGTCCGAGGGCTTTAACATTGGACCAAACTCGCATGTCCCAATTAAGGACTTAATAACATTAAGATTGGAAAAAATAGAAACCTGTGCTCAATTTAGATTAGGGCTTTAACTTCCCAACTGTCAGTGGTTCAATCGCTTTGAGCTTGGTGATATTTTCATTCCAGATGAGAGGCTCTTTATGGAATTTATCATTACTCAATGGTGTGACTACTAAGCTATTGCAACAAAGAATATATCTGGGGTTCAGGATTCTAAAATGAAATATTCTTTGACATAAGTACCAAAGAAAAACTATCATTTACTGAAAGAAAAAGTGCAAAGCATGTTGTTCTAGGCTTGACTAGGGATTTCCTGAACACACTACCATAAAAGAAAAGTTTAATGTGAAGCTAAAGGATATAAATCAAAAGAAAAGAAAACAATTATTAATGGACAGGAATACCTCTCCTAGTGCATGCATGAAGATATTGTAGATGTTTGTTTGTTTGCTTTCAATTTTAAACTGTCAACTTTCAATTGTTGGTTTGTTGCCTCTAAATTTTAAATTGTCAGCTTACAATTATACCTGTGCAAAGTCAAATATTGTTAACAATACAAGCATACTTAACAAAAAGATTTTGTAAATCTTTTTAATTGAATAGGTGAAATGCTTGAACTACCATGTGTTATGGGGATGTGACAAATTATACAAGTGCTAGTGATAATGAAGCCTCAAACACTGCTACTTTATCACCATGTTTCTCTTCACTAGTAATATTTAGATTTCATTAAAAATCCATAAAGAAATGGTTCTGCCCACCATGTTCATTCTAGCTAATGATGTCCACTATTATCACACGTTGGCTTTGCATCTGCCCACTATTATCACAGTATGATAATGGTACCGAATAAATCATCCATATCGGGCAAAACTTTCTTGCCAATAATAGTTAAGAAAATCCATTTGTTTAAAATGTTTTGTTATATAATTTTCATCTACACTTTAACAATATACAAGTATTTGTTAAATTAAAAAAAAAAATCTTAATTCTCATTGGTTACAAACATAATTATTAATAATAACTAGTTAAACAATTGGGGTTGCCTATAGTTTCCTTGGCAGAAATGAGATTTACTAATATGTGTAAAGTAATTATTGAAATTTGAATTTTGAGATTCAATTTAATCTAAGAAAAAAAATGTATTTAATTTTTTTTAAAATAGATTTAATAGTTGGATTACTGACATGTTAAAATAATTATACAATAATTATACAATTTCTACTTAGCTTAATAATTAAATTAATGTGTAAGATAATTAATGATATCGAAATTTTGAAATTCAATTTAATCTAAGAAAGAAATATATAATAGATTTAATTTTAAAAAATATAGATTTAATAGTTGGATTATTGACATGTTAAAATAATTATGATTTTGAATTTTTGAGATTCAATTTGGTTAAAATAGTTAAATTGGATTAGATAAAAATTTTGACATACAATTCTTACTTAGGTTAATGGTTAAATTAAATGAAGTTTTTATATAGAATAATTAACAATTTCAAATTTTAACTTTGTCATAATTTTTGCATTTCTCGATGTGCAAAAATTAAGGAAGAAGTGGTGAAAAAAAAGCCTAAAAAAAGTCAAAAAAATTGCAAAATCAAAATATTATGTTCAATCCGCCCTTATTGCCTATTTTTTTTTAGATGATATTCAAGAAAAATAATTTTTAAAATTAGAAAAGTTAAAAAATATACATTTAAGAAAAAACTTCAAATATAATGTATGAAAGAAAATAATTAATTTTGATTGATTGAAGTTCAAAAAATTAATAACTATTAGGATCTCATGGCTCTAATATATAAAACTTGTGGGAGACAAAACCAAATGCCAAAACCACTTGCAAAAACCCATGCCCCTTTCTTGGAAGACCAAGAAACATAATAAAATATTAAATAAAATACCTTTTGGTAGATCTAGATGTTTAGTTTTTAAAATTATAATTTTTAAATGTTTAATATATATAGTCTCATTTGATTGTTTTTTTTTTTTAAATACTAAAGTTTATTTTAAAAAATACTAGAATATATTTTAGAAAATTTAAAAATGATATATAAATAACTAAGACAATAATTTTTGTCTCATACAAATTAATTTTATTTTTGATGTACTCAATTAATTCATGCATTAAATTTCTAATGTATAAACACATAAAAATAATTAAAAAGAAAAAAAATACAAATTTTATTAATGACTAAATTATAGAGTTAGGATTGAAAATAATTTCCCCCTGCGGATGGCGACTCTGAGCGATGAAGGTCTAGCTAGGGCGTTTGTGCCCTGGCTCTCTCTATTTCTGTTTGCAGGTGTAGCATCAGGGGGGTGCTAACCGAGTTAGGGCAAAGATTTTTTGAGAGGATTTTCTTTCCCGTTCAGCACAGGGCCTCTTTGCATGTGGTCGAGGGCAAGAGGCATTGACAATCTATTTTATCTGTGCATGTTTTGCAACCGGGGGCATTGAGGTTTGTTTTTGGACATAGATCTTCGACACAGCCCGAATTGGCCTGGCCTGCGGGGTGGAATCTAGGTGTAAGGGTGGAATTCCCGTGAGTAGGGTGTCCCTCTCTTTAAGCTATGAGGGGATTTGCTAGGGTTGGGGGTGTTGCTTTTTATGCTGCCCATCTTAAGTTTTGGTGTGTTGTGGGTGGAACGGAGGACTTTTTGGTTAACTCCTGAGTGGTTCTTTATGCCCTCTCTATCTGAGGATTTGCATGCCAGTGTAGGGATGTTATCGAGGCTCATGTCTCACAAGGAATCATTTGGGGTTAGCCCCAAGATGGATTTTCAGTCAGTTTTTGGATCAAAACCCTCTCTACAAGGTTCTAAAAAATTTTAGAATAATAATTTTTCCCTAGAACCAGAGACGAGATCATCAGGCGAGTCTCGAATTCAGAAGATTAATGGTTTTCTGGAAAGATGCAAAGAGAGGTTGAATGTTGTGATTCTGATGGAGATGTTGGCGAAGGATATCGATTATTATTCAAGACATTCCCTATACTACAAGTTCTTAGGATTGAGAATCGTGTTGCAATTTTGGGAAGCCTGGGCTTAGAGGACATGGATGCCAGAGGGGGAGATGGAGATTCGACTCCTAGCGAATAATTATTTCATGGTTACTTTTGATTGTATGGCTAGTTGGACTCAGATTTTTTAGGGGGGGCCCTTACTTCTACAACCAGGTGGGCCTGTTCATTAAACCATGGCATGCAAGTTTTAATTCGGCCGAGGAGCTTCCGAGTCAGGTTCTAGTTTGGGTTTGTCTTCTAAGGCTCCCGATGGAATTCTAGCAAGAGGATGTTCTGCATTTACTGGCCTCGATGTTGGGGAAACCTGTTGGCTCATTGCAGCAGATGCAATTCAAGAAGGTAATGACATACACCCGGTTTTGTGTGGAAATTGATTTAAGTAAACCATTGCTAGATTCTTTAGCAGTGTGTACAGGAGAGTATTCCTGGGTGCAACAGCTTGACTATGAGACCTTACCATTTCGCTGTTGTTTTTTCCATGAGTACGGTCATCTCCAACGTAGATGTCCAAAGTCCAAGCCTTTGGAGGTCGAAGCTTCTCAACCTTCTCGTAATTTGCCTAGGGAGGATAAGGGAAAGGATCCCATTTAGGGTAGTGGTGTTGGGATTGATGGTTTTATTCTGTCAGAAATTGGAATAGAAATAAGGGGCAGAAGAGGACTCTCAAAGAAAGACAGGATGATGACACTTTTAATAGATTCAAGGTATTGGATGATTTTAGTCAGCAGGAAGTGAATTTAGGTTTGTTGGACTTGGATCAAGGGACTATGGATGTTGAACAACATGGGTCTCATGTCAAGGAAATGCAAGTTACTCAGTAAGAGGTGAGTACGGGCTTGCCAAGCGTAGTGTAGGATGGGAAAGATCTAGGGTTTGAAGGGCTCAGCTCAGAGGTACTTTGTTCTCCACAAGTTGTTGGGACTATGAATTTGGAAACAGACCAATAGATGACGGCTCAGAAGGAACTAGGTTGTGTTGTAACAGAAAAAGGCAGTGAAGCTTCAACCCACCCCTCGCAGAGAACGAGCTCGGAGATAGGTAAGAATAATAAGTTGTCTCCTCTTTTGGGTATTTTACAGAAGGATCTGAAAAAAGGGGGTAGAGAAAGTCTCTAATCTTGGTAGGAAGAATGATGTGGAAAAGATCAAAATGATAGGGGAGAATTTGGTGGAGTCAAGGTCTGTTAAGACCTTGGATTCTCTTTTTTTGAGCCCCTTGAAATTATTTTTATCCTGGAATGTAAGGGGCTTGAATAGTGGCCCTCGACAAAAAGTTGTTTGTGATTTGGTTAGAAGTCAATCTCCTGATGTCTTCTTCCTCCAGGAGTCTAAGTTGTCAATTGAAAATATGTTTGGTTTGATGCCTAAGCTATGGGGGAATGGTGAGTGCCAATGTATTGGTGCTCAGGGGTCTTCTGGGGGAGTGGCTTGTTTATGGAATCCTCAAAATAATTGTCCTCTTTGGTGGATGTCCTTCAAGTCATCTATCTCCATGATTGCTTCTTGTTTTGAGATGGGGGAGGCTATATTCTTCTCTAATATCTATGTTCCTATTGAGCTTCAAGGTAAGCAATTATTGTGGACCCATATTAGGTTTGTTTGAAGTATGGTTCCTTACCATCTGTGGATTATGGTTGGGTATTTTAATGCTATCTCTGAGTTGGATGAGAAAAGGGGTGGTATTGTGAGGTTGGAGCCTTCTGCTTTACTTCTTTAGGATAACATTTCAGCTCTAAATCTTGTTGATATCAAGCCCAATAATGGCTAGTTTACTTGGACTAATCGGAGGATTGGGGAGGAATGGATTGTTGAGCGTCTTGACCAATTTTTGGTATCTTGTTATTGGGTTGGTGGTTTGTGGTCCTCTAGTTCTAAAATTTTGGATTGGAGGGGTTCAGATCATTGGCCTATCAAGCTCGTGGTTTCTTCAACTCGTGTGTTGCGGTCTCCTCCTTTTAAATTTCAACTTATGTGGCTGTGGGATCCCTCTCTTCATGATTATGTAGATGAATGGTGGAGGTATGGTAGACCTTCCTATGGTACAAAAATGTATACTTTTGCTAAGTTACTTCAATTTGTCAACTATCAACTTAAACAATGGAATCGACAATGCTTTGGAAACATTTTCCATGCAAAGGTTGCTACTCAAGCTAAGTTGGATGGTATTACGAGGATGATTAGGGAGGATGGGATGACTAAAGTGTTGCTTTAGGAAGAAGCTAGGGATTTGAAGTTGTTGGAGGAGTGTGAGCTAAGGGAGGAAGTATTTTGGAAATAAAAGGCCCGGATTGAGTGGCTACTGGAAGGAGATAAAAATACTGCCTTCTTCTTCAATTCAATGAAATCCGGGAGACATGGAAACTCTATTTTTGTTTTAGTCAATGATAGGGGTAAGCAGCTTTCCTATTTTTAGGAGATCTCAAATGAAGCAGTGTAGTACTTTGCTTCTTTATTCAAGGAGGAGCGGGGGAGTTCTAATGAGGAAGTTCAGGTCCTTTCTTGTATCCCTTCTTTAGTTTCTAGAGAGATGAATGAGCATCTTATGAGTGACATCTCACTTGAAGAGCTAGAGGGTATAGTGTTTCAGATGAAGAAGGGGAAAGCCCCTGGCCCAAATGGATTTCCAATTGAGTTCTTCCAAGAATTCTGGGATATTATCAAATTGGACTTGTTAGCAATAGTGCAGGAGTCTCAATCAAATGAGAAAATGTTACGGGCTCTAAATTCCACCTTCCTAGCTCTCATTCCCAAGTGCAAGGGTGCAGATAGGTTAAGGAAATTTTGACCTATCTCTCTTTACAATGTGATTTATAAAATTATCTCTAAATTGATTGCTGACAGGTTGAAAAAGTGGCTTAAAGTGTTGATCTATGAGGAACATAGCGGTTTTGTGGAGGGTCGACAAATTCTGGATGGGGTGGTGATTGCAACAGAAACCATTCATTCTATGGCAAACTCCAAGGACAAGACGTTGTTTATCAAATTGGATATGGCTAAGGCTTATGACAGAGTTCAGTGGTCCTTCCTTCATAAGATTCTTGGCGCTTTTGGTTTTGGGGAGGAATGGATTAACTGGGTGATGATTTGTGTTACTATGACTTCCTTTTCTGTGTTAATCAATGGTGAGCACTCAAATATTTTTGGTGCTTCTCGGGGTTTGCGTTAGGGAGACCCCCTCTCTCCCTATTTGTTTATCCTTCTTAACAAAGGCCTGGGCCACTTGATGAGAAGACATGTGGAGTTGGGGCTTGTTTCGGGATGGAGATGGGATGGTGACTTACCACTGTAGTCTCATTTTGCAGTTTGTGGATGACATAGCTTTGATGGGTTTAGCTTCAATCAAGGAAGCTACTAATATGTGCAGGGTGTTGGATGTTAATGAAGATAAATCCTCCATATTCTTCTTTAATACTCTGGAGCCCATTCAAAGGAGGATTTCTCATATTTTGAGATTTCAAATTGGGTCTCTCCCCTTGACCTATCTTGGTATTCTGATCTCTGTTGGAAAACCACATAGGGATTCTTGGCAGAATATTTTGGAAAAATTTTGTGTGAAGGTTAATCATTGGACCCACAAATGGTTGTCCTTTGCAGGACATGTTTAGTTGCTCAAGTCTATGGTGCAGGCTCTCCCCATTTACAGATGTATGACCCAGGTTGCCCCAGTGAGTTTTGTTAAGGAGTTTGATTCTCTTGCTAGGAAATTTTTATGGGCTGGCAGTTTACAGTCATCCAAATGGAGCCTTGTCATATGGGATACTATTTGTAGCCCGAAGCAGTTTAGAGGGTTTGGGTTAAGACAATCTTCTTTGTTAGGAGTGGCACAAGTTGCTAAGTTGTATTGGTGTTGATGTGTGGAGCAGGATCATCTCTAGACTAAAATTTTATCTCATAAATATTTTCCAAGGATCCCTCAAATTGATATTCCTTGGTACCCCCTAGGGGAGAAAGGTTTAGTGATTTGGGGTACTCTCAAGAAAGGGGCTACACTCATCAAGGATGACCTTTTTTGGATTTGCAAAAGGGGGATGGAAGCTCACTTCTGGTCTAACTCTTGGGATGGTTTTCCCCCCATTGTTGCTCAGTTTCTGAAGTTGGTAACTTTATGCTGGTGGTTCCTTGAAGCTGGACGATCAAGGGTGAGTGACTTTAAGTCCTTCTCTTCCCGAGATCAGTTGAGGATGGTGAGATGGAAGAATCCTGACGAGTGGCCTGATGTTGGTATGGAGGAGGAATGTGCTGAGTTGCACAAAATCCTTTCTAGTAGGAGGTGTAGTTCCCTGCATGAGGGGGATGTTCTTTTGTGGTCTCCTAATCCTAAGGGTGTCTATACTATTGCTTCTAGATATCAGAGGTTGTTATCTCATAGGTTAGATGGGGCAGAGGTTCACTGGTGGAAGAGAGTTTGGAACAAGTTTTCTTGGCCAAAGTGTAACTGCTTTCTTTGGACCTTGGCCTAGAATAGGTGCTTGACGTGGGATAATATTTGGAAGAGGGGGTTCCAGGGCCCTTCTATTTATGTTTTTTGTGGGGCGGCGAAGGAGGATTCTTCTCACTTGTTTTTTCGGTGCCCCTTTGTTTTGCATCTTTGGCATATTTGGTGGGAAGCTTGGAAAATCCCCTGTATTCATGCTTCCTCCTTGGTGGATTTTTGGAATAGTGTAGGTAGAACTCCACCTGTGACATCTTTCCTACATGAGGTGTGGTATGTTCGACCTACTTTCATACTATGGCAGATCTGGTTGGAATGAAACAGTAGAATTTTTCAAGGTGAAAGGTTGTTGATCTAGCAAGTATGGCAAAGAGTTAGAGCTATGATTCAAGAGACGGTGGAAGCTAAGTGTGAGGTGGTGTTCCCTTTAGATAAAGGGGATGCTAAGAAGGTGGATAGATTGGGGATCCAGGGGTTGTCTTTGGCTTCGGCTTGTGTCAAGAGAGGAAGGTGGGGGAAACAGAAAGTGCAAAGGATGGGAAAGTGGTTGCCCCCTTCGGCTGGAATTTTGAAGATCAATATTGATGGATCCTCAAGAGGCAATCCAGGTCCTACTGGAATTGGAGGAGTTGGTCGAGACTCTTTGGGTTCAGTAGTTTTCTTCTTTTCCGCTCACGAAGGGATGTAGTCTATCAACCTTATGGAAGGTTTGGCAATCCTCTACGCTCTTAAGTGGGCTTATGCTTTGGGTTGGCGCAGTGTTATTCGTGAATCTGATTCACAGGTTCTAATTGGTCTGATAAATAATCAAACGATGTCTAATGTTAGCTGGCAGCTGGCTAGGATGGTGCAGTAGATTATACAGATTAGTTCTTTGATGGAGATAATATCCTTTGTCCATATTCCCCGGGAGTGGAATAGGGCAGCAGATTGTTTAGCTAAGTGGGCTTCTGAGCATCTTGTTGGTTGGAAGATTGATGGGTGGGAGTAGGCTCCCCAGGAGCTCCCCCAGGAGCTCCGCCAGGACTTGGAAAGGATTCTTGTCGAAGATGGGGATGGTCACAATGAGGGAGGCTGATGGTTTTTGCTTTGTTTCTTCTTGCGGGTCTCTGAGGCCTCGGCCCTTGTTTTCTGTAATCTTCTTTTCTAATTTTCAATAAAAAAATTTACCCCTTTTTATTAAAAAATTATGGATTTAATTTTATAAAAAAATAATTTCAAATACATTTCTAAAAATATAAATATAAAATATATTCAATAATTTATATTTCATTAGTTTACATCATTTCGAAATTATTTAAATATATGTCACTTTCTAATTATAAAATTAAGATAATTTCTTTGTATAAATAGGACATAATTTTATATATTATTATTTTTCATTAAATTCATAATCATTGTTACAATTTAAATCATACAAATTAAAATAATATAGGAATAATATTATAACTTAATGATGACTTGTTTATTTAAGAGCTATTTTATTTTAAGTTAGAATAATTTTATATATTATATATGTAGACACAAATTTTTTTGTATTTATATTTTTTCCCTCTATAAATTTAGTTTGATTAATTATTTAAATTTTATTTCACTACTCTTGTGTCTATCAATTTTTTAACTATAATTAACAAATACAAAAATATCTCAAATTAACAAATCAAAATATTATTTTTCTTGACTCATATTTTTTTTTAAAATGATTAACCTTTAAAATTAAACTTAAAAATATAAGTCTTCCAGTGTGTGTGTGTGTTATACGTATTTTTTAAATATTATGTTTATCATTAAATATTAATATTTTGACATGTAAATAATTGTCAAATTTAAAGTCAAAATGTAAGAAATTTCTTAACACACTTACACTATTACACTCTTTGCTATCATTTAGAATACCTCTAATTGTTAATGATAGACTTGATTAAAAGTTAACATTACAATCTAAAACTACATTGAATATGAATTATTGTTAGAAACTTTTGATAAATTAACATGGGACAAAGTGATGGAATTACATAAATCAATGACACTGTATCATTTCAAACTTTGTGATAATGTTGTCATGCCCACTATTTACACACTAAAACATTCTAGCAAATCTGCAACGAATCTACTATTTTCGTAATAATTTTTTTTTCTTTAAACAAAGCTAACATACTACATTACTTAAGTCAATAGACAATGAACTCACTAGTTACAAGTAAATATAGATACGAGTTTCTCTTTTTCTTTTAAAAATATAATATCTACTTATTTTGGATCATCATAACATACCTCTTATCTACTCATCCTCTCTTGTGTTCCATCGCGTCAATGTTTCCTCACTCCTAATACCTATACCTGCAAGGTCTACATGACTTGACACACATAAGGTCAATGGGTACAGTTAGCACATGATCACCAAGACAATCTATGCAATCCAACTGGTAGTTACAGAATCAGGATAAAATAACAAGTCCCAAACAAGACTTAGAAGAATAGTCCTAGGGGCTCAACCTAATGCCTCAAGGGCTCATCGCTTGATGACCTTTCCTACGTATATATTTCGTAGAGGCGCCATATTTCGCTAACTTGAGTTTCTCCAACTCATTATTTATTACACTAACATAAGTTTACTTAGGAGTTACGTTTCCTAGTTGTTATTTTTAGATGTCGGTTAGAGTGGGGGCATGTCTCATTATTTAGGCATTATCTCATGCATTTAAGATTTGCATTGAGGTGTTTATGGCTTAGTTGTCTCAGATCATAGAATTATGACAAATGTAATGTCAAACTAGTGACCACAATAAATTCATAAATATTCTTGGTGTAGATTAATTAAATTTTTAGTCTAACAAAAGTATTTTGATGCCAATATAAAATTAAGTCTATCTTTTTGTGTTTAATTGTTGTAGTATTGTGTGTGTGTGTGTGTGTGTTTGTTTGTGTGTGTGTGTGTATTTTAACAAATATAATATTTAATTACCATCAAATTCATCTATAATTTGTATTTTATATAATTATTTAATTATTATATTATCTATGAAATATTTGTGTTTCTAAATTCTAATTTAATCTAATTCAAGTTTAAAAGATTTTATTATTTTTCTATAATGTCAATTAAAAATATAAATTAATTATTTTTCACAACTTGTATCACAATATTATAAAATTTTATCTCAATAAACACTCTAATCCAAGATTTTCCTCGCATTGTATTGTTTCTTTCTATATTACCTATTGAAATATATTTTGCATGGCCCTTGATTGTGGTTATTTTATCTAATATATCTTAAAATATAGTAAATTTGTATATGTTATTTGTTGTTTTTTCAATTAATTAATCATAATAAGATTCTATTCTTATGTGATTAATTTGTTTTTAATTTACTAAAAATCAAGTTTGGATAATTTGAATAACAATGTGTTGTCACCTATACTTCAATGAATTTGAAATGAAGATTGATTCTAAAAGAAATAAATATTGTATACTTATTTCAATATAAAAAATTCATTTTGTTTTATGAATTTAAATTTTATATTTCATCTTAATAATTTTATGGAATGTGATTGTTGATTGTTCACCTAAATAGGTGTCAAAGGTTCCAAAGGATGGAATGTTTTTTATTGAAATTTTCTATCCCTTTATCAAACTACTCAATTTCTTCATCTTCTTCAAAATGACAAGGGTTGACCTTTATAACTCTTTCTTGAATTTTTTTAGGATTATTGATTCTTGATGGTAGTGGATCTCTAAGAGACCTCTTTGATTCTTCTTTTTCTTGTTTTATGTGACAACTATTACTCTTTGAAAATATTTATATAATCTTTTAGAAGTCTTTAATGTAAAAAACTATTAAAACTAGTTTATCTATCTTAATATATTAATCTATATATTATACACCGAGAGGTATCATTTTTGAGGCATATTTTTCTTTAATATATTTTTTTTGTTATTTTTCTTTTTTGAATTAAAAAAATATGCCTCAAAAATGATACCTCTGAGCATACAATATATATAGATTAATATATTAAGATAGATAAGCTAGTAGGAGTCGTGGTGCAACACATAACATGAATTAATATATAATTATACAATATTGTTTTATTATATTATTAGATAAATAATAATATTTTAGTATATTTAATATAAGTTATGGTTAGGGGTCAAACATGGTTAGGTTCAAAATTTTATTAGGGTTGAGGTTCAAGTTTAATTATGGTTAGGGTAAAGGTTAAAATAGGGTTTAATAAGTGAAAAACCTTTGAGTTAAAGGGTTAGGGTTGAATTAGGGGAAATATTTGAGTTAGTGTTAGGGTTAAACTATGGTTAACATTCAAATAACATTAGGGTTAGTGTTTAATTAGGGTTAGTCTTAGGGGTATATTTTAAATAAGGTTAGGGTTAGTCTTAAAATAAGATTATGAATGATAGAATATAGTTATGGTTAGTGTTATAAATAGAATTAGGGTTAGGGTTATAATTAGAATTAAATATATGGTATTAGTAGGGTTAAAATAGGGTTGGCTTTCAATTAGGGTGAGTGTTCAATTATAGTAAGGGTTCAATTTGGTTATGATTTTATAAATGATAAGGCTTAGCACTCAAATAAATTTAGGATTTAGGGTTCAATTAAATTTATGATTAATGCTCAATTAGGGGAAGGTTTTGGGTTAGGTTTAGGGTTAAGATAATGGTTAGGGTTAGGGTTATAATTATGGTAAGGTTAAGATTTAGGGTTATGGTTAGGGTAAGGATTTACATCATGAATAGGGTTAGGGTTAGGGTTAGGATCATGGTTAGGATTATGGTTTATGATTAGGGTAAGGATTATCATGATGATCAAGGGTATATCATGTAGTTAGGGACAATGTTATAGTTAGGGTGAGGGTGAGATTTTTGGGTAAGGTAAAGGTTAGGATTAGGATTAGGGTTAGGGGCATATAATAGTTAGGGATGGGGTTAGGTTTTGGGTAGGCTTAAGGTTAGGGTTAGAGTTTGGGTTAGGATTAGGATTATGGTTAGAGTTAGGATTATATATATATATATATATATTGAGGTATTAGTGATATATATGTTTTAAAAATAAACGAAATCATATTATATGTTACATAAACCATAGCACTAATTATCCATCATATATGAAAATCTATAACCTGGCATATAATCATTGTTAAATTATATAAACCCTAATTCTAATTATACTACTAAGTGAACCCTAACCCTAATCCTAATTAAAACCCAACTCTAGTTAAACCTTAAATACTCTAACTTAACACTAATTGTAATCCTAATAACCCTAACCATAACATAATCATATTACTAACCCTAACCCTAGTTGAACCACAATATTAATCCTAATTTATCACTAATACTAACTTTAACCCTAATACTAACCCTGGCCCTAATTGAATCCTAACCTTAACCCTAACTAAACCCTAATTAAAATCTAAGTGAACTTTAACACTAACCATAATTGAACTGTAACCCTAATTAAACCTTAACACTAATTTAATACTAACACTAACACTAACCCCAATAGTAATTCTAACCCTAAAACTAATTGAATGGGCTAATTTTACCCTAACCCAAATTAAACCAAAAACATAAATAAACCCTCAATTGAATCCTAATCCTAATTGAATCCTAACCATAACACTAACCCTAATTAAACCTAATTCAATCATAAGCCTAACTGTACCCTAACCCTAATTTAATACTAACACTAATCTTAACCCTAATACTAATTGAGCCCTAGCCCTAATCTTTCAGTTTAACCCCAAGCTTTATCTTAGAACCCTAACCCAAATATTTATCGTATAAACCTAATTGAGCCCTAACTCTAACCTAAATTAAACCCTAGCAATTATCATATCACTAATAAAATCCTAACCCTAATACTAACTCTAAATCTAACCCTAATTGAACTCAAATCCTAACCCCAACTCTAATTAAACCTTAACTATAGTTATACCTTAACCCTAGTTGAACCCTAACCCTAATTCTACCATAACCCTAGAATTTAAAATCATAATGCTAACCATAATTGAACTATAATTGTAATTAAATCTAAACCATAATTGAATCCTAACCCTAATTTTGACCCTAATATTTTAAAAAAAACCTTAAACCTAATTTAACCCTAACCCTAACCCCAAAATTTTCCCTAATGCTAACCCCAATATTTATATTAGAACCCTAATTCAACCTTAACCCTAATTAATTTTTAACCCTAACCTTAAACGTAACCCTAATTGAATTCTAACCCGAACACTTATCTTAATTCTACCCTAACCCTAACTATAACCTTAATGATAATTCTAACTCTATTCATAATTATAATTTTAATTCTAACCCTAATTTTAATGGTGACCCTAATTTTTATTATAATACTAATTGAACCCTAACCCTAACCCTTATTAAAACCTAACCCTACTTGAACCCTTACCCTAGCCTAAAATCAATCATATCCATATCCCTAATTGTTCCTAAAGTTAATTGAACCCTAACCTTAGTTGAGTCCTACCCCTAACCCCAACCTTAATCCCTGGCAACTTTTGGCTTTGTCTATAGCGTGACCTGGCTTGTAGCCTGGTTGAGACCTAATCCTGGTGGACATGAAGCCTGTTCTTGAATTCTAATTAAATCCTGGCTGAGATAACCCATGCTGTAATTTGGCAACCTAGCCCTAATCCTGGTTGTATTCTAACCCCAACCCTTGCCTTGGTCAGTGTTTGTCTGGGGCTGGCTGTTTTAGAGCATCCCGATTGGATCCTAGCCTGGCCATGGTTGGATCTTAACTGTAATGAGCCTAATCTTAATGCTAGTGTCTCAGCCCTGGCCTAATGTTGGCTTGTGGCTCTAATCCAGAGCCCTGGTGGACCTGTCCTAGCCTGGCCTAAGTCCTGGTTGAGACTATTACTTACAACCTAACATTAAAGCCTAGCCCTAGCCCTGGTGGCTGTTGGACCTGGTGGTTGTAGCCTAGCCTGGCAGTTCTGGCCCTGGCCCCAGCCCCAGCCTAAACTTTTACCCCGTGTTTTGTCTATAAGCTGGCACAGCCACAGCCTAATTGAAGCCCTGTCTAGCCTAGCCATGGTGGATTGTAACCCTAATTAAACCCAAACCATAACTCAAACCCTAACCTTAATTTTAACCCTAATGTTGACCCCAAGATTCATTTTGAAACCCTAACCCTAATCCCAACCTTCACCCTAATGTTGACTCCAAGACTTATCTTAGAACCCTAATTGAATCCTAACTCCAATTGAACCCTAACCCTAATTAAGTTTTAATCCTAACCTTAAACCTAACCCTAATTGAATTCTAACCCAAAATATTATCTTAATTATAACCCTAACCCTAATTATAATCCTAATTCTAATTCTAACCCTAGCAATAATTCAATCTCTTCATAATTATAATTTTAATACTAACCCTAATTCTAATGGCGACCCTAATTCCAATTTTAATACTAATTGAATCTTAAACCTTATTAAAACCTAGCACTAATTGAACCCTTACCCTAGCCTAAAATTAATTGTAGCCCTAACCTAGGTAATTGAACCCTAACCCTAACCTAGTTTAATCTTAAGCCCCCAACCCTAATCCTAACCTTTATCCAAAGCTTTATCCTATTATTCTAACCTTAACCCTAATTGAACCCTTTTGAACCCTAACCCTAATTGAATCCTAATCTTAATTGATTCATATCCCTTAATCAACCCTAATCCTAATTGAACCCTAACCCTAATTGAACATCAATTGAATCCTAACCCTAACCATAATTGAATCTTAACCATAATCAAATCCCAACCCTAAGACTAATTAATATCTAACCCTAACCCTAACCCTTTTTCCAACCCTAACCCTAATATTAACTTCAAAACTTATTTTTATGTGTAATAATAAATTTATTATAGTTTCTTTGTATTTAATTTTATAATTTTAAATTGATTTTATGTTTGCATTTATTATGAAAAACCTATCTTATTTAAGCTGTAATATTTTTGTACAATAAAACCTTTAGTAAAACCTTAAACTAGTAATATTTCTTTCTATATATGTATGTTAATTTTGAATAATATCTAGAATATTAATGATGTTTTCTTTTTCATATGTTATCAATTTTTCAAAAAATATTGAATATTCTTTATGTTTTAAATAAGGTAATTAAGAAACAATTTTTTATGTGTAATAGTGAATTTAGGATATTGCTTTTTTATTTAATTTTCTAATTTTCTAATTTTAAATAAATTCATTTAAAATTTAAAAAATTATAATTACTTTTCATTCCTTAATAATTTTATTTATATTTTATTATTTCTTTTTTAATTTTAAATATATTATTTTAGAAACTTACTTTTATGTGAAGTAATTTAACATATTATTTTTATATCTTATTTTTATAAACAATTATTATTATATAAAAAATCTCAAGAGATATCTTGTTTTTTCAAACAAGATATTAATTTGGAAATAAAATTTCAAGAGATATCTTGTTTCAGAAAAAATTTGAATGTTTTTTTTTTATATTAAAGATATTAATTTAGAAATAAAAGCTTCCAAAATATCTTGTTTCAAAAAGATCTTCAATATAGTAATTTGTAAAAAAACTCAAGAGATGTCTTGTTTCAAAAAGCTTTTGAATATTTTTTAATATTTAAGTATATTAATTTAGAAACTTATTTTTATATGCAATAGTAAATTTAGGTAAGTTCTTTCATTTGCATATTTCACAAATCAATTTCTCAAACTCTTCTCACCTTTGCAACTTTCAAATCCACAAAATCAACAATTAGAGTTATTGGTCATAAATTTAAATTTTGTATTTATGTAGGTATTTGTGAGTGAACTTGAGGTTAATAAATGGTGATTTTCAAGTCCAAGATAGATAGGTTACATTATAAGGAACTCTTAAAGTTGGCATTCCATCAAATTATGATAAGACCACTAAGTTAATTAGGGTTAGGGTTGAATCCTAGTTAAATTAGAGACCTATCACTATTTTGAATTTTTCATATTAGTTTAATAACATAGTATTCTTCTCAATAGTTTTCGATCTTCCATCCTCTATTAAGATTATGGTTGGGGTTGTAAGATAAAGTTAGATTATAATTTAGTATCCTTCTTCATATATATAATTTAATTTTTAAGTTATCAAAGTTTTAACTATTTGAGTATATTGTTCATTCAAACTATTTTAAATATTATTTTAAAGAATAGAATAATCTACTATTAAATTTAAAAGTTATATCAATAAAAGAAAAATAAAATAAAATTATATCAACATATATAATTTCTAAACTTATTTTTAAATTTAGAAATAAAATTTAATAGTTATACCCAAAAAAAACTTCATTTAACAAGGGTTTAAAAAAACAATAAATTATTAATTATTAATTGCTTTAAAATTTTCAAATAGAATTGAACGATTTGTTATTGTGTGTGTGAACGCAAAAATGAATATACACTTCAATGTTGCAAGCATTGAATATCTGCACAAACAGGGAAGCAGGATCAAAATGGGATATAACCAGAAATCTAGATATAGAGAAAATAAACAAGAGTTTGGGTCTCTCAGCCTGGCCGAAACCTTTGCAGATTGATTTTATTATAATAATCTATTTTAAATTCCTTGTTTAATCTGCTTGAGCTCATTATAAACTGCTCATATTACATTGATCAGATAACAAAAAGAAAAGGAAAAAAAAACAGGACTCTTCCTGCCATAATAATAATCCTGTATGGCTATTTGAAGACTTGATATGTTTATGATATCATGATAATTATAAAATAAAATGAAAGAATGCAGCAAACCCAGGTCTAAGGCTCAGCTATATGAGGGGCATGGCCTCCGTAGGCCATGGCCTGATTTGTCAGGAGAATTGCCCTGCAAACAGGCATGACAGTGCCATACCTGAGCCAAAATGAATGAAGTGGGAACTATAACAGAATAAAATGAAGTAAATGCATTGTTTAATGAAATAAAAAATATTGCATGGAAATCTCTGAGAAGGTGTGCAAGTCGGGTATTATTCCTCCTCCTCTTATCGTCCACCTCTACCTTCACAACACCATACCAATTGAACCCAAAATCCTCCCAGCGCACTCCTTCCCTGCAATTGACGTAGATACATGTATTATCTTGGTTCAATGAGGAGAATAACTATGATATTAAATAATAAAGCATTTTGTTGTAGGAAAGAAGTCACGTGAAAAAAGTTTACAGAGGCACTGTAGTTATATACAATTTTAAATCTGTAAATATAACCCAACATGATAGCAAGAATAAAAGCTAAACAAAAAGCACTAATTATGTAAGAAATTGATTGATATTTCATACAGCCTATATATAGACTAGAATCTAAGCTTTCCAAAGGAGAGCCATTTTATTTTATACAACAATGTCTATATTTCACACAGCCAATATATACTAGAATCTAAGCTTTCCAAAGGAAAGCCATTTTATTTTATACAACAATGTCTATATTTCACACAGCCTATATATACTAGAATCTAAGCTTTCCAAAGGAGAGCCATTTTATTTTATACAACAATGTCTATATTTCACACAGCCTATATATACTAGAATCTAAGCTTTCCAAAGGAAAGCCATTTTATTTTATACAACAATGTCTAGTATGTGTGCGGTGTCATATTCGGTATAATAGAATCTAAGCTTTCCAAAGGAAAGTCATTTTATTTTATACAACAATGTCTATATTTCACACAGCCTATATATACTAGAATCTAAGCTTTCCAAAGGAAAGCCATTTTATTTTATACAACAATGTCTATATTTCACACAGCCTATATATACTAGAATCTAAGCTTTCCAAAGGAGGGCCATTTTATTTTATACAACAATGTCTATATTTCACACAGCCTATATATACTAGAATCTAAGCTTTCCAAAGGAAAGCCATTTTATTTTATACAACAATGTCTAGTATGTGTGCGGTGCCATATTCGGTATGAGATGAAAGAAAACAGCAACCTGGTTTCCTAGAGAGAATCACAGGCTGCAGGTTGGAAGGAGAGAGTGCTGGCATCAACGTCATACAAGACGTGGAAGTTCTGCTGCGCAATGTTACCCAATATTGAAGGAGAAGAGTTCCGATCCGACGGAAGTGGGATGATAGCAAGGCAGAAAAGCTCGTCGCTTGCCTGTCGAAAGTAGTTCTCCGTGGGAAACTCATATGTCACCCCACCCTCAAAATTGAAAGCAAGCGAGGGAACTTCAAGCGACCCAGAGCCTGCCTTCACAGCATAGCAGAGATCGAGGCCAACAGAGGACCCATCAACAGGCTCTTGACTTATACCCGATTTCATGGCATCCGCCAAAGGAGTATAAGCAGCCTCCGCAAGCTGGGTAAGCGACGTTCCACTGTCAATAATCACCCCCCCACTTCCATCGTTCTTCACATCAAAAGTCCCCGCAGGAATACTCACAACTTTCCCTCCCACAGTTATTCCTGTGAGAGGAACGTAATAGAAGAACGCCATCTGATCATTCTTAATGAAGCTAATTGTCTGGACTTTGCCCTCTCCGCTCAACTTAGCAAGTTGGCCGAAGAGGAGAGGACTGGTTTTGTCAGCTCCACCGAAGTATTTATCGTAGGACAAGAAACAGTGGGAGAATCTCTTGCCCACCTTGGAGCCCAACTGTGAGACGAGCGAGAGAGGGCCTCTGCCCATTCCCACAACGCCTGACACTTTGTCTGTGAAGATTGGTGTGACAGTGTTTTCAGTCGAACATCCAAAGCTCACATTAGAAACCTTGGTATCCTTCCCCAATGTCAATGTGTCGTAGATGAGATAGCCTTTGGTGGAAGTGCCACCTGCATCATAAGAAAACTCATACTGACAATCCTTAGAGGAACTGCAGTCTGGTTGCCAAGGTCCCAAGGCGTTGGTGCAGAAGGCATCGGTGCAGCCCACCTTGGAAAACGTAGATGATTTGTTGGGGTCGTAGATTGGGACAGATTGTTCGTAGCATTTCGTGCATGGCTGGCATTGCGTCCATATCAGATCGCTCCCCGTGGCCAGTATGCCCTGGGACAGTTCCCCTGGGCTTCCATATCCCACCTCTATTAGAAATTCTCCATTGCCCACATGAACCGGCGTTTGCAATTCATCTGCTGCTTTCACGTTCCCAATTGCCTCCAACTGCTTTTGCCTCACTACTTCTGCTATGCTTCCAGCTCGCCTCTTACTTCTCTCCACAGCAGATTGTGAACGCTTTATCAAGGAGCTCTCATGATCGTCTATGTGCCTCATGTTAACCCTAAAACCACTGAGCTCCTCTGTATTACCATCACTATACACTCTGTAAGAAGAGGAGGAGGAGTACACCATGATGGGGATAAAGCAAACTAACTCTAACACCACTGCTATCATCATCACATGTGTTGGCCATGGTCTTCCCATTTTTGCTTAAATGGATACAAGGAAATGGAATTCTAATTACTTTTACACAACTGTGTGCTTGTACAAGGTCTGTGAGTATGATTTATAGATACATGTTTCAACTGACGAATGCATGTACGTCGTCTTGATAAGGATGTTTACCTCCATTTTATTTCTTCCACCCTCAATCCTCCGATAATAGAGGCGATCTAAGGACAACAGAGCCTTTTTCGTGCCTGATATTTTGGTATTATTATCTTCTGCCATTGTTATTTGCATCATTTTCTGTTGTCAAATCATTAAATTGTGTTTCTCCTTTTGGGCTTCAGCAATCCAAAATTGTGGTTAACCGAATCGTATAATCCCATTGTATTCGTGGGCTGCAAGGCACTCTTAGAAAACCGGTTTACAAAACCACCTAAAAATAATCTTATACAACACTGCAGTTTATTATAGGGGGATATGGGATTCCTACAGTTTAAAATAAATAATCAATTAATTCACAATAATAAATACATCTATAATTAAACTAGCATATATATATTATTTTAATAATATATATAAAATACATCGAGATATATCCTTTCAAAACATCTATTGAATAAATATTATTTTGTAGATAAGTTTAATTATATATATATATATATATAATGTTAAAAATATATTTTTTTTTAATGTGAGGAATATCTTTTTTTAAAAGATCTTGAATATTTTTTAGTTTTAAATATGTTATGTTTTAGTTTTAAATATGTTATTTTTTAGTTTTAAATATGTTAATTTAGAAACTTATTTTTACATGAAATAGTAAATTTAGATTATTTATTTTTTGCTTTCTTATTGTGATAAATTTTGATCAATTTTTACTTGAATAGATTAAAAAAACTGAAAACTCCTTAAGTAAAAATTCAGCAGGTGGCAGTTTTTTTAATCTTCTCAAATAAAAATTGATCAAAATTATCACATAAAAAACGTTTTACAATGACATGAAAGAATATTTTTGTTTTTTTTTTAAATTCAATATTTTGTAATTTTAATTATATTAATTTAGTAACTTACTTTTGTATTCAATAATAAATTTAGGAAAGTTCTTTCATAGTTAATTTTCTAAATTTTAGAAACTTAAGTAGTAATTTTTACATATTTTTTAACATATTATCCTTAAATAAATATTATTTTTAGTAGATAAGATTACTTAAAAATATATATAAAAAATGTCAAGAATATCTGTTTTAAAAAGTAGTAATTTTTACATATTTTTTAACATCTTATCCTTATAAATAAATATTATTTTTAGTAGATAAGATTACTAAAAAAATATATAT
>VDFB02358134.1:175627557-175661544 GCA_007258455.2 Sequoia sempervirens | reverse complement strand
CACTTATCAAAGGAGGTTCTTGCTTGTCTTGGTATGAGGCATGAAGGTGAACAGTTGGTGAATAGAGAGAGGGAGAGGTCTCCTAGGAGGAGAGAGATTTTAGGTGAGCAAGATTCCATTCTAGTTGGTCATATGAGGGACCTTCTTTGAGCACATCCTCCTATATTTGATGGGTCTTGTAGTGGTTTAGAGGTAGAGACCTAGTTAATAGATCTGAACAGGTGTTAAGCTATGCATCCATATGGTAGTAGCACCAAGGCTAGGTGCGCTATCATGCATCTTTGAGGTTTTTCTTCCACATGGTGGCATTTGGAGGAGCAAAAGCTCCATTTGGAGATAGATTCAGTATCATGGGAGATATTTCTAGAGAGATTCAGAGCTCGATTCTTGTCCAATCATTGGTGGCAACGTCCTGCGGATGAGTTCCATGAGCTGCAATAGATGGCTATGACAGTTGAACAGTATGAACGAAGATTTTATGAACTTAAGCAGTACGCTGGTATAGGAGATGATGAGGGTATGTTAGTACAACACTTTATCAGGGGCTTGAATGCCCATATTAGTGGAGGTGTTCGGGTGTTTGAGTCGAGGACTATGGAGATAGTTGTGGAGAAGGTGCAGATAGTTGAGGAGAATTTAGCGATGTCTCTTGGCAGTCAAACAGGTGTACAGATTGGTAGTGCACCTCCAACAGGTTACAGTTCTTGAGGTGGTCAAGCTCAAGGAGCAGGACCTTCTAGGAGCCACCATGCACCCACTCAGAGTGATCAACAACATCAGCAGCATCAACAACAACATTCTTGGTCCAAATGAAAGAACTCTTAGTTTCGTCATGGTGATAAGTATAAGCCCGAAAAAGATAGGAATTGGAGGTGAAACAAGCATTACCACTCTGATCAACTAGCCCAGAATTCGTATTCTATAGTTAATAAGGGAAATGTTTAGTAGTCTAGTGCACCTCCAGGTGGTAGAGGTTTCAGCAAAGGTACTGGGTGCTTCTCTTGTGGTCAGCAGGGTCATATTACGAGACAATGTCCTAAGAAGGGCACATCTAGATTTACTCAGAGACCAGCGGCTTTAGAGCCTATAGTAGGGGATGCAAGTAGATCACACAGAGTTTTTGTTGCAGTTGACAATGGCTAGGCTAAGCACCAGGGTACAATGGTTGAGACATCAGGTGAGTTACAGGGTAATATAATCTCTATACTCTTTGATTCAAGTGCTTCAGACTCCTTTGTCTCCTTTTGTAGTAGTGCAATGTGGATTGGTGGCAACGAAGCAAGACGATAGGTGGCAGGTTGAGTTTTCTTTCAGTGCTAAGGTTGCAGTTGAGTCTCTTGTTTGTGGTTGTAGTTTGAAGATTGGGCCCCTTTGCACCATAGTAGACCTTCGTATTATTCCCCTTGGGTCTTATGATATTGTATTGGGCATGGATTGGTTAGAGGGTCACAGGGCAGTTATAGACTGTCGTCAGAAGTCAGTTCGGTGTATAGAGTATTCTGGCAGTGAGGTCGAGGTAGTTAGAGTTCAGAGGCCTATTTCTTTGAGGATGATCTCAACTATGTAGTTGAGGAGGTGTATGTGTTAGGGTTGTCAACTGTTTGCAGTAACAGTTAATGACTTGGAGTTCAGAGAGATTCAAGTAGAGGTATCACTTGATAGTCATCCCATCCTTAAGCAATATGCAGATGTATTTCCTAGCAAGATTCCAGGCATGCCACCTAAGTGTGAAATCAACTTTAAGATAGATCTTGTTCCTAGAGCTAAGCCCATTTCACGAACTCCATACCGGATGACCACACAAGAGCTTAAGGAGCTTCAGTTGTAGCTTGAGGAATTGTTAGCGAAGGTGTTTATTCGACCTAGTGTCTCTCCTTGGGGAGCACCAGTTATTTTTGTGAAGAAGTAGGACAAGTCCTGTCGATTATGTATTGATTACCAGCAGTTGAACAAGGTGACAGTGAGAAATAGGTATCCATTATTGAGGATCGATGATCTATTTGATCATATCAAGGGTGCTAGGGTATTTTCAAAGATTGATCTTATGTCAGGTTATCATTAGTTGTGCATCTTCGAAGCAGATATTCATAAGATCGCATTTCATACTTGTTACAGACACTACGAGTTCACAGTTGTGTCGTTCAAGCTGACGAATGCGCCATCTGTGTTCATGAGTTTAATGAATGGTGTGTTTTGCACCTATCTCGACAAGTTTCTCTTGGTATTTATAGATGATATATTGATATATTCGAGGAACATGGAGGAGCACGAGGAACATTTGAGGCAAGTGTTACAGTGTTTGAGGGAGAACCAATTGTATGATAATTTGGCAAAATGTGAGTTCTTCCAAACGGAGGTGAGATATTTTGTTCATGTTATCTCTATTGAGGGCATTGTTGTGGATCCTTCAAAGATCCAAGCTATCATTGATTGGTCTGCACCCACTAATGTTGCAGAGGTTCACAGTTTCATGGGATTAGCAAGTTACTATCGACAATTTGTTAAGGGGTTCTCGAGGATAGCACCCCATCACTTCTCTTCAAAGGAAAGGGAAGAATTTTATTTGGTTAGTGCAGTGTGAGGAATCTTTTCAGACTCTTAAGGAGAGATTGACCATTGCACCTATCTTAGCAGTTCCTGATCCTACTAGGGATTTTGTGGTTTGCATATATGCTTCCTTGGAGGGTATAGGATTTGTTTTGATGCAGAATGGTCATGTGATTGCTTATGAATCTTGTAAACTCAAGGATCACAAACTCAAGTACCTTACACATGATCTTGAGTTAGCCGATGTGGTTCATGCATTGACGAGATGGAGGCACTTTCCTTTGGGGCATCGGTTTGAGCTACACAGTGATCGCCGTAGTTTGCAATATATTTTCACACAGCCTAATCTAAATGCGATACAAAGACATTGGATGTAATTCCTATGTGAATATGATTTTGAGGTGAAATTTATTCAAGAAAAGGAGAATGTGGTTGTGGATGCACTTAGTCGCCAGAAACATGAGCTTTTGGCAATAACTCTTGGTGTAGACTTGAGGAGTTAGATCCTTTTTGCACTTCCTTTAGATAGTTGGTATTAGGAGGTGAGGACTGAGGTGGAGTCAAACAGAGCTTTAGAGGGCCGATTTCTAGGTTATACCCTTGAGTCTGATGGTCTTTTGAGGCACATGGGTCATATTTATGTTCCTTCCTCAGAAGATCTTCGCACCTTGATCATGTCAGAGGCACATCAGACACCTTATTCAACTCATCCTAGTGTCAAAAAGATGCACAAAGACCTTCAACAGCTGTACTTCTGGGCCAGAATGAGGAGAGATATTGTTGATTTTGTGTTGAGATGTCTAGAGTGTCAGAGAGTGAAGGCAGAACACCAGCATCCTGTAGGACTTTTGCAGCCTCATCTGGTTCCAGAGTGGAAAGGGGACATCATCTCATTGGATTTTATTGTTGGTTTTCCCGTTTCTTCCCGTTGGTATGATGCCATTATGGTCACTGTGGATAGGTTGACGAAGGTGGCATACTTCTCTCCTGTTCGTTCTTCATACAATGCTTCGTCAGTGACTAAAGTTTTCATGGAGGACATTGTCATATTACATGGTATTCCACATCAAATTATCTCAGATAGGGATCCAGTATTTACCTCAGCTCTTTGGACATCCCTACAGCATGCATTGGGGACTCAGTTGAACTTCAGTTCAACTTCTCATCCAGAGACTGATGGGAAAACCGAGAGGGTCAATCAGGTCCTCGAGGATATGCTTCGAATGTACATCATGGATCAACAATCACATTGGGAGGACTACCTGTATCTGGTGGAGTTTTCTTACAATAACAGTTATCATAGCTCTATTGGAATGCCTCCTTTTAAGATGTTGTATGGTTCTCCTTGTCAGACCCCACTGAGTTGGGATCATTTGGAGGACAGGGTCATTCTTGGTCCAACGATGCTTCAGGAGATGGAGCAGTAGGAATTTTGCATTAGGGAGCATTCGGTAGCAGCCCAGGATAGATAAAAAAGGTATGTCGATGCTCATAGGGTGGACCGTCAGTTCTCAGTTGGTGACTGAGTGTTCCTGGGGGTGCATCTGTGAAAGAGTCTGATCCGTTATGGAAAAGGCTCTAAGCTCGCACCACGCTTTGTTGGGAATTTCGAGGTTTTGGAGAGGATTGGTCCTGTAGCATACCGTCTTGCTTTGCTGCCCAGTCTCTCATGCATTCATGATGTGTTTCATGTTTCAGTTCTTAGACCTTATTATCCAGATATTTCTCATGTCCTTGATTGGAATGCATTACAGGTAGAGGACGGGCAGCTGGCTTTGGAGCCTGTGGGCATCATAGAGCACCGGAGACTCACACTTAGGGGTTGAGACATTGAGTAGGTTAGGGTCTAGTGGGATCTGAATGACAATACATCTACTACATGGGAGGAAGCTTCTAGGATGAGAGAGTTATATCCATATCTGTTTGAAGGCTTCCAGGAGTAAGCCTGATCCTATGGGGGAGGATGTAATGCCCCTTAGGTTGCCTTTTTGTTTTGACTGAGACTTAGTTATATTACTTTGACATTATGGTTTTGTTTGATCATATTCAGACATTCTATTTATGATTATGGTACTTGGACATTATGATATTGTTAGGTGATATGTCGATATTATGATGTTTTTGATGCTATGATACTGTTTGATGACACATTTACTACTGATGTTTATGCTTATATCATGTTTAGTAGATTAGCTTAATTGATTATGTGAGTTATCATGGATATGAATATCATGTGATGTGGTTGTATGTTTTATCATGATTTGATATCGGTATATATAGTGTGTTGATGTTTTGGTGAAGGGGACAGTGTCGCATCACTCACTTGCAAGTGCCCTGCGACTCTGCAATTTTCCCTTCACGATGTGTTGAATGTTTTCTCAATGCACTTGTTCGATCGTGTGATTTTCTGCAGGTTGCAGGTACCAAGCATCAACTCCACCTGAATTTCCAGGTCTGAGCGTGCCTTACACCCAATGGAGATAGTTGTTTTTGGAGATAGCACTAGGTCCCTCACACTGAGCCATCATCCTCATCGAGGATGAGTAGTTGAATGTCACAACCCGCTTGTGAGGTCAGTATGTGGTAGTTTGTCAATGTCGTGTCGTTTACTGTTCGTGTTGCTCGCAGTCTAGTTTTGCTTGACAATTTGATATCGAGTAATGAGTTTGGTGTGTGCCCCTATTTGTTTATTTCTTAAATAATGACATTTGATAACAAAGGGGTTTTGAGATATTTAAAATAAAAGCTTTATTAAAGTTTATGCTTTGATGAAATAAAATTCATTAAGTTCTTTATTTGATTTTAATAAATTAAACTTTATGATTTAAAATGAAATATTTACATAAATAAATATATATATATATATATATATATATTGAATTTATTGAAATATGCAAGCAAAATTATATAAGAAAATAAATTAATAAACTAAATATAATAAATAGCTAATTAAGTGTGTACATATGCAAGTGATGATTTAAAATTATAAAATTAAACAAGATGAATAAATAATTCAAAGTGGGGGTCTGTTGGAGCATTAAATAGAGAATTCTTATTTGGGACTGCTTTTATAGCCTATTGACCATGCAACACAAGTGGGTTCAAGGGAATTTTAATTGAATGGCTAAATTGAGAAAAGGTAGGAATCTTATTCAATTTTGGGAGTTTTGAAATAATTGCTTTTTCATGATTTTGAAATGGGGGAGTTTTATTTTTTTGGGGTTGCCCATGAAAGTTTTGGGTTGGGAGCTGGAATCTATCTTTTGGGGAAAATTTTGAATAGAAATTTGGGAATTTTGTTGAGGGAGATTTTGAAAAGGGGAATTTTTTGAAAATTTGTGGTAGAAGAATTTGAACCTGTATTTTCTAAAATTTTGTTGGAATTCTGAAGCAGAGGAGTTGCATACCAAGGGCTGGTTCTTGGTAACAATTTTCAACTGCTCCAACTGACATTTAAACCAGGTTCCTTATTTTTGAAATTTTTTCCTCTTTCTAAAACAAATATTTTGTTAGTATGGGTTGTCTGGATCTGTGACATTTAATCTTTATACTTGTTTCCTGTGTATGCTCTATAAAAAAAATTAAAAAAATTACTTTTCTCTTAAGCTACCCACTCTGCTAGAATTTTGGTTTACTCCATTTTTTGTTTTTCCTCCAATCTTCTTGCATCCTGAAGGGTTCGATTCATTGTCAAACTGAATATTCATATTTTACAGTCTTTGTATTTGTAATATTTAAAGTTGCCCCTCCATTACATAACTGGATGGAAAATCTCTTTTGGGATGCCCTGTAAAACTATAGTAACCCACTCATTTTATTCGCATGACCCATTCAAATATTGAGTAATTAGTCTTCTCCATAATCAAATTTAAAGAGGTTTTGTTTTAGAAAACATTCTTATCCTTGCAAATAAAATTTCTCCTGAGTCACCAGCATAGCTCTTGCCTATTCAGACACTCTTTTTTGTTGAACATTGCGGGATTTAATCATTCGCACCATACAGTTGATGTGCTTTAAATCCTTGGTTCTAAGGGAAATTTTCTTCTCTAATGCCATCACTACCCTTTTGCTTGTGCCCTGTTCTAGTCTAGGGAACACTATATAAAATAGTATCTAATTTGTTTTCAAACAAAATGGTAGATTATGCATTGGAACTAATTTGTTTGTAGAGCCTTTATGATCTTATCACCATCGTTCTTCCTTATTGCTCACCTCCATGTAGTTCTGGCCATTTCATGTCGCATATCTTGAGTTCCCTTTTATTATCTGCATCTTATACTTGGACCTACTCGCGTTGTTCTATTTTTATTTTTTAAATGGTTAACATTAAAATCTTAATATTGAAAGGGTAGAGTCTTTGTTGGTCTGAGTCATCGATGGGTCTTCTCTCTCTTTGCTCATTCTTAAACTCGAAGATATTTGTTAAGAGGATTTTGTGCATAAATGCATTCGATGTAACACAATTGGCTGTAGATTGTCTCAATTCTATTATCTTGGTATCATCATTTCCTCTCTACATCGATTTATTGCACCTTCTTTGTTGACTAAAGACTACCATTTAGCATCCGTATGAAATCAAAATACGATGCATTTTGGTGCTCATGGAAAATTTATAAATCATCTTTCAAAGCGTGTTGTCGCCTCATTTCTATCAAGCTCTTGTTTCAATTTGATTTTTGTGGTTTTTATCTAGTTATCTAGAATGTATTAGATGCCTTAAACAATGGTGTTTGATTTGGAATCTAAGGTTTAAAATGAGGATTGATTTAGAATCAAATTTACACAACTATAGATTTAGCTTGCTTTGAGGATGCTTCTAGTCTTGAATATATATATGTTTGTATGGTTGCATTAAGTTCCTTAAACTCATCCTGCTTAATCAATGTGATGGATGTAAACCATATAAGTTGCTTTTAAATAATATTCTCCATATGTTAATTTCTATGATCTTTGATTTTATTGGGGACGTTGCCAAGTCCGGCATATAAATTTATAATTGCAATATTCCTTCCTAAAACACATCCTTTCATATTTGATGGTGTTGAAAAAAAAACATATTTAAAATGTATTCATATATAATATATATATATATATATATATATATATATATATATATATATATATATATATATATATATATATATATATATATATATATATATATATATATATATAATTACTTAGTTATTTATAAACTAGTACAAATAGCTATTGATATATAATATGCTTGAATAATAATTTCTATTAACTATGTCCTCCATAATATGGTTCCTTTTTTAAAAAATACCTGAAAATGTATATATTTGTGTGGATTTGGGAGCATTTACAAAAATTATCTCTATTCTTTGATTAATTAATCATAGTGGTAAGATGAAGGTAATAGGAGAATAATTGATTTTAAAAGATTGAGATAGGTGTATTTTATAAAAGGTTACTCTTGGTTTGATTGTTAAATTTCAATATACTAGAATGATTTCCTTGTCTCTCTCACTTGAAACTTCACTTTCTATTATTGTAATGAGCTCCTAGTGAATATATGATTGTGGACTTTGCTCAAATGGCTTGTACTTTGGGTGGAATGATTGTTAGGAGTCTTCCAGAGGCCTTGAGAATAGGTACCTTGTTTGAATATTTTACGATGGTTCTTTTGAGTTGTCGGTTTAATGGATTTTGAGGATGATTTATTCTTGAAAATGGTTGATCTTGTTTGGAAAAATAATTATAAGGGACCTTAGCCATGGACTTTAATTGCAATATTATGGTTGCTATTTTGTGAGCGAGATGGGCTATGCCTCCCTTATGGTATTGATTATGAGTTATTTTCTTTGTGTTGTGCATATGGCTTGATCTTGGATGTTATTGAGGTCTTCGTGTAGTTTTTAGGGGAGTGGCTCTCAATGGGGGCCGGTGCACAAAGTGGTGCCTAGGTAACCCATGTGAGAGTTTTGTAAACAAGTGATAATCTAAAGATTAACTAGGGGGGTTGGGTAGTAATAACATTAAACAAGATAAGTTGATGCCTCGCTCATGGCTCAAGTTCTCATACAGACTTGAGATGAGTCGAGAAGGCTTGGAATGGCAAGATCAAATGCTTCATCCTCACGAGAGGTATGTTGATTCCGCATAGGGTTGCATGAGGGGCCGAAGATCGGTAGAGGCTACCAGGGTAACCTTGGATGGGAGTCGGGGCCTAGGAAGATCTACCTAGGTAACCCATGCAAACTATGTGATGAAACTTCCCCTATGGCATTCTTGTGTTTCCTTGTTTCATGATTTTCTTTGAATGTTATGTGCCTCTGGAATTGATGTATTGTTGTTAATGTTGCACTTACTTGTGTAGTCATGTCTTGTTAGCCTTGTGTTGTCCTTTGTCTTATGTCAGTTTGTGATGGTGGGACCCTTTTCTATCTCCTAGCATGGGGGGGTGGGCCTTTGGGTTCCACGTGGTTGGGTGGATAGTGCTTTTTACTCCATTGGGTTCCCCTCCTTGATCATGACTATGGTGTCTACCTTCAGAATGAAGACTTTGCTTACGTACCAACTCATGTGGATTGCTACATTTGTACTCTTATTGTATCTTATTTGATGTATGATGTATCATCTTGATGTACATTCCTCCCTTGTATATGAGGCATATGGTTAATCAATTGTACTATTTGTAATGATGTATTTGAAGAGGAACACTATTATGTAATGGACCCGAAATAGTTGGCATTGTATTTGAAATTAAATGACTTGATTCAATGTAACTTCATGAATACTTGTTATGGTTGTACTTCATTGATGGTTCAAATAAATGGAATGATTAGATGCAATTTTCATATTGATGTTAAAACTCGTTAAATGTAATGTTTTAATTTTCTTGCTAGATAGTAGATGGGTATTAAGTAGCATTGTCGCGGACCCTAGAGGACTTAGTTTAGAAAACTACAAATTTATTTCCCTTGCATACAAATGAATGTTGCTCTTTTGAAAAAAAAATTGTTCTATTTTTAGTTGTTAGTGTGTGTCCTCTAGGGTTACGTGGCGGGGCGTTATAGTCAGTACTTTAGATTGGGACTAGGTGTGTCTAGTCGATGACATTGTGTCATCAATATTAACTAATTGTGTATAAAATAGGAGAGTAGTACTCCCATGGTTAAAGCTAAGGACTCGAATAAGATGTAGTTGCCTAGACCCTAAATGTTACAAGATTGTAACTTGGGTATTCTAGTTAAAAGAATATAACCAGTCAAGTTGTTTACCGACTTAGTAAGAAAGAACTGAAATAAGAGGCAGTTTCCTAGACCTAGATTGTTAGAAGTATGTAGCAAGGTATTCAAGTCAGATGTGTTAAACCTATTTAGTTGAATAATAGACAGTAGTGAGTCATCACTTTTGAAAGAGTTTATGTTTAAGTTAGTTAACCTTTGGGTCAAACTAAAAGAAGAGTTAACCATAGGTCAGTAGGATTTCCAAGTTGAGTTAGAGGTGGGTGAACTAATGACACCACTTCTTGAGAAAGTGGATTGATTATCTATATCAAAACTTTGGCGAAAGTAAGTGTAATAGTTGTTGCTTATACTTTGTCGGTTCCTTGTGCTCCAGGTTTGCATAGATTTTCAATAGAATCATGCATAGTTAGAAGGTATCTATAGTTGTATGATCGTGCATGTTATGTAGGACACAACACTAGATACTCAAATGGAAAGACTAGGGCTTCCAATACTAAACTCTTAGTTGAAGGGTAGGGCCACTTCTAGTTGGAAGGTGTGTGGGGGATCGTCGGTCTATGGTTGGAGGTAAAGTGCTTGGGTGATGCTCTCCCTCTTGTAGACGACACACCAAGGCTTGTGAAATAGAAGAAGTATAATCTAGATAAGGATAGCTTGACCTTGTACTCTTTGTAAATTATGAAATGTTTATATGATCATGAGATCTATTGCAATCTGTATTTAAAAAGATGAGTTTCATTTACTTAAAAATTATGTTATATTAATTCATTTATGGAATGTTACACAAAAATTATTTATGCAACATGCAATTATGTTATTGAAAAAGAGTTTCCATTTCCTTATTTTTGGAAACTTTGAAATATTCACTTCATAAGTTAAAGATTAGGTGAAAAATATAGAGAAAACATTGGGTGTGTTACACTTCACAACTTCATACTACTTTATGTTGGCGCAAGAAAATAGACAAAAAGCCTAGGATCTCTTTCAAACCCAAAAAATAAAGTCTTGAGATGGAACATTGAAAACGCGACTTGCAGTACACCTCAACACCTGAAACTTGAAATGAGAAAATAGATAGATAATTTGAACTCATTCTCGAAACCGCAAGGCCACAACATGAACTATGAAGAAATGTGTAGTGTTTCTCTGAACCTTCTTGACTACAACAACACAGTCTTTACTCTGCTAGCTCTAGAAACTTTCGCAGTAACTTTCATTCTTTGAAAACAAGAACATACATGCTTCACACTTTTCTCTATCTATCTTCCAAAACACGAGGCTATATCTTCAAATGCAGAGGAATGTGAAGCATTCTCTAGAGATTTTTAATGCAACTTCCTAAGCCACTAACTACATGAAAACCTTTCATAGATTCTTTTATATCATATGTAATGGTTTATATCAACAGACAAAGAATACAATATCCACAACACCATATCAACATGAAGAAACCACAAATTCTTCATAACAACATTCACGTATACATGAGCAATAGAAGAAAGGTACAACTGTGTATAGCATGCTCATGAAATTCATCATCATGTACAACACTTCTGATCAACACACTGATTGCATCACATGCAACCTTCCATACACAACCACTTCATTGACATTTTAGTAAGAAAACACCTAGAATAATCTCCATTTTGTTGACATCAATGACAACACCTACAACAAACTTGCAACACCAAAAACCAAAAAAGTCTTTGATTGCTTGTCCTTACCTCTTGCTAGGATTTAGAATCCAACCATTTTCCACTAACTCAACCATCCTTTGTATCCAAACCCAAATCCATCAACTTATCCATCCAAACCATCCCATTTGTAGATTCCCACTAATGTTCAGTAAACTTGGTGTCAAACACACAATTTAGAGGGGGTCTTAATTGAACAGTCCACTAAACCCTTCAAAGTCCTTCATTTAAGTATCAACCAGGGCTAACGTAAGCTTGTGATTATGTGCATTCAAAGACTCTATACTTCCTATATCATCTTAGTATAGGTGCTTACACATGTTGGAAAACTTAAATTACATAACAATGAAAATAAGTAATGTTAGAACTATTGGTATGGGTGCCTACGGCTAAAGACTGTGACTAGTTCACTGTCAAGAAATGAATTATGTAAATACTACTAACTTGATTAACTTATCACTCCAGAGGATAATGCATGGAAACAAATAAAACATGAATATAGGACAATATATTATTCATGATTTCATTCACATTTACAAAATGAAGAATCTGATTAAGACAAATACAATCATGAAAGTAACTACTATAACAAAAGAAATCAATGTATAGAAATTAAGTGAGGAACAGTTGTACCTTGAGTGGCCCTTTCTCAAGTGACTATCTCCATGGGATAAACTCAAATGTAGCTCCTCAATTTAATTCAACATAATAGTAACTAAAAACCTCTTTATTGCATAACTTAAGATATCACATTCTAATAAGAATATTCTGGGATTTCTTATTTATAAGAACATGATTGGAACAAATAATGTCAATGTAAATAGAAAACCAAATAAACATATTTATCTGTTAGATTTTCTACATTTGTTGAACCAACTAACTATTCACCTCGACCATTGAACCATATATAGGTTCAAGGGAGTTTTATTGAATCAAGGACTCAAAATGAAAATCTAAATGCAAATCACCACTCCCTAAGAAATAGAGTGTGATAAATTTGAGTAACTAAAAACACAACTAAAAGGGTAGTGTTAGAAATCTGAAATAGGTTGAATAACCCAAGGAACTTTTTAAAAGAAAATCAAAGTTACATAAACTGGAAAAACATAAGAATGCAAAACAGGACTCTGAGATATTACACAATGTTGATGTGACAATATTGCATTAAGAGCTTCCAAGAAAAAAAGATACAATGCAAAGATGCATGAATGGATGCAAGAGTATGCAAGAATGGATGCAAATAAAATCTAGATAGTGAGTTTATATAAAACTTAGGAGAGGAGGTAGGTAGAAAATCCAACCACTAGGAAGCAACCACAAAAAGGGGAGATGGACCACCAAAAGTGGAGGATGCCACCAAAAGTGGAAAGTGGTTCCACCCTTTAAGGAAGGGGACACCACACACTTATCTCCTAGTAATAAACTCACTTTATTATCCTAAGAAAGCTTAATTAAGTGTAAGAATAACCTAGAACTAAGGGAAAATAAATTAACCCACTAGGAAAATTTAAAAAATACACCAACACCCCCCTTAAGCACGACTTAGAAGGATGTAAAATATGATGGGTCTCAAAAAATGAGGTCATGTTAGGTACCCATGTACATATCAAATTCCCCCCCAAGGAAGAAGCTCGACTACAAATAGAGAGAGAAGAAAAGAAGGACTAAGTAGCCCCCCTGAAGAGGTCCAATGGTAAGTACTTGAAACTGGATGGAGATGATGGTCCACGATCGTCAAACAACGTTCCTCCCCTTAGGAAGAAACATAACCAAATGTATATGCACGTTATCTCCCAAGTATTGAAAGGAATATGTAGGAAGAAAGTGCAAGATATATGAAGTCTCTGAAGTTGGCTCAAGTATCCCCATGTCGATGCTGAAATCTACCACAATCAAATCAGGAATTCTAGGCCACACTACTAAAGATGACAAATCAAAATCTCCTAGAGACTAATGTAGAACGCAAGTCAAAGACTCAAGTATCTCCTATGAAGATGTCTTCTCCAAATGATGATCCAAAGTATCCACACTCATGTCAAACTATAAGGAATGACCATGAATGAGAGGGTCAAAGTGTCACCTCACAATAACTAAAGAAGAATCATATTCATCAAAGAGAAGATGAATACAATCAATAGTGTCTCCCAAATCTGCAATATGTGTCTTCATAAACAATTCTGAAATACCTGTCAAGAGATCATCCCAAGTTGAATTAGGAAGACTATAGATATTTTGCTGCAAGAATTCATTGGAAGCTTTCAAAGAAGCAACTCTAAACTTTGAAGTAGCAATAGTATATGGAAGGAAAAAAGAGTGGTCTTCAAAGAGAAGATGTATTTCCTTGATAGTGTCATCTAGATCTAAGATGAGGGACTCTATGAACAAACAAGGGATTTCTAGTAGAAATTGGTCCCAATGAACTGAATCTAAAAGACACAAATGATCTTGTTGCAATGTATCACTGGAGGCTCTCAACGAAGCATCTCTGGAATCTAAATTTGTAATAGGTGATGTTGATGTAATCTCAACATGAGGATGAAAAGCAAGAGAAGTCTTTGTGTCATCTGAACGTTCAAGATGTACATAATACTTAAGCTCCTCTAAAGTATCATCATCATAGGGTATATTATCTACATCATCAAGTGGAATGAGTTAATCTGCAACAGGATCATCTAAGAATGGAGAAACATGAGGGTCTCCAAACATCTCCCAAATCTTGGTCCAAATTGTGTGGGGATATTCAATGCCCACTATAGACAACAGAGTTTCATAATCAACATGAAAACCAATTATTCCTATTACATGATCAAAATTCTATTACCCCATACATTCTTCTTATCATGGGTGTCTGGTTCAGGCATGAGTCCATAAAGGTAAGGAAAAATTTTTAGCCATTTGAGATGGGTTAGAATGCCTTTTTTCCAAGACTCATAATTAGCCTTATCCAGGATTATCATAGAACGATGAGGAGAAAAACCCATGATACGATCCTCAAATGATTACAAAGGAACACCAAAGAAGAACACCAATACACTCCCACCCTTTTCACTAGTGTTAAAGATCACCCCCCCAAATATTATAAGGTTGGCACTTTATAATTTAGTGTGTTTACAAAGCCTTTTTTAAGATACAATGTTTAATAGGCTCAAAATAACCAAATTACAATTTTTTATATAAAATGAACTTGAGACAAAATATGGAAAAAATAGCCTTATGGTTGTGTATTTCTCTTCAAGACCTTTCCAATGCCTATTTGTTTCCAAAAATTAGAGCACCAGGGTGAAAGTTATGGCCTGCTGAAGAAATTAGCACAAGACAACTTCAACCTGAAATATCTGGTACAAAATGGAAAAAAAAATATTCTCAATACCTTTGTGGATGGAAAGTGCTCATCTCCAGCATTCCAATGATATCTTATTTGTTGAAATCCAACACCTGAAGCAAAAGTTATGAATTTTTGAAAAGTTGGCTAAATTTAGCCTGCAAGAAACAGGTTTTCTAGCAAAAACAAGTTTACTTCTAATTTGATTTCTGAAAAATCTACTCACTGTTTGTAGATAGTAACAGAAACCTAGAAATATTTTGATGCTAAGAATAAAACCCAAAAATCATTTTTTGATCTAGCAAGCAAAAGATGAAAAAATAAAAAAATAAAAATTAACCTTCAGCCAGGAGAAAAATGAAGGGTGGTGCATTTTGTACAGCAATTTTCTTCAGATATGTGCAAAATATGCAAAATCTAAAAGATACCCAGTTGATATTTTGACCTTGCTACAAAACCTAGAAATTGTTTTTCTCACAAATGAGTGGAAGCTAGATTTCTTAAGAAAAAAACAAAACGGCTCCAATGAAAAACAGATTTCTTCAAACTCCCACCTGCAACTATGTCAAATGATCTCTAATTTGGATGATACAAAATCCAAATTTGACTTTCTCGAGCTTTTTGGACGCGTTGGAATAGTCAAAAATGTTCTCAGTATAACCAAAAATGCTACAATCACCCGAATCTCACAAAACACATGCAAAATAAAGAGGTAATTAAATCTTTGCAAATCCTTTCTGATTCTTCAAATCGTTCAAGAACACAAGAGAAGAGCATACAGGAATTCACAAGATTTTTTACAAGAAACTCAATCTCTCAATCAAGAATCTAAGAGCTTAGATTTCTCAAAATAAAAGCTCTAATACCATGTTAGAAATCTAAAATAGATTGAATAACCCAAGGAACTTTTTAAAAGAAAATCAAAGTTACATAAACTGGAAAAACATAAGAATGCAAACCAAGACTTTGAGAGATTATACAATTTCGATGTGACAATATTGCATTAAGAGCTTCCAATCTAAAAAGATGCATGAATGGATGCAAGAGTATGCAATAATGGATTCAAATACAAGCTAGATAGTGAGTTTATTTAGAACTTACGAGAGGAGGTAGGTGGTAAAACCTACCAATAGGAATCAACGACAAAAGTGGAGATGGACCACCAAAAGTGGAAAGTGGTTCCACCCTTTAAGGAAGGGGACACCACACACTGATCTCCTAGTAATAAACTCACTTTATTATCCTAAGCAAGCTTAATTAAGTGCAGGAAAAACCTAGAACTAAGGGAAAATAAATTAACCCACTAGGAAAATAAAAACCTACACCAATAGGTAGAAGAATTTGAATAATACTATAACTTTGCTACAATGGTAAAAATAAAACGTGGACTGTAAAAACACTCTCCTTGGATTCCCAATTGTGGTAGATCTCTTCTCCTTTAGTAGTCTTATTAAATGACATGATGTCTCACAATCTTCTTGAAAAATAGACACCTCCAATTTTGCAACTATTGTGCTCTACTTATTCTTAAACTTCCCCTGCATTACTATTTGAAACTCCTTTGACTGCGGACTGTGGGCTATATTCTGCTTACTCTAGCTCCTTGGTTACAAAGAGTTATTTCACACAACATCTACACAATACTAATAACCATAGTTTAAACATAGATATTCATTGCATTCTATACATATTCACATATTAACTATGCAATAACTATCATACCATAATCATATTTCCATATACTTAAAACTAGGTGCAAGTTTGTATTATGACCATAAAAGATAGTAAAGTTTAGGAATATGCATGAAAGTTTAGGTGTTGCAATTTTTCTAAATTCCTGAATAAATCTTCTATAGTAGCCAACATGTCCTAAAAAATCCTGACATCTCTCTATTTTTGTGGCACAGGGAGTGTGGAGATTATCTCAATCTTATTTGGATCCACTTGAATCCCTTCACTTAATACAAAATATCTTAGAACAATCCCTTGGGTCATCATCATGAAAAATTTCTCATGACTTAGGGATAGATTGTGTTCTTGACACCTCTTTAAGACTTTCTCTAGGTTATTAAGTGCTTCATCATATGTTTCTCCATAGGTTGTGAAATCATCCATGTAGATTTCTATGGAGTCATATGCAAAATCTGATAAAATGCTTAGTGTAAGAGAAGGGGGTTCGTTGCTCACGATTCTCTTCATTCTCAAGAGAATCCTAGGGAGTGAATTTCTCTTAACTACCTCAAGTGTCACTGAATGAAGAAATTGCAAATAATGTCGTACTAAGGATAATATTCAAGAAGACTACTTCAAAATATGAATGAGAAAGGTATTGAGATCTCTGCATCAGAAGGAATAGATCTCGGCCAAAGGACTACAACATTGTATCTGGATGCCAATGCAGTGCGCTAGAGTCCAAGGGATGCGCTGACATCTAAGAAAAATAGAGAGCCAAAACCTTGAATATAAATAATTTAACCTTACTAACGCACTTAGACCTGAGGTTTGTTCAATAAAATAGATAAACATAAAGCAGGAAATGCCATAAAATGCAAAGGAGAGCCAATGATAGACTTACATATGATTACGGGCCTGAAACCTTTTCCCAAGCTTCACTTCATCAACCTACACACAAGGTGAACGAGGAAAAATGTTGGGGTGTTTCGAGGCTTGCCACAGTCAAACCCCGATTTTGTGTTCCCACCTCCACTGACAACTAGATAGATAGGAAAAGGAAACAAAGTGAACAAATAAGGGGTTGTAAAAGAAATCCCCGCTCACGGAGGAGAACCTGTACCACAAAGTAGCAAAGTGAACAAAGTAATTTATTCGCAACTAGATGAGAATAAGAGAGTGTTACCAATAGTCCTCAACCCCATCTTAGACACATAAATGCATCATTGAATACTTGTAAGAGATCTTTGGTTGTTGGAGGAACCTCAATTCAACAGTGCTTCACTATAGAAGAAAGATCAAAGAAGTGAGAGCTAGATAATGGAGCAATATTTAAAGATTCAAGTCCGAAAATGAGAAGGAACCCCCAAAATGACAGTAAAGAAAGAGTTTTGTTGTTGCAAAAGGTGGGAGGAGCCATTACACTCGAATTTCTGACTGTAGGAACACATGTCACGAGTAAGATTCCAATATTTTGCATTTCAAACTCAAAAAATTGTGTGGACACTAGCGCGCCGCATGGACATTCGCACGAAATACAAGCGTCCAGCACATCATTTTTTTGGAAATGAGGTGGCATACGGTTGTCACTTCATCATTGGTCCTCGTGGAGTTAGAATCGCTAAATTTTGACCCATGAGGTTCTTATGATAAATGTGCTTAGGCATAATAAATGCAAGGCTAAATGTGTAAATTTGAAATTGCCCATAGGGAGCAATTTTGTGACATCAAATTTTTCCCCCACTTTAGTGGGCTCAATTTTGGGAAAAATCAGTCGCACTAAAGTAGAAAAGAAAACAAACACAAAAAATTAAAAATTTTACAGATTTTCATGCCAAAAAGGATATTATAGAGGACGCAAAGGTCGAGCAAGCAGGTATGGAAGATTCCCCCAATAGTTGAATTCAACGAACATACAACATTTGTTGTGAAAGCGTGCACAAAATTTGATTTTGCAAAACTCAAATTTTAAGTCAGTCCAAAAAAATTGAAGGAAGCTACCAAGGCGAGAAGAATGATAAAAAAAATTGATGGTTCGGAAGAAAAATATGGTAAAGAGGTGACTATATTCCCCCTCCCGAGTTTTCCCCCAGCTAGGTGGGGAAAAATTAGGAAAAACAGAGGGACTGCAATGTCTGAGAAAAATGGGCCCTAGGGGGCCTATATATTCCTGGGTGGGCCCCTAGAAGGGTCATTTTCACTATTCATCACATGAGTTTTGTTGAATTTTGTGAGAGAAAAGTCAGCAAAGTGCCACGTAGATGAGCGTACATGGAGTCCAGTCTGGACTGGCTACGACAGGATGTTGCCTAGGGTCTTGAGGTGGACCAAGTGAGTCTTCAAACCTCTTTTTTTGTGTGTTTTTTAAGATTTTAGATAGGTTTAGGACAAAATCACAATGCACACGTCCAACATGTGCACATTTTTCCCTCTCGCATGTTGGCATCTCGCTAGTGCACTAGGGACCTTTGTGTGCGCTAGAGTTCGCTAGATGTGTTGGCATCTAGTCCAACTTTGATGGTGAACCTCAGATGACATTAAGTTGTGTAGACATCTGCACAACGTACCTGCATCCCAGAGGCACTAGATAGGAATTTTTTGTGATTAAATTTCCATGTTCAGTATACTGATTTAGGTCTTTTTTCACTTTTCGCAAGATTACCTAGAGATCTGAGAGCATCTCGACAGGCAAGTGTGATGGCTCTTCCAAGACCAGGTTTGTCATCTATCGGATGATGAGGAGATGCTTCTATGGTGATTCGAGTTCTGGCATATCTACACCATGCCTGAGATGCTTTACCATGATCGCATGCTCATGGCATTGATGGAGCAGTGGAGTTCCATCACATCGACTTTCTACCTCTTGATGGGTGAGATGACCATCACTTTAAAGGACATGTACCACATCCTCGGGATCCCCATCTATGGGTGAGGATGAAAATAGACAACACGCACTTTGCACGGGAGAAAGCAGAGGGAGTCCAATATTGCTCGAGTTGTGAGGATGGTGGTGATGGGACTAGTCACATCTACATCCGCTAGTTCGAGCAGGGCAGTGTGATGGTCCCCCTACTTCGATGGGTGTTGGTCATCACTGTGGCCATGCGGGTCATTGTGGATGCGTGAAGCTCTCACCTTCACAAGGGCCTTGTGCATACCATCAAGGCGATGGAGCAACACAAGATAGTTTTTGTGTGGCAACGGAGCATGCTTGTACACGTGTACCACAAGCTAGAAGGTATGTACATTATAAGTTCCAAAGCCTAACCATGTGCACCTTGTTATAGGTGTGGGGCTTTGCTCACATCACATGCACATGGCCAGCTGAGTATCCCCAAGTGAGGGATTACTCAGTGGTGGCATGGGGATTTACAATTTTGGCATGTATAGTTAGATATATTAAGGTCCGACCAGATTAGATGGCGGCCTTATAGGTGGTTCTAGTGGGTGGATGATAGCTGATACCTTAGGAACCTACAACATGAACATTTTTTGTTAGGTCATACTGATTTTGTTATTATGCCCTCCTATTAGCGGAGGGTTATGCAACAGTTTGGTATTATCTAGACTATCCCTCCTGTGGTCCCTTCCTACACACGCATCGTGAGGAGTGCTACACAACTGGGTAACCATTGGTGGTTGTTCATCATTGATGTCATCCTTTCTGATGATGACACATATGATTAGGACTAGCTAGAGTCCCACCCCATCAATGATGTAGGCATGGCATGGGGGTTTCATACTTGGTGGTTGATTCATTAGCTCACAGATATCTTCCCAATAGATTCCCTTAGGGGGATCCCGATCTGTAGGGCGATGCACAGCCAGTACAAAGGTGGAGGTGGAGAGTAGCAACAGTAGGAGGAGGCAATTGGTATAGCAGAGGTGAGACCGAGGTGGTGGCAGAGGATGTCCTCTCCTCCACCCATTGTCCTAGTCTCAGTAGCGGTGCTAGTGCCATTCATTGACCCAGCAGTAGCTCTAATGACACTAGGAGCAACACCTAATGTGGGTGGTGCAAGACCTAGTGTCACTCCACCCCCTTACTCGCACTGGAAACCAGGGGACCCAGGTATAGTATTTTCTTATGTCGTTTCATTTCAGTACTTTCATCTCATGTATATGCTTTTATTTTTGTTTTATGTATATATATCACATGATATTGATGAGTCTACTCTCTCTATGGATGCAGGGGACACTTAAGGATGGACTGCGTTGATAGCGTAGTGCATATCAAAGGGCTTGTTTTGGATGTGTATCAACCAGCCTCAGCGGGGTGCCATGCCCAGTTATTCAATTTAATCATACTCTTGAGGATGACATACGAGGAGAGGTGAGTGGAGATCATCCAAATGACCACAGATGCCACTACTACTAGAGAATAGAGAGACCAGGTGTCAATGGAGTTGCGGACTGCCCTGTCCAAGTGAGATGTGGTCATGACAAGAGTAGATAGTTCCAGGTACACACATGATGTTCTACAGAGCCAGCTTGATGACCTCACAGGGAAGGTGGTAGCTATGATGCTGATAGGGGATCAACAATTGTAGGATGCGCTTAGGTGATCTGAGGTCCAGATAGCCTCCCTGCAGGGAGAGATTAGAGGACTACGTGCAGTGGTATCTAGCTCGTGGTTGCATAGGCCCCACTCTGTCTCTACCATCCAACCATAGCGACAATCACTGCCAGGCCCAGAGGGATTGGGAAGCCATGCACCCGGGGTGTAGAGACCTGATTTTGTATATATCATTTTTGTAGCGATGATACATATATTTTGTAGATCATTTTTGATGTATAGACATTGATACACATACACAGTCGCCACTTATTTTTTGATGACAATGGCACAATAAATGTACATGACATTTGATATATATATATATACATACATGAGATATGATTTTTGACATTATGGTGTTCTTTACTTCATGTATATGCTTCATTGCTTTCATGTATGATTATGTGATGGATGTTTTATTTATGGATGTATGTTAAATTAGATGTTATCATGATTTAATAAACACACATGGATGTATGTTAATTAAATATTATGATGATCTAATTTCCTAACCAAAATATGTAATGTAATGCACGGATACATAGCATATAAAGGCACACGTATGTATGTCTCACACACACACACATGGTTGCATCATAACACAAAATTTTATTCAAATGTGTTTATGAAGGAATGCCAACATGTGACTTGCTACAACCCCTGGAGGTGAACGTTACACATGTGACACATAGACACTATGCATAGTATCGGTGAAGGTGCATTACATTAATAGGTTTTTTTAGAGGCATTCCATCCATAGATGAAAATCCATAGGCACCAATACCATACACGGAGATGACAATGTAAGGGCCTAACCAATTAGGACTAAACTTTCCCCTTTGATCAGGCGACACATTTACATTTCTTTGATTCTCATAGAGAACCAGGTCACCTACCTTGAAAATTCTAGGAAGAATACCTTGGTTATACTACCTAGAAAATGATCGTTGATAAGCTTAAAGATGATCAAGGGCCTGTAAACGGTGCTCATCGAGCAACTCAAGCTAATGCAGATGATTAGATCGATAAGTTTCATCATCAATTAACCCCTTAAGGGAAATCCGCAAGGAGGGGATTTCCAACTCCAAAGACAAGATAGCTTCAACACCATAGATGAGGTTGTAAGGTATTGTTCCTATCGTCGTACGAACACTCATGTGATAGGCCCATAAAGTGTACGTTAATTGAATATGCCAATCCTTACCATGTTTATTTGTTATTTTCCAAAGAATAAGCTCGAGAGTTTTATTAGATGCTTTTGCTTGACAATTAGATTGAGGATAGTATGGTGTAGAAAATCTATGTTGAATGTGAAATTTTTCCAAGAATTGCTTCACTTCCTTGTTTTTGAATGGTGTACCATTGTCAGAAACAAAGGTAGAAGGCGATCTGAAGCAAGCAATGATGTTGTTTAGAAGAAATCTACAAATAGCTTCAGCGTTTGTGGATTGGAATGGGATAGCTTCAACCCACTTAGTGAAGTAATTGGTAGCAGTAATGATAAAGATATGTCCTTTGGAAGAAGGAGGTGATATCTTTCCAATAATATCCAACCTCCATTTCGTGAACGGCCAAGGAGAGGTCTGATTTTGCAGACCTTGAGCAAGAGCATGAATAAGATGACTATGTTTTGACATTGCGGAAACTTCTTGACAAAATTAAAGGAATCCTATTCCATTATTTTCCAAAATTATCCGATGTGAATCAACTTTCACACTAAGGATTTACCACCAAAATTCCCACCCCCAAAACCCGAATGGGCTTCCTTAAGGGCAAGGGGTATTTCCACTTTAGTGAGATCATTTTTTGTCACACCGTTGGGAAACAACATAGTGGACTGAAAGTTTTCGTATTCGAGTGACATCTAATAAAACAACATAGCGAACTGAAAGTTTTCGTATTCGAGTGCAATATTTTTTTGTCACACCATTGGGAAAGTTTCCATTCTTCAAACAGTTGTAGATGTTAGAGTACCATTCTCTCGATTCTATGTGAGAACACACAAGAGCGTTGGATTTAGGTTGATCAAAAACAACAGGAGAGTGAAAAATATGAACCAAAAAGTGGTATTCTTTTGTATCCTTATCCAAGGGCACCAGGGAGGCAACACTCACCATGGCATCCACATGTCAATTTTCTCTCCTACAGAAATTGTCTATTGTGAAAGAGGAGAATTGATCAAGGAAAAAGCTAGGTCTCAATACTGAGATAACTTAATTTGCTTAACTTGATATGTTCCTGTGATCTGATTCATAATAAGCTCAGAGTCACCATGTATGTGATGATGCTTTATGTTTAATGCGATTGTGGAATGCAAGCCTGCAATGAGGGCTTCGTACTTGGTGATGTTATTAGTACGTTGAAATTATAATCGAAAGGAGATAGGTATTAGCCTACCCTCAAGCGAGATTAAACCTACACCCACCCCGGAGCTAGTCTGACATCTTGATCCATAAAAAATACATCTCCCATACAAGATCATGACTAATTGCAAAATATCTTCATCAAGAAACAATTCTAGACTAGGAAAGGAGTGATGTGAAGGAGCATCTACCAATTGGTCGAAAACCACTTGACCTTTTATTGATTTTTGAGTCACGAACTTTATGTCGAACTCAGAAAGCAACATTACCCATTTCGCTAACCTTCTAGCAAGGTCGGCTCTAGAAAACAAATGCTTCAAAAGATCACTTTTCACAATGACATGTGTTTCAGCATGAAGAAGATAATGTCTTAACTTTTCCATTGCAAAGATGAGAGCAAGGCATTGTTTCTCCATGGTGGAATAACAAGTTTCATAATCAACAAGGACATGACTAATGTAATAGACCGATCTTTCTCTCTTGGCATCATTGTACTAAGCAAGAAAGGTTTCCAAAGTGTACGATGATGTGGAAAGGTAAAGTAAAAAGGGCCTATCCTGCATCACCGGCATTAATACGATAGGATTAGCTAGATAAGTTTTAATTGAATCAAAATATTTCTAGCACTCATCATCCCATATAAAGTGAACATCATTTTTCAATAGATGAGTGAAGGGAAGCGTACGATCAACCAACTAAGATATGAATCTATGAATCACCTGAATTTTCCCTTGCAGACTCTATAATTCAGAAATGTGTCTAGGTGGAGACATGTTAACAATTGCATCAATTTTGTTTGTGTCGACTTTGATCCCACGATGAGAAACTATGAATCCTTAAAAAATTCCTATGTCCACACCAAAGACACACTTAAGAGTATTGAGCCTCATCTTATAGATTTGAAGCCTTTCAAAAATGAGATGGAGATTTCCTACATGATCCTAATGAATTATATACTTCACCAAGATATCATCAACATAGTCTTCTAGTATTTTATGAATGAAGTCATGAAAGATTAAGGTCATTGCATGTTGGTAAGTCGTGCTTCCATTATTTAACCCAAACGAAATGACCACATAACAAAAGTTACCCCAGGGGGTAGTGAAGGTTGTCTTATAATGATCTTATGGATTAATATGGATCTAGTTATAGCCTGAGAAGCCATCCATGAAGGACAACAATGCATGGCCTACAATCAAATCTACAATCATATCAATATTAGGCAACAAAAATTCATCCTTAAGAGAAGCCTTATTGAGGTCACAAAATTCAATTCATATACGAATACGACCATCAGGTTTACTAATAGAAACAATATTTAAAATCAAAGGCGAGTAGTCGATCGCATAGATAAACCCTACTTTTAATAGCTTCTCTATCTCAATCTTAACCAACAAGGCAGCCTTTGGATTAATCTTTCAGATTTTTTTCTTAACAAGCTTGGAATCAAGACATAGGATGATATTGTGAACCACTATAGACTCATAAATACCATGCATTTCCTCATACAACCAAGAAAAGTTATCAAGATGAGAGTGTAACAGGTCAAAGTGCTCCTTAGCTTCTTTAGAAGAAAGACATTTTTTGATCTTGATCACCTTTTCTAAGGATTTAGAATCCATGAAAACTTCAGCAATATCTTCCTTAAGGAGAGGACTACGAACTTTAGGTGAGGTATCAAGACACCATCATCAACATTATATAGAGGAGCCTCCTTGTCCTTATTCAAGACAGATTCTCTAATGTATGCTTGCTTATTCAAGTGATACAGGAACCGTCACTTATGGTGAAAGGAAGGCAAGTAGGAATAGGTGCCTAAGTATTCTTCCAATGCTTCTTCCAAGGAAAAAACATCTAGAGGAACTTCATCAAGTTCTACTTTATCCTCTATAAGTTCAGGGTGAACTAAGTTGAGAGGTTCAACCGAAATCATGTTAACACTCCACCATGGTTTTTGTCTAGATTGTTCAATAGATCATCCCAAACCCAAATTGTGCTTGTGAGGCGTAAGTTGGATAGGGACCTGAATTCCTTGTTCAATACGTCCAATACCTTTACATTTGTAACCATACTTAGAGACGAGCCTATATCTAGGGACATAACGTGTTTGCAAAGCCTTAGAAGGAGGTGGTTCCACATAGAGAGCATCATTCCACCAATGAGTGTCAAACGTTTCTACAAGACCACAACCATCCTTCTCATCAAAATTACAAACATTAACCTCTCCAACAAAACTTCGACCATCCTTGTTAATGAGGGAACAACTGGGATCCTGGGTAGGATCACAAATTTTCTTCTCAGCAAGAGGTTGATCAACTTTCTTAGCAGAGGAATTTGAAGTTATTAGAAGATCGAGGTGGACAGGATTCACTTTGTATTCTTCGATAAAGAATTTGAAGAATTATAAGGACCCTCAATCATCACCAAGGAATGCATTTGATTCAGAGGAAGAAGTAGATAGGGAAGACTTAGGAATTACTAATTTAGGTTGCTCCTCCTTATTCTCTTTGGGGATTGTGATCAATGACATAGTATAGGCTAACTACACTTGATCCATAGGATTTGAAGCGTACTTACACCACTAAGCATCAATCCAATAAGATCATTCAATGTAAACTAAGCTAAGAAGCCATTAAAAATAACATATTAAAATACAAAAGCCTCACAAACATCTATTCTAATCCATTGAAACTTATCCTATTGGGGGAGTGGTGTTGCATGGATGTGGAATGGCGACCTGTTCCCAATCCCTTGGATAATGAGCTTGTTTCGATCGATTCTATTGAAGAGAATCGACAAAACTAATGAAAGATGTGTATGAAAACATGATGAAAGCTATTTTAACATGATGAATGCTAAGATGATTGATATGAGTGTATGCAAAGCTATTCTAAATGTGTGCAAGATTCGAAAGATGAAAACCCTAATTTCAAAATATGCTAAATGGATACAATAAGTTACCATGGAAGCCATTAATGGATGTTCTAAGATAATATGCATGTAAAATGACCTAAAATTCTTTTAAAACATAAATGTGAGTGCAATATGAGAGTGATTTTAATAGCATAAGTTTGCTATTAAAAGATGGATCCCTATTCAATAAATGCAAGCTCTATTTATAGAATAGGCAAAATGAAACTGAAGGTCAAGATCAAAAGGATCAATCAACGATCAGAGTGGAAGGAAGATGGAGGCATGGATCATGGATTCCCATCAAGATTTGAGGATGAAAGATGATATTTAATCAAGGGATTACATTCGTCCAAATAAACACACTTTCAAAACTTGCAGAAGAAGTCTTGTTGAAAGTTTGTTTCAAAAAGGAATATTCCCTTTTTCAAACGAGTGCAAAGGGAAAGAATATTCCATGAGAATATTCCCTTTTGGAGGAAAATTAGTCATTTAGTTAAATAAAACCAAATTTTAATGTGCAAAGGGGAAGGAATATTCCATGAGAATATTCCCTTTTGGAGGAATGTGAAAAGGAAGAATTTTCTCAAGGAATATTCCCTTGCAAGTAGGAGGATTAGAATAATTAGTAATTTGATAATTAAAACAAAGTTATAATTATGAAAATTAGGGGAATTAAATGATATTCATTAAATAAATGATTTAATGAAAAAGGGAGGTATGATATGATATTTAATTAAATAGCTTAGGGTTATATAATTAAATAAGAGGACTTAGGGATTAAATTAAATAATTTGATTTATCCAATTTAATAGGATGAAAGGTTAGTGCAAGAGGGGGTGAATTAACCTAATTAGGTCAATTAGATTAATAGATGAAAATTATGCAATTAATTAAATAGCTAGGCTAATTTAATCAATTAAGCGAAAAGAGGATGGTTTTTAGGATGAAATGGTGTTAGTATATTTGATTTAAGTGTATGATATCATTCAAGACATTTTTAAGTGTCTATAGGGACAATCTCCACAGATGGTACTACCAAGGGACATGTCATCGCATCAGAGGTTAATGATAGAATGCAATTCTTAAGAGTGGAAACAATTGAGGATTGACCAGCAACAGCCAATTCACCAAGGTGGACAACTTTAGGGTTAGCCTTAATCATGACCACTTGATTGTTAGCAACAAACTTTAAAGAATGATGTAGAGTAGAGGTCACAGCTCCCATAGTATGAATCCAAGGTCTTCCCAAAAGAATATTATAAGGTAAAGGGTCAGGCATCACATAAACCCAAAGTGGGTAAGTTAACAGGTCTTAGCTTCAAGGGTGAGATTATGGTGCCCAGAGCTTGATGACCAGAATTATCAAATCCATGAATGTATAGAGAAGAAGAAGCTAAGGAAGAAGAATCAACATTAATCTTAGGTAATAGATCCATAGCATAAGCATTGAGATCCAAACTATTGTCAATGAGGTTATGTATAATACCAATGCTATTAACACTAACTATGATCATTAGAGGGTCTTCTTGCTTCTATACATTCGGGGGTGGAAGTTCCTAAGGATAGAACGTAATATTCAGAGAATCTGCATAAATATGAGCCATCAACGCATTAACATCTGTCGGCCTAGCGGAAGCAGGGAAGAGGATATTTTGTAAGGATTCTTGAAGCATACCTTGATAAACCAAAGCGGTGTAAAGCAAATCCCAATGTGAGATCTTAGTCGGAGTAACACGAAGTTTCTCGACAAGATCATAGTCTCCAAGTGCTTTAGTCACAAGTTTAGGTGTTGAAGGAAGAATTGGTTGAGAAGGTGGTAAAGAAGTAGGAACTTGAATAATTTGAGGTGTAGGAATAGAAGATTGTTGATTCAAGTCCTATTGGTTTCTTCTAGTATTGTATGTGTGTGTGCTACAACATTATAAGAAGTAGAGTATGTAGCTCCTACAAACCTAGTATACAAGTCTATTGAGTCATCATAATACGGGACCCCACAAATGGAATGAATCCTCTTAGGAGAATGGCTAGCTAGATTCAAGTAAACAACGAGTCTCTTAGACCTTAAGGAAGCCACAAAGACTACAACAACGTTCACCGACTCTTCAGCTTGCGAAGAAGAAGTAGATGTTTGTGAAGAAGTTTGTCTAGAAGATCTGCAGGTAGAGGAAGATACTTCTAAGAAATCATCTAGGGCACCATCCAACATATCAAAATCTTCCCTAAAAAAATAATTATCATAAACATTAAAACATTGCAAACAAATATCCAACATGTTTCACGTCAAGCTCACCAAAATGTAAGAGAAGGGGGTTTTGTTGCTCATGAGTCTCTTCGTTCTCAAGAGAATCCCAAGGAGCGAACTGCCTAAACTACCTCAAGTGTCACTAAATGAATAAATTTCAAAGAATGTTGTACTAAGAGTAATATTCAAGAAGACTACTTCAAAATCTGAATGAGAAGGGTATTGAGATCTCTACTTCAGAAGGAATAGCTCTCATCCAAAGGAATACATCGCGATATTCAGATGCCATGCGGCATGCTGGACTCTAAGGGATGCATTGGTGTCCAAGACAAATAGAGAGCCAAAACCTTGAACATAAATACTTTAACCTTACTAACACACTCAGACCCAAGGTCTATTATACAAAATAGATAAACAGAAAGTGAGAAATACTAGAAAGTACAAAGGAGAGCCAAGGATAGACTTACAAATGATTTCACGCTTGAAACCTTTCCCCAAGCTTCACTTTGACAACCTGCATACAAGGCGAACAAGGAAAAAAATTGGGGTTGTTTCAGGGCTTGCCACAGTCAAACCCCCACTTTGTTGTTCCCACCTCCACAGACAGCTAAATAGATAGGAAATGGAAACAAAGTGAACAAATAAGGGGTGGTAAAAGCAATCCCCACTCACGGAGGAGAACTCGTACCATAAGTAGTAAAGTGAACAAAGTAATCTATTCATAAATAGATGAGAACACGAGAGCATTACCAATGGTCCTTGACCCCCTCTTGAATGCACAGATGCACCATTGAATGCTTGCAAGAGAGATTTGGTTGTTGGAGGGACCTCATTCCATCAAAGCTTCATTGTATAAGCAAGATTGAAGAAGAAATGGCTAGAGAATGGAGCAATATTGAAAGATTCAAGTCCCAAAATGAGAAGGAACCTCCAAAATCATAGCAAAGGAAGATTTATGTTATTGCAAGAGGCAGCAGGAGCCATTACACTCAAATTTATGACTGCAAGGACACATGTCATGAGTTAGGATTCCAAGATTCTGCATTTCAAACTCAAAAAATTGTGTGGACGCTAGCATGTCGCACGGACGTCCATGCACCGCACAAGCATCCAACACATCATTTTTTGGGAAATGAGGTGGCAGATGGTTGTCGGTTTGTCATTGGTCCTTGTGGAGTTAGAATCACAAAATTCTAACCCATGAGGTTCTTATCATAAATGTGCTTAGGTGTAATAAATGCAAGGCTAAATGCGTAAATGTGAAATTGCCCTTAGAGTGCAATTTTGTGACATTGCACTTAGCACTATCCTTTGGTAAGTGGTTGGAGCATTACATAGTCCAAAGGGAAGAATAGAATAGGCATATGTGCCCCAAGGGCATGTAAAGGTGGTTTTATTCTGGTCCTTTGGAGCTATTCTAATCTAGTTGTAATCATTGAATCCATCTAGAAAGAAAAAGTCCTTTTTACCTACTACAGAGTCAAGCACTTGATCAATGAAAGGCAATGGAAAGTGTTTTTTTCTAGTGGTTGTATTTAATTTTCTATAATCCACACACACTCTCCATTTCCCCCCTTTCTTTTGGACAATAACTAGAGGTGACACCCATTGACTATCAAAAATAGGGTAAATGAAACCTACATCAAGCAATTTTTGTAACTCGATTTTGACTATCTCTTAATGCAGGGTTCATTCTCCTCTAGGCTTGTCTAATTGGTTTGAAACCATAATTAATATAGATCCTATGTATGCACAGGCTTGGATCAATCCCCTTCATGTCATGGTAGTCCCATGTAGGCGTTGTTGTGTGTTTTTGCAGTATAGTGGTTAGGGAAGTCTATTGCTCGATAGTTAATCCACTGCTAACATTTAGCATTCTTCCTAGCATGATTTCTAAAGTCTTGGATGTTGATTATATGGATGAAAGGTCAAGTCCAACAATATCTGGGCACATTATTGTGGCAATAAAGAATAGAAAAGTTAGTATTTTGATTCTGATGAATTGACAAGTATAATATTTTGTAGAGGATCCTACAGACATGACAAACAGTCTTGTTGATGCGGGTTCCTACCATAGTTATTTTGTATAATGTGTGTAATTAAATCATCCTCATCTTGGTTTCTCAAAAAAGGGCTACATTCAATATTCATGAGAGTTTGCAAGGAATATTGGTCTTCTTCATCTAGAGTAGGCTAGGTGGTCTACTCTAAATTTGCATGAGGTTGGGCTAGTGGATAAAGGACCAACTTCTTAGTCACAATTCCATTTAAGATAATCATGTTTCTAGACCTACAACCTATAAATGAATCAACTTTTTCTAACCATGGACTTCCTAAAATAAGAAGATAGCCTGCAAGGTTAACCTTTGTCTACATTACTATAAAATCTACAAGGTACTCCCATGAATCCAAATCTATGACCAAGACCTCAATGATGCCCTCAGGTTTCATTGTTGACCTATCTACCAACTGTAAAAAAATGGGTGGAGGTATAAGGTTTACTAATTGCAATAGCTGCATTGTTTCCTTAGTCATCACATTAATGGTTTCCCCCAAGTCAATCAAGGTGTTTTTTATGAGGGTACCATTTATCTTAACATCTACCATTGGACTTCCAAGATTTGTATACATAGGGATACTTATGTTTCCTAACATAATGTTAGCAAGATTCCCTAAGACATGTACTATCTGAGGGTATTTTCTCTTTCTTCCTCGCATTTTAAGACAAATTTTTATCATTATTTTTGTGTAAATGGGAATGTCCTTGATTGCTTGGATGAGGGGTATCTTTATACACACATCTTGAAGCTACCCTAATAGGTCAGTTTCAGCCTGGTTGTGATGTTTTTGAACAACTAATCATTCAGGGAATGGAGGATGTGGACTTTAATTGGTTTGATTCACCTGATTTGACTCAGGTTCCATAGTTGGATTGTCCAAGGCTTTTGTTGAGGGTTCCTCATCTACCAACTCAGTGATTTGATGGGATTAAGTCCTAGGCAATGTTTTCCCTAACCTGAGGTGGACATCACTCACCTCTTCCCCATAATTAGGATATTGAATAGCCTTGTTAGTGCAGGCATATTGAAGAGGATTTTTTATTTGGGTTAGGTATAGGTTGGGCTGGCAGTTAAGGTGCTCTTGGTGGCTAAGATGGATTTTTTGGATTAGGCATGTTGGCTTGTTGTGGCTGCAAAGGTTGTTGTGGTTGTTGGTAATTTATATTTTGGTTTTGCCATTGCTAACCCTTTTTCCATTGAGGTTGCCATTGATTTTTTTGTGGCCATTGGGGGTTGTAGTTAGATCCTTAAAAAAATTGTTGTGGCCACATGTTTTGTTGTTGTTGGTGCTAGTTTGGTTAAGGATTTTTCCATTAGTTTTGTGTGTTTTCCCGAGGCTGAGGGTTCCAACTAGAGAAATTTTGATTGCTAAATGGAAATGGTGTATTGAAATTCAAAATATCTTAAGGCATACCTTGTCTTTGTTTCCATGGCCTCCTTTGCACAATGTAGAACAATTTTCTATCTTCACCCTCTAGTGCTTGAAATTTTGTTTTCCCTGGTCTATCCTCTGTAATACTTGCTACTCTTTTTCACTTACAATTAACTTTTCTCTGTCTGCAGTTAGGGAAATATTCAGTAAGGATTGCCTCTACCTCTTCTTGCTTTTTCCTTATATGTAGAGTGTCCAATTGGGTAGCCAAATGGATTATGATATCTTCTTTCATGTAGGACCGCAAGTTACTCAATTCCACTCTAGAGACTCCATTAGATGTCTTGTTGATGGAAGATGTGCTTTCCTTTTTTGTCCTCTTAGTAAAGGTCCTTGAATAGTTTCTGTAAACCTTGCAGATTTATTCAAAAGGTAATTGTGATACATCTCCTAACCAATTAAGGTTAAGGGTATCCATGCAATCATCATTAAATCCTCTTAAAAACACCAATTTCAGGGATTCTTTTGAAAGTCTATTTTGTGGATTATTCTTCAAGCAGAACTGGAACCTTTCTACATAGTCCTCCAATGGTTCATCTTCTTTTTGAGACATCCTAAAAAAAATCATCCCTTCTTCTATCAACTCCTCTACAGTAGTCCTAGTATTTTTCCAAGAACTTTTTCTTCATAGTGTCCCAATCTGGAACATCATCTCTTCCCAATCCCATAAACCATCTTAAGGGATTAACCTTCAAGGTTGTTGGAAATAGTTTGAGCCTGTATGCATATGTTGTGTAATCATATATTCTACATAGGACATCAAACTCAAACAAGAAGGTATTTGGATCCTTAGTAACCAATCCATAGAAGACTGATAAAGTTGAAGGAGGTATATTCTTCAAGATAGTTTCTCTCTCTTGGTTGGCGATTGGGAACTCAAAAGTTGCTTGTTCTAGTGGGTCATCCACCACTGCATCAGCCATAGTTTGGAAGGTCCCCTCTATATTTTCAATGGATGTTGGTGAAAGGGAAAGTTTTTCTTTAGGAATTCCCTCGCTTTGATCATTGTGATCACCAATATCCTCTCTAGCTTTGTGTGGTTAGGGGATAAATCTTCCCAAGGCATCTTGTTGCCTCCATATATAATAGGTGTGACTTTTGGTATCAACGGATCCTACACAATGTTAGTAAAATGCTTTGGTATTGATGGAATAAAACCTAATTATCTTAATGCTAGAAACAAAATGCTAAACCATCAAAACTTGAAATAACAAAGATGAATCTTTGAAAGTAGCACAATCCCTGAAAATGGTGCCAAAAATGTAGAGGCCCACTAATGTTCAGTAAACTTGGTGTCAGACACTCAATTTAGAGGGATTCCTAACTGAACAGTCCATTAAACCCTTCAAAGGCCTTCATTTAATTATTAACCAGGGCTAATGTAAGCTTGTGATGATGTTGGAATTTTATGTGCATTCAGAGACTCTATACTACCTATATCATCTTAGTATAGGTGTTTACACATGCTGAAAAACTTAAATTGCATAATAGTGAAAAGAAGTAATGTTGGAACTATTGCTACGAGTGCCTACAACTAAAGATTGTGACTAGTTCACTATCAAGAAATGAATTTTGTAAATACTACTAACTTGATTAACTTGAATCACTCTAGAGGATAATGCATGGAAACAAATAAAACATGAATACAAGACAAGATCTTATTCATGATTTCATTCACATTTACAACATGAGGAATCTGATTAAGACAAATACAATCATGAAAGTAACTATTGTAACAAAAGAAATAAATGTATAGAAAGTAAAGTGGGGAATAGTTACCTTGAGTGGACCTTGCTCAAGTGACTATCTCCATAGGATAAACTCAAATCTAGCTCCTCAGATTAATTCAACATAATAGTAACTAAAAACCTCTTTATTGCATAACTCAAGATATCACAATCTAATAAGGAACTTCTAGTATTTCTTATTCATAAGAACATGATTGGAAAAAACATTGTCTATGTAAAGAAA
>VDFB02358134.1:175347734-175621273 GCA_007258455.2 Sequoia sempervirens | reverse complement strand
ACAAACTTAAATCATGCTTTAGAAAAATATTGACATGTCCATCCCTTGGTCATATGCTATCCAATATATTTTCATAGCCTACATAACACTATTCAAACCTATATCTTGGAGAAAATAAGTTATTCCTATGTGACATAGTCCTTGGAGATCATATACTAATTCCTCCATCTAATAATCCTCATGTCTCCTATCCTTTACCAAAGCAATCCATTATCCTTTCATACCTATCAAAAGATTTGGTTTTCCCTTGTCATTAGTTTTAAGCTTCCAATCCACTTCTCCAACAACCCTCTATAGTCCCATCTAGTCCTATGTTAGTCCATCCAAATGCAACAACCCTAATCCATACAAACTTGCTATGCAATCTAGCATATCATCCAAAACATTCCTTGGTTTTGTTCCTAGTCTTTTTGCAAACCTTGATCCTTTAGTCACATTATCATCATTAGGATGTCTTTCCTAGTCCTTGTGTTGTTTTTGGGATGTGTCCTTCCCATATAAACAATGTTCTTATCATCATCATCATCAATCAATTATTTTTCAACTTGACTAGGGGAAAGATCATGTTTGTATTTGTATCCTTGTGCATGCTTGATTGTGTGTATCTTTCACATGAATTTATCATGGTCCTTATAGTATACCATCCATAGAAAAATCTTGCCTTCCATACTAATTCATAATAAATTCAATCCACCTTCCATAAAAAGTAATTCACCTTCTGTAATAAGCTATCAACAATCCATAATAATATTTATACCCATCACAATCCACCTTCCATAATAAAATTTCCCTTGCTGAGATGGACACTTTGGTCAGACACAAATAGAACATCTTGAAAACACCGAGCTTAACAAATCATGAAACAACAAGCAAAATATCAAGCTAGTTTTCAAGCCTAATCGATCAATCGTGTAATCAACATCATCTATCAATATCAGCTATAATTTGTCTTATATGAGTTGTTGCATCATCAAAACTATATTAGACATCTTATACGAGATGTTTCATCCCTAAAACAAGACACAATCCTTGGAATACAATCAAGAAACACTCATCTTTTGCAAGAAGATCTAATTGGGTGTTGACTTGTTTGGTTTAGTGAGTCTTATCTTTTATCTAATTTATCTTTTATCATGTTCCTATGCTACTCAAGGATGTCCACAAGTGATTAGAGGAGCAAGGATGGATCATGATTTTTCTTTTTTATTTTTGTTTGCAGTTTGTATTGCAATATTGCTAGGGAAACTAAGTTCCTTGTGTGTGGTTGGGTTCCATTTAGCATAATCAAAACATCCTATGCAAGTTAAAGGTCATCTAATGCTTTCTTGCATTAGAATCAACATGCTTTGTGGTTACTCCATCAAATATTCTGATATGGTTCTATTGTCACTATTATGAGTCATGGAATTCCTTGTCTATAATGTGCCTGTCTACAAAAAGGGATAGCATTAGCACCTTGGTATTTCCATACCTTGGTGTAAGTTATCCATTTTCAAAATAAAAACACTCTATGATGATATTTGTGCACTAATGAAAGCTCAAAGTCTAACCTATCAATCCATTTCATCCAATCACATGTTATCTATTCTACCTAATCATCGAGCTTATCCACATCTGATATCAATCAAGTTAACCATTCTTAACTTCTTACTAACCTTTTCTTTTAGCTTGTCAGAAAATTTGACTCAATTTCTAGATTTTTCTTCTAATTTCCTGAGGGGGCATCAAATTATCCCGCTCTCTTTGGAACACACTATGTAGGGCTTGATAAAAAAAATTATTTTTATTTGAAACAACCCTAAAAATCACATTGTCTCAAAGAGGGGCAAAATGTAGACACTAAAAATTATCCTATGCTTGTGACATTTTTCTCCTAATTTTTATCTAACCTAATTAAATATTAATTAAATATTATTTAATTAGACTAACCCCTCTCTTCTAACCCTAAATACATTTTCTTCATATCCTTATAATTAAATAATTTTAATTATTTAATTATTCTAACTTTCCTCTAGGGATTAATTAAATATTTAATTAATCCTCTTTTTCCTCATTATTTGTTAATTAAACATTTTTAATTGTTTAATTAATTGGCCCCTTTTGATTAAATAATTATCTTTAAATTATTTAATCCCTAATTTTGTTTATGATTATTTATAAATATCTTTATTTATTTAATTACTCACCTAATTTATTTTATGATTAGATAATTATCACTATTTATCTAATTATTCACATGTGATCAAAAATAAATAAATAAATTTATTTATTTTAATTATCACTTGTCAAAGCCGATATGGGCGTGGTTCAGTGGTCAAGTCGCTTGGTTGTAGTGACGGCCACCAGGGTTCAAACCCTCATTGGGCCAAAGTGCTCGCAGGCCTTGTGCCTTCGCGTCATCAATGAGCTCGCGGGTTTGGTAGTATCTTGTGGTTTCTTGGGAGGTTTGCGTGGGCTCGCGTCGGCCTATATGGCCTGTGTTAAGGCTCTCAGGCCTATCTCACGGCCTGTGTGGGCCTTTTCCTATGCCATCTTCACTACTTTGACCATGTGGGGGCTGAGGGGTGGTTTTGGCGTTGTTGTGGGGTAGGGTTTATCTTTTTTTCATTGTCATTTCAGTTTTGGGGGGGTTTGTTGCTGCTTTCGCAATGGGGTTTGGTCTTTTGGTGTTTGTGCCTATGTTCTTTGGTTTCGGTATGGCAGCGGTTGTTGCTTTGACTTCGGGGCAGAATATGTCTTTTCATGAGGCCTTGTGTGGGAATAACCCGTCTTTAGCTTTGCATGCGAGTGCCTTGAACTTCTTGAACAAATCTCTGAATGGAGAAAGCAAGCCAGTGAATGGAGGTTCGTGTATCTCCAAAGATAGTGGATGCTTTGAATGGAGCCATGATCACCCAGTGTTGGTGATCTAATCGGCTTCCATTAAAGAGGACATCAATTATTTGTCAAACCATGCTTTGATTTGAAAGTTTATGAAGATTCGGGTTTCCCTCCCCTTTCTCGATTCTTGGGCTCGACGTACTTGGAACCCTGAGGGGGAGATGGAAATTATGTTTGCATCTAACAATTATTTCCTAGTGGTTTTCAACTGTATGGTTGATCAACATAAGGCTTTTGAAGGTGGTTCGTATTTCTACAACCAAGTGGGTTTGTTTATAAAACCATCACATGTGGGTTTTAACCCTTCAGAGGAGTTGTCATCTCATATTCCTATATGGGTTCATTTTCCTTGGTTCCCATTAGAATTATGGAGGAATGATATTTTTTATTCCATTGCTTTGCTACTTGGTAAACCAGTGGGTCCTTCCCAGAAAAATTTGGACAAAAAGGTAATCTCTTATGCTCACATTTGTATTGAGATTGATTTGAATAACCCTTTGCCAGATTCTCTTGAGATTCGCTTTGGTTCCACGTCTTGGATTCAATAACTTGACTATGAATCTCTCCCTTTTTGCTGTCGGATTTATCATGAATATGGCCACTTGCAGAATAAGTGTCCTAGGGTTCAAGTTTATGTTTCTTCTCTAGTCCAACCTTCTTGTCAGCCCCCCAAGGTGGATAAGGGGAAAGCTCATGTTTCAACTAATGTTCTTGATAAGGAGGGTTTTATTCTAGTAAAACCTCAAAACCAACACAGAGGGTTGAAGCATACTTTTAAAGATAGACAGGAGGATGGGATCTTCAACTGTTTTGATGTCCTTGATGACTTGGGTCAGTAGGAAGTGAATCCTAGTATGTTGAATCTAGTGTTAGAAGCCTTGGAGGGGGACCATGTGCTTGCTAGTGATGTGGAGGTACAAGAGGTCTAGGAGGTTGGTATGGTAGATGCTACTATAGTTGTAGATCATGGTATTTCAACTACTATAGAGGCTTCAAATAAATTTGTGGATCAGGTCTTGGATGGAAGATCTCCTCCTTCAAGTAAGGCCAGTATGGAGTCAAAGCAAGGAAATAAAACTTCTTCCATTCTTGGTATTTCATAGAATAATCTCAAGAAGGTGGGCCCTAAGAAACCTCTTAAGGCTGGGAGGAAGAAGGATATGGAAAAAATCAAATTAATGGGTGAGACGTCGGTGGAATATAGGTTTGTTAAGACTCTTGACTCCCATTTTTCCAACTCTCAAAAATGATTTTCCTGTCTTGGAATGTAAGGGGCCTGAACAGTGGCCCTAGAAAAAAGTTGTTTGGGATTTGTTGAAAGATCATGTACCTAATATCTTATTTATTCAGGAAACTAAGTTGTCTATGGAGAGTATTGACAGATTGGCTTCCAAAATTTGGTGGCCAAGTCAATTCCATTGTATTGGTACTCATAGTACTGCTAGGGGCTTAGCTTGCTTCTAGAACTCGATGAAGGTTTCACCTCTTTGGTGGTTTTGTAGCAGGTTCTCTATCTCCATGGTTGCTTCTAGTTTGGAGAGTGGAGAGATCATCTTATTTTCTAATATATATTCCCCAACAAAAATTCTTGGTAAGACTTCCTTTGGTCTCATATTCATTATATCCACTCTTTTGTTCCTTTTCAACCCTATATCTTAGCTGGGGATTTTAATGCTATCCTCAATTTGGAAGAAAAGCAATGTGGGTTGCAGAGGTTGGAGCCTTTGTTTTTCCTCCTCAGAGATAATGTTTCCAGTTTAAATCTTGTGGATGTGAGGAATTGTAATGGCCTATTTACTTGGAATAAAAGGAGATGTGGTAAAGACTCAATATTTGGAAGGATTGATAGGTTCTTAGTATCTTTTTTTTGGATAGGCGGTAACTGGACTACCAGTTTTGAGATTCTGGACTAGCAGGGATTAGACCACTGGCCAATAAAATTTTCTACTTCCCTTGCTAGAGTTTCCAAGAACCCTTCTTTTAAGTTTCATCTCATGTGGTTGTGTCACCCTCAGCTTCAGGATCTTGTGTCTGAGTTGTGGCCCTGTGGTAAACCAACTTATGGTACTATTATGTATTCTTTTGTCAAGCAGCTACAACATGTCAAGCTTCAACTTAAGAGGAGAATAGGCAAAGCTTTGGTAACTTATTTCAAGCCAAGTTGGTTTCCTAGGAAAGGTTAGCTGCTATCACCCGTGAGATAAGATATTTTGGGCTTTCAGATGAGCTTCTAAAGACAAAGACTACCACCTTAAAATATCTTGAGGAATGGGAGTTGTGAGAGGAAATATTTTGGAAGAAAAAGGCTCATGTTGAGTGGCTTCAAGAAGGTGATAGAAACATTGCTTTCTTCTATAACTCTACAAGGCTCGTAGGCATGGGAGTTAGATTTATTATCTTATAGGGTTGTCCAGTTGAATTCTAGCTGAGAGATTTCTAGGGAGGCTTGGCATTACTTTGTAGCTTAGTTCATAGAGGATTATCCTTCGACAATTGAAGAAGAGAGCCACATCCTTGGGTGCATCCCTTCTCTGGTGTCTCTGGAAATGAATGAGAGTCTTATGAGATCCATCTCTCTCGATGAGTTAGAGGGTGTTGTCTTCTAGATTAAGAAAGGTAAGGCACTAGGCCCTGATGGATTTCCTATTGAATTCTTTTAGGAATTTTGGGAAATTATAAAATTAGACCTTCTTGAGGTGGTTCATGAATCTCAAAAAAGAAAGTAGATGTTGAAAGCTTTAAATGAAAATTTTCTTGCTTTGTTTCCCAAATGTGAAGGAGCTAACCAGATGAATATGTTTTGACCAATAGCATTGTGCAATGTGGTCTATAAGATTATATCTAAACTCATTGCAAAGAGACTTACAATGTGGATCAGCAAGCTCATCTTTGATGAGCAAGGAGGATTTGTGGCGAATAGGCAAATTCTGGATGGTGTAGACCTTGTTGTAGAGACTATTCATTCTATGTTTGTTTCTAGGGAGAAGGCTATGTTTATTAAGCTTGATATGGATGAATCTTATGACAAGGTTAAGTGGTCATTCCTTCAAAAAGTATTATGTTCTTTTGGTTTTTTTGAGGATTGGGTTTCTTGGGTTACGAATTGTGTTACTTCCACCTCCTTCTTTGTTCTTGTTAATGGTGAACCTTCATCTTTATTTGGAGCTTCAAGAGGTCTTCGACAAGGTGATCCTTTGTCACCATATCTATTCATTCTTATGGTTGAAGGCTTAGGATGTCATTAAAATCCATGTTTCAAATGGCCTTATCTAGGGGTGGAGTTGGGGTAATGGTGTGCTTCCTTAGTCCCATTTGCAGTTTATTAATGATACTACTTTGATGGGTGTGGCCAAGATAAGGGAAGCAAATAACTTTTTTCAGGTGTTGGATATTTATCTTAAAGCTTCAGGGCAACAAATTAAAGAAGGTAAATCTTCCATCTTTTTCTTCAATACCCCTTATCTCATTCAATAGCAAGTTTCTCACATTTTTTATATGCTAGATAGGACAACTTCCTATGGTTTACCTTGGTGTTCCTCTCTTTGTTGGTTCTCCCCCATGGGAGACTTGGAAAGGTGTCCTTGATAAGTTTCAGTCACGAGTGAACCATTGGAGCCATAGATGGTTGTCTTTTGCGGGCAGAGTGTTGCTTCTAAAATCTATGATTCAGGCCCTTCCTACCTAGAGATGTATGCTTCAAGTGGATCCTGGGAATTTTATTAAGGATTTAGATGCTCTTTCAAGGAAATTCTTATGGGCAGACAACTTGGCCTCTTTAAAATGGAGTTTGATCAAGTGGGAGACTATTTGTAGATTGAAACAGGATGGGGATATTGGTTTGAGGCAAGCCAATCTCGTTGGTCAGGCTCTAGCGACCAAGCTCTATTGGAGATGGTGCAATAATCAAGACTAGATTTGGGCTAGGATTCTTTCTACCAAGTGTCTGTTGGGGGAAAGAGAAATATGAGGTTCCTCTTGTAGGTTTGGTGGGTAAAGGTTCTGTCATTTGGGATACTCTTAAAAAGGGAGCCAATTTGATCAAGAAAGGTTTTTTTTGGATTTGCAATAAGGGTTTTGAAGCTCTCTTTTGGCATGATTCTTGGGATGGATTTCCTCATATTGTGTCTATGTACCCTCATTTACATGATCTTTGTCATCTTTTCTCAAAATTCGGGTGGCCACGCATTGCGTATTTCAAACATTTTGTTTTTCCGAGGCAGGTGGAAGTCTCTAGATGGAAGGACCCCATAGAGTGGTCAGTTGGTGGTTCTTTTGAGGACCGTGTTGAGCTAAGGAGGATTTTAGATGATAGAGTCTATAGTTTGATTGGGGCAAAGGATATTTTGGCTTGGAGCCCAGACCCCAAGGGGGCCTATTTGATTGCCTCTAGATATTAGGAGTTGTACCTTCAGAAGTATGAGGGGTGGAAGTCAGTTGGAGGAAAAGTGTGTGGAATAAATTTTCTTGGCCTAAATGTAACTGCTTCTTATGGATTATTTCTTAGAATCAGTGCCTCACATGGGACAATCTTCGCAAACATGGTTTTTAGGGACTTTCCATACGTGTTTTATGTGGTAATAGTGAAGAGGATTCTACTCATTTATTTTTTCAGTGTTCTTTCTCCAAAGACATTTTGCATCTTTGGTGGGGTTGTTGGAGGCAAGCTTGTGTTCATGCCTCTTCCCTGATTGAGTTTTGGAGAAGTTTGAGTAGGCCTCCGGCTCATGCCTATTTTCTTCAGATGTTGTAGTACATTGGTCCCTCCTTCATACTATGGCAGATTTGGCTTGAAAGAAACTGAAGGATTTTTAAGGGATGTAATATGGTAGTTCAACAAGTGTGGTAGAGGATTGTTGGCATGGTTCAAGAGACTATGAGTGCTAAGTGTGAAGTGTCCCTCCCTTTAGACAAAGCAGGTGAAGAAATTACTCAAAGGTTGGGTCTTTCTGGCATTAGTCAGGAGCACACTAGTGGTAGGAGATGTGGATTTTCCTAAAAGTATGCCCAAAGGGAAGGTCATTGGCTTTCCCCTCCTGACGGTGTTTTAAAAATTAACACTAATGGCTCTTTGAGGGGTAATCCTGGGTGAGTTGGAATCAGCGAGGTTCGAAGGGACAACGTTGGTAATGTCATCTTCTTCTTTTCTATATATAAGGGGCAACAAAGTAATAATTTTATGGAAGGTTTAGCAATTTTATATGCTATTGAGAGAGCATGTGCTCTAGGTTTGCGTCAAATCATTTGTGAGTTGGATTCTCAAATCTTGATTAATATTTTGAATATTCAAATTTTGGTTGGTGTCAATTGGTAACTTGTCGTGGTGGTTAGGCAGATTCTTCGATTGTCTATCATGTTTGAGGTTGTCTCCTTTATCCAGATTCTATGGTAGTGGAAAAAAGTGGTAGATTGTTTGGTGAAATGGGCGTTTGAGAATGTTGTGGGTTGGGAGGTGGAAGATTGGGAGCATTTATCCTGGGATTATTCTCAAGATCTTGTCAGATTGATCTCTGAGGACAAGAGTGAGTAATGGTTTTCTAGTTTGGTCTCTATGGGTGTGGTTATTTCTGGGGCTTTGTTTCCACCTTGGGTTGCTTACTAGGAGTCTTTTGTCCTCCCCTTTGTAATTCTTGATTTGATTCAGTAAATTTTTACCCTCTTTTTATTAAAAAAAATATCACTTGTCATATTTCTTTCTTCACTTGCTATATTTTCTCTCTCTGGTTAACTCTTCCTTTCTTTCAATTAGCTATTTCTTTCTTCTAGTTAACCTTCCATTTTTCTATTTTCCTCTCCACTTCTCTTATTTCCTTTTCCATTTAACTCTTCCATTTTTCCATTTTTGAAATGGGCAACTTTCCTGTGCACACCTCTCATTCAATTCCATCCATCATTTTTTTATCACATCCTGACCATTGATCAAGGTTGTATCCTCTATAAATGCAACATTCATCCTCTTTCAATCCAACCACAAAATTCAAAACTTCACAACTATTATCATCTCAAGATTATTGCAATTGTGCACACAATTATGAGAGCAACAACATCAATTTGAAAAGAAAAGACAGAGAAGGATAATGGAGGTAAAATGACATTGATGTGAGAAGGTATAACATTTCGTTTAGTTTTCATATTTCTTACATCTATATTTTCTCATTCTTCATTGGTATATTAGAGTTGCTAGCTTAAATCTAATGGATTTGTGGATGCCTTATGATTTACACATTTTTATTTTTTATTTTTGATCATATAGTTAGAATATAAAAGAACTATTTGGTCATGAAAGTTTAGACAAGTTATGTAGGCCCTTTTCCTTTTGTTTAATAAGTTAGCTAGTCGGCATATAATAAAATCAAGCGAGTGATGTGTCAAGTTTTGAGACTCCCAAGTGTTCAACCCAAAATATTTTAAGAATACATTAACCATGCAATCAAGGATATGTTGGATCATCTTACCTATCTTATAAAGGAAAATGTGAATTGGGTAATTTTTCTATGATAACATTTTGTGTATCCCATATTTATCACATATTAAAGCTCTTACTAAGTAGAATAATAGAAACCATATTTTAAAATTTCCTTTTCAAATTTAGGGGACACTTCTAATGTCACCTCATACAATTAATTGTAACAATCCATTTAGCTATTTGTAGACACTTAAATAGTCTTGATTGATATTATGCATTTGATTCTGATTAATTATCATCACTTCCTCTTAAATCACTTGTGCACTAACTAATTAATTAAATAATCTTTATTATTTAGTTAAATTCACCAACTTCTACTATTAATCAAATAATTGACTTTATCAGATTAATTCATCCTCTCCGGACTAATGTTCATCACATTTAATTAAATAAATCAATTTATTTAATTAAAAACCCAATGTCCTCTCATTTAATTAAATAAATCTAATTATTTAACAAATGTCATAAATCCCCTAACCCACTCAAGTTGATTAATTCTAAATTAATTAACTTTAATCTCCTCCTAATCCTCATTACCCATTTCTCTAGCTTTTAACCTCACCAAGGTTAAATGGACCTATGATCAACTAACCAACTTGCACATGAAAATCCTTTCTTTTAATAAACTAATTAGCCTATTTTCCTTACAAAGGCATATTCTTTGGAATATTCCCCTCAACTACCACTTCAATAAATTTCCCTCCAAAAGCTTTAAAAGCCTCTTACAAAGGCCTTAAATGCCCCTTACAAGAGAATTTAACTCCACTTACATGCCATCTTGTCCCTCTTACATCTCAACCATATTCCTTCAATTCTCGTACATTCTCTTACAAATCCACCTACATGCCTTAACTCTTCACATCTTTCAAAATGTGCTCCACACATATCCTTGTGGCTTTCAATAGCCTTGTGACAAGCGTCACAATGCTATTGGTCCCCATGTTAGTCCCACATCCTCCAATTTCACCCATTCTTCAACCCTTGAGTCCTATAAATAGAGGCCTTCTCTATTGAATATGGATCCACAATCTCATGCAATCTTATTATAGGCACATTCATCCATAGCAATCACTCATTTTTATTATTTCAACTAGGTTATCAAAATATTGGCATCACAATCACATATATTTGGAATCAAAGGATCTTGGAGCTTATCAAAGAGATTGGAAAAGGGCCACTTTCCACATCAAAGTGACACCAATCCCCCTATGGGATGGAGATTTGATCTACTTTAATTGTTTACATGCTTTCACTTGCTTTCTTTTGTACTTTTGTTCCATGTTTTCACCTTTTAGTATGATCAAGAATTTCATAGGGGATGATATTTGTGCTTATTTGAATGACTAACCTTGTTTGTGTTGTCTTTTATTAGCTTGGCACAGATTATCATCCACACTATCCAAAAAATTACATTAAGAGATACAAAAAAGACCCTTTTTTAGAATACTAATAATGTCTCTAGTTGGGGGCATGTACTTCTTATGGGCATAACAAGATTCTAGAAAATCTCTAGGATGAAAACTAAAACTAAAATTAGATAATCACAACCACCTAACCTACAAGATAACACCAAGAAAAAAAATGTGGAGTCAATGTAAATTGATCAAATTGAAACTCCCAATGAAAAATTTCCTATGACAAATCCATGGGAAAATGAAGTACTAATAGCTATTTCCAAGAAAAAAATGCATTCTCTAATTATGTATTACATTCTTTTTAACTATAAAATATTGATTAAGTAAGAAAATTTATACTCATATCTCTAAACTTGTGTATAAACTTAATGCAATTAAAAAAAAAAGTGTTCCATGTTATTGAATGGAATATGTTTATACCAAATTTACATAAATTAATCATACTAATGTTTGCATACTTGCAAAGCTTACAATTAGGATCTATACTAAATAGTTCAATTTTGCATGGACCAAATATTTTTTTTAAGTGGGTAAAAAAATGGAAGGGCTCATAACTTAGGGTAGTAATGTTTGAAATGTTAACATTATCATGTAAATGAAAATTAAGTTTGATTACACCATATTTAGGGAATCCATTATAAAATACTTGGCCATCAAATTGGTCTAAACCAAGAGATTCATCAACTCTACTAAAATGAAAGGTATGAAGCTTAAACAATTCTAAAAGAGTTACACAAGCCAAATTATATTGATCCTTAGAGACACTTAAGCTGATAACTTATTTTCTAAATTCATAACTAATACCCAATAAAATCTTCATATTTAAGTGAATGAATTAAAATATCAAAAGCAACAAAATCACCATCAACACTAACACACAAATCATCTTTAATGTAAGTAAGGCTTCACACTCAACACTATCCAAAATGCATGTCAAAATAATTTTAAATTTGAACATTTCATATTCGCATAAATTAACACAATCAACAAATTCATCTATGTCAATAAAAAAATATAAATGATATTAATATCAACAGGAAAAGATTCACATATATGTGTCATTCATGTATTCTAAATCACCATTATGAGCATCTTCACATTTAAAGGTTTGAGAATATCAATTGTTTTAGGTTCCTTGAATACTACCTCTCTACCATGTCATATCCATTGTAATTCACTACACAAGCATTCATATTGTAGTCAAAATTATCATTGATCCTCTAATTCAACTCATCAATAAAGTTTCTAAATCAATCTTAATTATAAATGTATCTTCCTTTTTTACAATGACTTCCTCAATAGCACACATTATATGAGGCACCTAACTTATTGCAAACCAAAGTAATAGATCACAATGTAATATAATTGTATTTGTATCATAATGATCCTTTGCATTATGCATTCAAGGAAGCTAGTTCAAAAACACTAATGTCTTCTAAGAATACATATCTCTAAGAATTTGAGATTTTCTTCAATATAGGTAGCCAAATCATATGTATGTCAAAGAATCATGATATCTTTGCCTATCTAAAGGAAACCAAAGTCTACATCAAAATATCTACAATAAAGAACCAAAACCATTCATTCATTTGGCATTACATTCCTTGAAATCCCTTAAAAAATTTACAAATCAAATATTAAATTCATAGACAAAGTCATCATAATTTCTTTGAATTATTATAAATTTGTTGATTAGCATACTAATATTAATTTTATCATTAAAGTAATCAACCAACACTATTTAGAATTCATTCTAAGTAGAAATGGAGAAGACAAGTAAATTTATGTACAATTCACATACATCCTCTTTCAATGACCAAATAAATAGATTCAAAATTACATTATCATCCTCCACCCCATAACCATCTATCAAATATATGAAAGTCCAAAGATGTTTGCCAACCAATTCTAAATTATTTCCATGAAAATGGAATAACCGACTTTGCAAAACATAAGACTAAAATTTTTTAAACTACCTACAAAATTTAACAATGTATACCTTCAAGGGTGGGGGCCTAACTCGATTGGCTAAAGCATCATGTTGCAAGCAAGAGGTCATTAGGTCTAGTCTCTCCCCGTCCCTATGGTATCAGAGGGCATGTTGCACTAGCCTCACCAGTCACGTGAAAAAAGTTTACCAAACATATTGTAGTTTATAAGGGAGCTACCTAATTCTTGTAGCCTAAAAAACTAATGTATATCTTCCAACAATCAAAAACATCTTTATAAAATAAAAATATTAAAAAAAGAATTTTAAATACATATTAAAATATTCTAACAATAAGCAACTAAAATTTCTTTTACTCCTCACAAATAAAATTCAAATTATAATATTTAAAACAATATTAATGATATATTTCCATTTTAGAAATGCTTCACACCATGTAGCATGAAACAAAGGCCAAAACAAAATGTTCTTTTCTCTTAATAAAAAGACAAAATGTGAAAGAGATTGGATTTATTGTTGGTCACGGTACAAAGATAAACATGTTTCTCCTTATTCAATGTAGAATAGAAAAGGATTTAAACTTTACTCATAACTTCTCTTTCTTATGAAACTTTTAGAATATTCACTTTTTGGCACATACATATATTTTTAATAGTTCTCCCCATTTTGCAAAGCCATGTGGACAAGAATAAATCCCTTTTAAATTCTCAACGACGCTTTTCATAAACATTTAAAAATTATTCATGTGGCTTTTCCTCCATTATGAAAAATAAAATAATCCCCTATAGATCAACATATACCCTTATAAAAATCTATGTAAGCAAACATGTTATCACATAAAATTTCAATTTACAAGGGAAATAAAGATTTTAAACTTCCCCCACCATGGCTTTTAAGTATTTAAAAAATATTTTTTTATTGATGTATTTATTTTAAGTTTCTTACATAGTGTGTTTATATATGCATATAACATGTGTTATAAATTTGGAACAGATGCATTTTAAAGAATTTTAAGAGAGAAATAAGTTCTGCAATTGTAAATGAAAATCATAAATGCATATTATAGATTTCAAAAGATGTGTAAATATCAAGATAACAAGATTGCATAAAGAGTTCACAAAGAAAAGCTCCTAGAAAAAAAAAGTGAAAATACAAGCTAAGTATGATTTTTATAGACTCGAGGAAAGGGTGGAGGTGGTCAGTCCAACCAATAGGGAGTGACCACCAAGTGGTCTAAAAATAGAAAATGTGACTTTGTTGTGTTGGTATGTGAAGTCAATTTTCTTTATCCAACATTGATTAAGTAGTTGACAACAAGTACCATGACAGTGAATCCTATGTGTTAGTTGTGGCTGAAGGCCTAATAGTTTAAGTCGAAGGCCAAAAAGTTGGGGGGTCACAAGGGGACTAGGTGTAGCCCTTCTACCCATGTTGAAGGTAGTTATGGGTGAGGTAGTTAGGTTGATTCAAAGAAAAAAATTGGATATTTTTTTTTCATATGGCAACATCATGCAATTGTACAACTCAAACTTTCTATTTTTGGAAATTATTCTTTGAAGACAAGTCAACAATTTAGATGTTTATGGTTCATTTAGTCATGTTTATTGAGGTGAATTACAAATTGTCATATAACAACGAATTTATTCGTAAGATAAGAAAATATTGTGAGACCTTTTCTTGTGGTTTTTTCATGGTACATTACCAAGTTTCCATTTAAATCTGTGTTATTGGTTTATTGTTGTTCATTTGTTTATTTTTGTATTGTGAATTTTCTCAACATCTTGTAGGATGAAAACACCCCAACAACCCATTTACCTATTTAAAATCACTTTGTTAACCTACAAAAGATTAATAAAAGTGTAAAAAAAACTAGGAAAAGGAAATAAAAACCTACACTAACATGTTCACACACAAGAGTATATTATAGGTACAAACACACTTATCTATAACATGGAAAGTAAAGAAAAGAATTTTTCTACAAATTATGCAAATGAAACATATTTCATCTTTGAATATGTTAATTTAGAAAGGAAAATCCTTTATTATTATACCACATTTTGGAAAGTATTTATGCACAAATTCTCTTAGCATATATATTAATTTACACTATATTATTATAAAAAGTACTTTTCTATTGTTACACAAATGACAATGCATTCATATGCAACAACTTCATAAGAATAATAGAAGCTTTTTAGAACAAAGATAGTAGAGTCACTACCTCTTAAAGAAGACAAACTTGATTAATTAGATTGATATTAAAGGGAAGAATAAATTAGGTTCATATCACTCATAGAGCCTTAAAAAACATGGCCTAGAGATTTCATAATCAATATAGTTCAATAATACTTACATACAACTAAGGTAGAAATCTTCACTCAAATTTTTCCAACAACTACAATGACCACAAAAGAAAATATCCAGCACAAACTAAAAAATTATTCAATAACCATCAACTTGCACACAAATCACAAATTTGTAGACACTTTATACTAACTAAATCAATAATATAACAAGGTTGAATGATACTACTATAAATAAATGGACCCCAATAATGATGTCATTATGTTGGTGACCAAAACCACATGCTTCAACTCTAGGAAACAAACTTTGATAACTAGCCCTAGGGAAACAATTTTGGGATAGAATCATATTGGATTCATGATCAAACTACATGTAATCTTAGCCAACTAATAAAAGCACTTGATAATTCTTCCACTCTTCTAGCTCTAATTATGCTAGGGAGGATATTCCTAAAAAAATTTATAGCATAATGAAAATAGAACTGGTTGCCTAATTTACCCTTACCCTATACATAAGGATCATACCTCAAAAGGTATGTCACTGCATATTGTTTATGTTACCTTACTAGTCTTTTAGGCCATAAATTTCTAATAAAGGAGATTACTAACAAGTTATAATATATCTCAAAATATAAAACTATATTCATATCCCCAAATGTAAATATATTCATCATTTCATACTTCATGTGTAACTTAAAACCTAGAACATGCATAACTCTCTAAAGATGAATCATACGAGTAGGCTCTTAAAGGATTTAGCAAAGTCAAGAAGCATTGAGTTTATATACATAGGCAAGATATAAATTATAAACAATTTATTAGAACAATAAATAGAGGATGTCTCATTTTCTAACAATTGATCGAGTAGTAAGAAAGGTGTTGTGAAAAGGTGTGTTGTTCATCTTGCATAATGCTTATAATGTAAAATTAATATTTATTTATGTATCTAGGAAATATAGGGATGTTGCATCACATGGGTTAGACATTCTTGGAGCCGCTCGCATGTTATATATAATATCAAGATAAATATTTAATGTGGGTTGCATATTGAGAAAATATTTAATATTGGGAGAACTTGGTGCCAAAAAGTAAATGAGGGGGACATGATTGTGTAAGCTCATGCTTTAGAGGCATGCTATTTTTTTGTAATACCACTTGGTGGTTTTGTGCAAGCTTGTTTTTATAAAATAAAGTGCATGAGTAGTTATTGAGGTTGGTTTTCATAACCTTTGGCTTGTTCGCTAAGGTTGATCGAGCTCTCTTGTAAGTTGTTATGTTGGGATGTGCAGTTACATAATTTTCATTTGATTGTTCATATGGTGTGTAATTAAGGGTATTCATATTTTAGATGTCTTTCTTGTAGACTCTACAGGTGTATTTTTTTTCATGAGATAATACATTGTGTGAGTGTTTTGGAGACTAATTTTTTCTTTTGAGGGTTTTCTCAAGGTACATCTTGTGTCATCTTGATGGTATGTTTAGCTATTATTTTGAATTGTGGATTTAAATACTTGTTTTTATTTTTCTCTATTAGGGTTATATGGAAATTATTATTATTATCACACAAAAAAAATAGTATCAAAGCCTAGTTCTCAAACTGTAGGAGGAAACATCTTCCTAGTTGTTAACGCTTGGTATGAGTAGATTCTCATGCATAGTTGAAACTATGGCCTTGTAGGAAAAGAATCAAGGTATTTTTAAGTTTATAGGTGTGTTTATACACTTGAGTTGTTGTAGATTTGGGATTTGATGAATATCTAACAAGTGGATTTTTTATTAGGCTCTTTCTATGAGGGTTTTGTGGGTGTGATTTTCTAAAGACCTCTTGGATAAAAATAGACCTCGCCATTGAGTCTAGAAGGCAAAAACCTATGGAACCATATAAAAACCGATTATACTTTTTAAAAAATTAGGTCATTTTTGGGCATGAAGGAGTCTTCATCATATATTTAAATAGAATCTATATGGTGGTACAGATCCATACTATCCATATGCTACATAAGTCATTAGTAGTCATAATCTATAAGATAGAGAATATTTTGGGCACTTGCATTAGTTTTGAATCACTGTTGTCTGACTGCCAGCAAATATAATATTTAAAAAATATATTCTTATGCTGAGATGACATCAACAAACATTTTAGATGGATACTAGCCCTCAAGCATAGCTAGCCTGTGGGGGCCCAAACCTAGTGCTGACAAGTCACCATCTAGTGTCACCTTTATCATAGGGATTTGCATGTTCTTGAAACCTTCACCTAGAATCTTAGCTCATCCATTGCTAGAGTTGCATCAATAATTTGTGTCACCATTCATCACTTTCCCACAACCACCACCTAATGGTATTATTGGGGAGCCACCACCTAGCCACCCATACAATTTGAATGTACATAAAGAAGAGGATTTTTCTCTAGCGAGCATAACTTTCACCCAAGGAGACATATTTTTGTGTTCTTATAATCGATAAAAATATCTTTGATTCCTATATTTTGATATTAGTGATTTTTCTAGATTTTTATATTTTGGATGGAAAATGCTAGTTGGAACCTAGTTTTTCTTTCATTATTTTGACAGGTCATATATTATGCCTACAATATCCAATTTTGGACTTCTTATAGATAAAAAAGAGATTTTTTTTAGCACTTCATAGTGGATTAGGTTGGGAGATGCTAATATGTTATTTATTAACATAAAGGAGAGGATTTTTCTCTAACGAGAATAATTCTCATCCAAGGATTCATATTTGTGTGTTCTTATAATCAATTAAAATATCTTTATGCATCCTATATTTTGGTATTAGTGGTCTTTCTATATTTTTATATTTTAGATAGGAAATTCCAATTGGAAGTTGATTTTTCTTTCATTATTTTGACAAGTCATATCTTGTGCCTACAATATCCAATTTTGGACTTCTTATAGGTAAAAAAGATCATTTTTTGAGCACTTCATAAAGGATTAGATTCAGATATGTTAATATGTTCATGGATAAAACACCAAACCACCTCTAAATTTGATTTCTATTTAATTTGGTTGTTGGTTCCTTTCACTATGGAATTTGTGAGTTTATGACATCAAATGTAGAGGTGGTTTGGTGTTTGAATCATGAAAATTTTATATGTTTATCTTTGGTTGTCTCTATTTGACATAGTTACCAATGTGATTTTGAATTTATACATTGCATTGTTAGATCAAAGAGTTGTGAAATTTTGTATCCTTTATATACTTACAAGTTACATAGATAAATCAAATGTGGATCATCTATACCCTAGATATTTTAGTGTAGATGTAAATTTTTTTGGTTGGCCTTGTTTGGTCACATGGTTCTTTGGTTCGGTTGTCATTATGATGTAGAGAGAGATAGTGTTACTTGACACAATTATGTTTTGAGATCTACATTTTTTTACTATGGTGCAAGATGTGTGACTCAAATGGGTGGTGATTGTGGTTTCATGGAGGTTCCTTAATCACTTAGATATTTGGCACAATGTGATTGTTTACAAAAGTAAATTGGGTGGTGATCATGGTGTGATGTAGGCTCCTTGTATGCTTGGATATTTAGTATAACATAGTTGTTTATGTAGATGTATTATTGGTGATGACTTGATTAATTCCTGATTATACGTGGTGTTTTGGTAATCTTGGTTCTACTTTATTCTTTGGAACTACTTGAGTTATAGTTGAATATGTGTGGATCATGGGTGATCTTAATTTAGGAGGTATTTATCAATGATGTCATGTGTATCTTTGTTTCCAAAAAAATTGGTGGCTTTGGTAGTATGATGTGGATTCATCACTTGGTGATGGATGATCTTCTATAGTATTTATTGGTGTTGAATGGGGGATATATTGGATCATGTTTCCTATATGGAGTGAGATTTATTTGACATCTCGAGTTCTATTGATAAGAAATGGTTATTTTTATTTGATTTGGAGATGTTGACATCTTTTGACTATGTGGGAATTTTGAAGTCTTTGGTTGAGGTGTTGATTATGATTTGTCAATTTGATAAATGATCCTTGTTTCTAGGATGCATGTTGGTGCATTATTGGTGGAATCATGATTGAGTGTTAGAATATTAGCATCATACATGTGCTCTTAGGATCAAATATGTTCATTTGAGACACACGATGTTCCTTAGAGGAGACATAGATCGCATGATGTCATGAAGAGTTATTGTTCTAGACTTGGGTATTTGGTAGTGATTATGATAATCTGATTGATTAGTGATGTGATCATTTTGATTATGAGCTTCTATTTATTATGTTGTTGCATTGGCGTTCAATTAGCATGAGTAATTATTTGAAAACCTATTTTAGATTTGGGTGAGGCTAGAGATATCTTGACCTTGGAGATCATATGTTGAGACAAATACTCTTTGGGTAAAAGTACAAAGTTGTGTCACACTTTCAGCCAACTTATCAGTACAACTAAATTTAAGTATTTCCTACTAAAAATCAATTTTGGTCAAGCATATGATCTAGTAAGATTCATTCTAGATAAGTTAGATATGACCACAACTTTTCCAACTAAAATTGTTAGATAAATGCATATGTAGCACCACTTTGAAGCCAATTTACTAAAAAAATTAAATTATTTTAAAAACTTGATGTTTCAAGAACTCCTAGTTACGTAAATAACATTTTTTTTAAATATAAAAATACCCTTTTGTAGATCTATAAGTATAGTTTTCAAATATATATATAGTTTAACTATTATTTATATTTTATATTTTATTTTTACTAAAATTAGGTTATCAACACAAAAATATTAGGTTGATTATCATGTCAAGAAAAATACTAAAACTTATTAAAAAAATTGAAAAAAATATGATGCACTGTTCATAAAGAAATCTATATCAAGATGGTATAATTTTTTTCTATTTTAGATAAATAGTTAATATGAAAGTTGATGTCAAATGGAAACAACTATGTTTTAGTACACACAAATTTATATATTTTTAAATATATATATATATATATCCAAATTGAAAAAAAAAATCCATGCATTAAAGTTTCAAGTTTTAAATACACAAAAAATTTAAGGAAAAAAAAATTACTATATAAAGATTGACATCTCATGTAACTTTATTTTTCAACATTTTATCAGCAATATAATCATAGTGTAAATTTATAAAAAAAATATATTCAAATAATTTTTTAATTTTTCAAAAAAATACAAACATAAAATATACTAAAAAATACACATTTTATTAGTTTACATCTTTTTAAAATTCAAAACATATATGTCACTTTTTAGTGATTCAATTTTAAAAGTTGGATCAACGTTGGTCGTTTCCTTTATAAAGTGTGACATAGCTTTGTACTTTTACCCCTTTAATGAGTTTTAGCAAGAAGATTGAGGATCCTACACCTTGGGTTAGACATGAGTTCATCATGAAATTATTGAGGAGATTATTCTTTGAGAGATTCATTGTCACTTGGTGTATCCTAGAGGAGTAATATCATTACCCACTCTCAGTCCTCTCACTGATGAATCATCTAAATAGTTATTATCCGCCTTGTTTTTATACACATTTTATTTTGAATAAAAGTACAAAGCTATGTCACACTTTTATAAAGGAAACAACCAACACTATTCCAACTTTTAAACTTGAATCACTAAAAAATGACATATATGTTTTGAATTTTGAAATGATGTAAACTAATAAAATGTGTATTTTACCCTTTTGTGCTTTGTTTTCTCATGGGAACAAGTCTTGAGCTATGGATAGTTTTGAAAGGAATTGAGGATTTCTTAGCATGGTTTTTTTTCCTTTGCCTTCTTATGAGAATAATTACTGAGATATGGATGTTAGTTTTGTAGGGATTATTTAAGAAGTGTAGAGGATGGTTTATGCATTATTCCCTTGATTTTTGGATTGAATGTTTTATTTGATCTTCCTTTTATTTTATGGGTTTACATCCTAGTTGGTCTATTGATTCACATTGTATGTAAATTATCTTCGAGTTAAATGATTGGATGATGATAAGGATTTTATATTTGGGTATTTTTTAAGGAGATATTTACTTGTCTTGTCTTAAGCACTTAGAGGTATTGCTTGAAGGACACACTGCATGATTTTTTATAAGTTTTTTCTTTGTGATATTATGTTTCTTCTTAGAGGTTTGTGTTCATATGACATTGGATTTGAGGTTTATATGGAGCCATTTTTATAACTATATTTGTGTTCTTATAATTTTTTGTACTTAATTGCTTACTTTTGGGTAATAGCATGGAGGATCTTTGATCTCTTTCTTCTATGGTGCGGATAACATGAGAGATTTATGGAGGCTAGTGGTGAGAGTTGTGTTGTAGTGATTTAGTTTACATGTTTTCATATTATTTGTGGATATTCCTTGGTACTATATGATGTTGATGACATTTTTTATACCTTGTATGTGAGTATTATTGGTGGACTTTTGGATGCCTTGATTGATTTTATATTTGATATTACCCATGCAATGTGAGTTATAGGATAGTGTATAGGGACTTGGTGATCAATATTTGTATTGGATTGGATATGTTGATGGCATAACATAAGTTCTACATGTTATAATAAGTATACCTTGGTTTTAAGGGATGATTAGTTGTAAGTGTTAGCAACTATCTATGGATGTTATTCTAGCTATGATGATTAATTCTTGACATCTACTTAATCTTATTTGTTTTTTATTAAGATAATAAAATAGGTTTTTAAGGGGACCTAAAATCCTTTACATAAAGTATAGAAATAGAAAAATTAAATCCATAACATAGCAAACCATTCACAACAATGAACCCATACTATACATCAATCAACAAAGATAATCTAAACCACTAGACATAGAAAGGGGAAATCAAGAAAAGACCTCATTTACATCTACTTAAGAATATTTGTAGCCTCTAGTTCTTGCTAGTATAAATTCTCATGTAACTTCACAAATTCCATCGTGTCCTTATTTTCTGCTTCAATTTTTTTTAATTCTTGCTAGCTTTGGTTTTAGTATTAGGACTTACTTTTCCACTCTTATCCATCAAATCTACTTAGTCATTGATAATGTGAATAACATGGCTCTCATGTAAATCGTTTAGCTTTTTCATAAGGATTTTGGCACCTGCAGTGTTGTTTTGAATGATACATTTGTTGACTTAGAATACACAATTTAGATTATCTTTGATGGTCATAAGTTCCTTTCAAGATTGATCAATTTAATAGAGTGTTTTTGTTTATAGTTCTCCCACTCAACCAAGTTGATCATATTTTAATTTTTTAAATCAAATAAATCTTTCTCAAAATTTATCATCTTGGGAATAGCTTCCCAACCCAAGATGATGCTAGTGTCATCCTTCCTTTCATATAAGTTTTACATATAATTTTCTTGTGAAATCTAACAACTTCATATTGAGGCAATTGATTTCAATAAAAAACCATTTAGTCACAGTGTGTTGGGAAGTTACAACTTCATTGATTATTCTTGGGATGTTAGATAAATCCCATCTACATGAGACATTACCCACAAAAATAGAGAAATCTCTAGGGATATTCGAGGTAGGGTCCAAGATCCCAAGGAAGGTTTAGGTATGGGGGTTTTCTTCAACTTGATCACTCTTTGATCCTCAAGTTAGAAATCCTCCAAACCTTTCTCAAACCCTTTTTTTGCAAATATTTCACTGACTCAAAATCCTCAAGCCACACAATATCCTTATCCTCAAAACCTTTCTCAAACCCTTTTTTTGCAAATCTTTCACTGTCTCAAAATCCTCAAGTCACACAATATCCTTTTCCCTACTTACTTTTTTACTAGTGTTAGTTTTAGGATTTGGATTTTCTACTACAATCTTTCTCTTTTGTCTCTTAGGAGTGACATACTCCTCTAACTCTTAATAATCTAGGTCCATAAAAGACAATATCCATAGGGTTGGACTCCCATAAGACATCTCTAGGTTCCTTCCTTCCTCATAATCATCCTAAGAATATTTATCAAGATGTGTAAAATTTTCATAAGAGGTATCAAAAATTCCACCACCCTACATATATCCTCTTTTTTAGGAATACCACTACCCCAAGGGATTTTTAGACTAGACTTCTAATAATTCATATAGTTGATAATCAAGAGAATTAATCCCTAATGAATGGGAACCGTGCTTAGAGCATTTTTAATTTCCATAATAAAATTTTCCAATGAAGCAAGGAGATAAAACATAAAGGACATGTTGATGGTCAAAACAACACAACAAATATTAAGAAAAATATTTATATCCTACTTCTCCTGAAAAAGATAGTTAATATTAAATCACCTATCTTCCAAGGTCGTGGTAGTTGGTTCACAATTGTGCTAGATCACCTAGTGGTCAACATGATTATAATATTCAAGTGGCCTCTATTGGTAAAAAGGTAACAAATTGACTATTTAAAAATATTCTAATAGTGGGTTTTGAATAAATAGAAAAAAGAGAGATCACAGTTTTTAGAATAGGAAAATACGAATAAATTTTTTTCTTCTCAAATTCGGACGTGCAATTTATGTAACAAGATTTCTTGTAAAGTCTAAAATAGATGAATGAAATAAATCACAAACATTTATGCAATTATATCCGTTCATAGTGCAAATTTAATGTGCACTTGCAATTCATTTCTTTTCTAGAATTAATTTAATAACAAACATTATTAACTCGTCACAGATTTTTTATAGATCAACAAATGATAGAAAAATACCATTCACAGAGAATACAACATATGGTTTTAAGTTCGGCTTCTTCTATTGACTTTCATCAAATAAGAAATATTTACACACAGCAAGATCCACTGACACACGAAAAACCATTGTCTATGGGCATCATCTTTAAACTAAGAAATCTCTGAAATTTAACTAATTGCATAAAATCTATAAAAATGTCTAACATAAGGTTGCAAATCATACTTCAATTTTCCCCTCTTTACAATGAGGATAAAGTTTAAACTTATAGAAAAATGAAAAGCTCAAAAATATCCTTGAAAAAATATCATAATCCATAAGATGGGGGGCGCCCATATCCATAATTATAGGAATGCTTGAGTTCAACTAGAGTCACCACGATGTTTGAAACTACATGTGTGTTGGAGAAGTGTTACTCCTTTTCCTGCTAAAGATACCTTGTAGATAAATTTTTGTATCTTCCCTATAAAATAGGGCACCTAGAAAGGTTGACCTATTGACTTTATTCATTTTTTAAAAAATGGAATATTCCTCTCTCACTTGCGAGTCTTCTTCAGAAAGCCATGATATTCATCATAATTATTAAAAACCATCCTCAGAACCTCTTCCTCAGGTCCATCAACCCATTCTACCTTAAACTTGGACTGTTCAAATTCTCCCACAACTACAACAACAGTTTCTCATAGTTGGTTGATATCCTTGGTTGACCAACGAGTCTCAAATTTAAAAGTCATTAATTTATCCAGAAGAGTCCCTTCAGGACCATCACCTTCTTCTATCAATTGTTCCAGTCGTTTACCCCAATTATATTTTATTTCTTGTAGTGAATTCAACTATTTATTTGGGGGTAAATCCTTGGTTGTGATTTGTGAGACAACTTCTTCAAATATACTTGTGTGTTTGCATATATCCTACTGGGCTTTGAGGAGAATTACTCTATATTCAATGAGTATTTCAGACCTAAAGGTAGTTATATTGATAGCTTTCTTAAGATACTTTGGATCTTCATCACCTAAGATCCCTAATTGGATCAGCATTTCCCTGGGTGTTCTATCAATGGTCTTCAACCCTCTCAAGAATTTTTTGTACTTTTTCTCTTCTTTTCGCCATTTTTGTGCACATTCTTCTATTTTCTTGACAAGAGCATGGGCTTTGTCATATTGTTTATACGCATCCTCCAGAAGTGTCTCAATTTCCTCCTTTAAAGCACTAAGCCAATTATCAAACCATGTAGCCTTCTTTTTCGTAATGTTCAATTCATCTACTTCCTTTTGGCTCATAAGCATAGGTAACCCTGAAGACTCAAGCTGCTCTAGGTCTGATGAGGTGAGATCTTTTAAAAACTTCTTCATTTTCCCCACTTGGTCTTTTAGCTCATCCTAAACCTATTTTTCCTTCACCAATCTTAATTTAGTTGAAGTCGCGACGATATCAATAATCATCATTTGCTAATTTTTGGTTTGTTCACCCAAATTAACTGTGCTCAACTGATAATCAACACCCTATAACTCCATGTCATCTTTATCTACAATTGGGGTTGCAACCTCTGCTACTAGGTCCCCATCATCATTCAGTCTTGTAGAATGTATGGCTCTTAGCTTCTTCTTGGGCTTTACCTTGTCCACTTCCCTTTTCATCTCATCCCAACTAACTGGTTGAGCTTGGACCTGCTGTCTCTTTTCTAAATTCAATTTCAGCCATGTTGGAGCACCTGGTAAAGATGTCACCTGTTGAGTACTCAAGGGTGTTGACCTAGGAGGTGAAGGGGGTGAAAGAGTTATTTCAATCTGTGGTGCAGATACAACCTTTTGCTACTCTTGTTTTTTCTTTCTCATCTCTTTCTTGTTCTTTCCTTGTTGTTTCCTCTGTCTCCCTTCTCAACACTTCTTCTTGCTTATCCCTCTCCTGAGCTTCCTTTTGCTCTTCTTCTTTCAACTGAGATTCCATAGCTTGCTTCTCATCACTTGCAATTAGATCTTGTTGCTCATCTTCAGTTAGGACATGCTCAGTTTCAGCTTCATTCCATAATTTAACTTTCTGAAACTCCACATCCTCCTCAAATTCTCCTTCCTTTTCTTCTTCTTGGGGAGGAGTTCCTTTAGAATCTAAAGAGAGAGGAGATTCTATTACATCTATCATCGAGGCCTCTTCTTCTTGATTTATTGCTATCTTTGTAGTTGTAGGAGTGGCAGAAGTACCTTCTTTATTTGTTTCAATGGTTGGCGGGGGTGTAGCAGAAGTATCGGCTTGAGTTGTCTCAATGGTTGGGTACACTGGTGTAATTGGTTGAGCACCCAACCTTGATACAACGCCTGTAGAAGCAGCTTGAAAAGTGGTAGTAGCCTTCTAGAAATTCTCCACAATATTTTCAATAGTCGGCTCAGGCTCTTCCACTTGTGCAGTATTCTTCTTCAATCTCTTGTATTGCTTCATTTCAGTAGAAGTGGGTTCACTACTAGAGTATTTTCTCTTCCTTGTGGTTCTAGTTCTAGTTTGATTGATACACAAATCAATCCACTTCAAGCTTCTGTCAATAACCACCTATGAAATTTTATTTATATCAAACTCCTCTTTTCCATCCAGTTGATGGGCTCCAAATTTTTGGTTGTAATTTCATCCACCTCATATTGTGGGTCAAGGGTAATACCTTCATGTATATCTTCCTTAATATTGAAATCCCTTAGGTTAACCTCTCATATCCCAATTTTTTTACTTCAAATTGATCTTGAATATTTTCCAAAAAGTCTTCAAGGTGATGCTCATGATATGGGAATAAAGGCATAGAGGCCATTCATCTTCCCCTTTAGGTCAAAATTCCTCCATCCTTCATAAAGCTTTAAATTGAAAGCTTGAAATTCCTCTATTGTTGTTTTAGCTACCACTCCTGATGAACATGAATAAAAGCCTAGTTTAAGAGGGAAAGTGTGACAACCTACTTTGTGCTTGTTTGAAAACTTGGCATTGACCTATGTTGCCTAACGAGAGAATTCCATCAGAATTAATCTATCACTACAATATTTTGGTAGTTTGAAAGGAGGATTATCATAACCAAATAGTCTTATGTATGTAGCCCTTGGATATTGAGTAAACCAATTCCCTCATTCTGCTATAAATTCCATGGCTTCCTTAGTCAATCAGAAACCAATATCTCTTCTTAATCGATTGATGACAACATATAAGAAGGCATCATTAACTCTTTTGAAATGCTTCTCTGCCTTCTTGAGTTCTAGTTGATCATAATACTCCCATACTTTTTTCTCACCAAGTGCTTCTCCAAGCATGCCCACTATGTTCAATCTTGGGAAGTTCCCCATTCTAGCAGCACAATATATAACATAAGAGCTCATGTAAAATGTCTTGGCATCCTTTACCTTGGTAATCTGATTATGAATTACATTTGATACCATCTGCCCCCAATCAAAGTATTGTTTTCCATCAAGAACAATATGAATAAAAGGGAACATCCAATCCTTGAATGCATGTGAGTATTCCTTCCCAAATTCCCTGGACAATAATGTAATGACTTCACCTACTCAAGTAGAGAAATTAGACCTCTTAAGATTTCGGGGCAATTTCTTTATTGACTTCTCAGCTTTTAGCCACCTCATATTTATATATCTCTTATTTCCCTCCACATCTACCTCATATTGCCTCAATGCCTCAACCTCTCTCATTATTTTGAGGTTAGGATGGGGAGGCAAGTCAAAGAGTAACCTTATCATTCATGGTATTAAGTCAATAATCTCATTTCCCCAAGGATCAATACATTTTCTTTGAACTGGGTTGTATGTGTGTGTAACAACCAATATAAACTCAAGGAATTGCACGGCTATAGGTGTAGACATCCAAATTTGGACACTTAATTTATCCAAATTTATCACTTTTCATCTAAACATCCTCTTATCCGAGTTAATTAAGTAATATTACTATTATTTAATTAATATCTTTAATTCTGCCAAATCCCTAAGGTATTTAATTAAATACCTTACCCCTTTAATCCTCTTTTCATCAAATAAATTAAATAAATATTACATTTATTTAATTCCTCACATGTCATTTTCATCTAATCCTAATCCATTTCCTAATCTCTTCATTAAGGATGTGCACATGCCTAATCCTTGATTAGGATGTGTCACATCCTCCAACTTTTGCAAGTTGGCTTTTAATCCTAATTAACCCCTAATTATCTTCTAATTACTGATTAATTAATCTTAATCAGTACCTTGGTCAACTCTCCCCATTCCCCAAGGAATTTTTAATTCCTTTTTATTCTATCCTAGATTCCCCTCCTTTATATGTGAATTTTTAATTCACATTCCATCCTTCCAAGGCTTCTAGAACCTTGGACTTGTCACAATCTCCACATGTGACCAAGTCCCACCTTTTTGGAGCCCACCTTTTATCCTCTAGATCTCCTAGGAATGTGAATTTTTAATTCACATTTATATCCCCAACCACCTTTCCTTTTCCATGTAGATTTTTGAGGAATTCCAAAATTCCTCAAATGTCCCTTTCACTCCCACTTGGGGACAAGGAATCCCTTTTTGAGGAAATCTCCTCACTCCCCAAGGTGCTTGTCCTTCCTCCACCTCATGTACCTTTTTGACACCTCACCTCCATCTCATATCCCCTTGGCCACTTCACCCTCCACAAGATGTGAGGGCTTGTGGGTTCTCAACCCACCATAGCCCTTCATCTTGGCCTTGTTGGATGCATCTTGACCGTTGAATTCTCTAGAGAATTCAAAATGTCCTATAAATACCCCCTCCTCAAGGGCATTTTCAACTTTTTGGATTTTTCATAACTACATGCTGCCAATTTGCATCCTTTGCCATCATTTTAGCCATCTCATTTAGTCATTTTGCACATCTAATCTTGCATTTAGTCACTCAAGCAATCATCTAAGGAGCACACAAATCATTCCAAGCAAGGGCCAATCAAGGAGACATCAACATTAAGGAAGGTGAAATTGTTTCTATTTCATTTTATCCATTTCCTTATTGTTTTATCTCTCTTTTGGCTAATCTTGAGGTGTCTTTGGTATTTTATCATTTGCAATTTTTAAGTTGTTTTGCACATTTAGAGTAGGATAAATTCCAAGGTATACAATAGGAAATGAAGCTACATGTGCCATTCCAGAATTAGCAATCTTCTTGGCCCTTGGACTGGAATCTTTCAAGAAGGTATCTTTCACAAACTGTACAAGGGCAATGTGACCAACCAAAGTATCAGTTATCCTCATTACCTCTAACCCAAACTTTGATGGTACTGGAGCACCTTGAAACTTGTACTTCATGGTCAGTGGAATTTGTTTTGGTTTCAACTTCTTAGGCTTTGATTCCTCACTCTACACTTCTTACACTTCTTGCACCTCCTCAGTACCAATATCCTCCTTTGATGAAGACATTTAATAAACCTGCAAGCATAACCTTCATCAGGTGTAACAGAATATTGCAATAAATGAAGCATTAAAGGCATTCCATGTTTAGCCCCTATATCCAAAAAGGAGCACTCATTTTCATGATATTTCCAATTGCTTTCAAAAGTTGGGATTAGGATAGCACTTGAAATATGATCATTATTAACCACCCTTACCATACTAGCATACATCGAAATCGGGATGAGACTTGGCACCGAACCATATAAAAGGGAGTAAGTCAAAGTCTTGGTTTGACTTTTGACCCCGCAACAAGTGTGAAAATTAGAATCGAAATGTCACTCAGAATAGGAACTTATAATTGTGCAAAGGTATGATTTTATTTTGAATTTTGTTCCTGCAACAAGTGTAGAAGTCAAAATCGAAATAGACCCTGACACTAGATCAATTGTTTCAACATAGGCAAGGTTATGTTCTGAGTTCTAATCCTGCAACAAGTGTAGAAGTTGGAATCAAAATAGTACTTTAAGCAAGAACCTATGATAGTACATCATTATGGTTCTGTTTTGAAACCCGATCCAGTGACAAGTGTGAAAATTGGCATCAAAACTTTATCAGACATGTAGTTGATTTAGGTGAAATTTCAGCAAGTCTTAAAACCATTCGGGAATAGGAATCAAGGTCAGGATTTTATCAAAACCTTTCCTAAAGGTCAACCCTAAACTTAGTTAAATTGTTTATTTCGAGGATCGGACGTGAGAAGAAACAAGGGTTCAAATCATATTCAAATTTTATGTAGGAAAAAAAGATTTTCAAACTTTTAAAGCACAACCTAGTAGTACAAAAATCATAGGCAACCTAGGGCACAGTGAAATGAAGGACTCTACCAACAAAACCAGACAAAACAAAAAGGAAAACAAGGGAAAAAACATAACAAAACCAACCGACAACAAAAAAAGAAAACAAACAAACGATGAAACAACAAAAATGATGAAAGAAGCAAACCAAACAAACAAGCAAATGAGCAATGATTTAGAAAACAAGCAAACAAACAAGAAACGAAACAAGAAGACAAGAAAGAAGACCCCTACCTCAAAAACTGTGAAGGGCACGAAAACCAATGTCAAATGAAGATTGCCAACTCAAATCCATACTCTGCCCTCTACTTTGTTCAATGCTTTACTTGTGAGAATGAAAATGCAATTGTGAGCAAACACACGGAGGAGGTTTGAATATATAGAGGTTTTCACATGTGTGAAGAGACTCATCATAAATGCGGGTAGGTCAGGAGTCGAAGTCGGGATGACACTGAAAACCAAAACCAACACAATATTTTGAAAGGCAAGGCAGGAATCAGAATCAGGACTGAACTCAGCACTTGAACTTTCAAAAAGTGCAAGATGTTGATTCCAATCTGAAATCTAATTCTGACAAGAAAACATAGAAAAAAAATGTGGAAGTTAGGATCAAGCTGGAACCAAATAGAGAAACCATGTGAAGGTGCAAGGTTTTAGCTTCGATCTGATCCGATCCTGAAAAGATAAAAGGGAAAAGAGAAAAAAAAAATCAGAATCAAAACGCAAACAAGAACTTGAACTTTTAAAGGGTGCAAAGTGGTAGTTCTTGTCTGACATCCGAACTTGACGAAACAAAACAAGAACAAGGAAAAACGTGGGGATCGAGATCAAAATAAAAACTAGAACTTGAACTTGCAAAGGGTTCCAAGTGCCAGTTTCATCCCGAAACCTGACCCCGACAACACAAAACAAAAACATCGGGATCAAAATAAAAACTAGAACTTGAACCTGGTAAGGGTGCCAAGTGCATGATTCATCCCAAAACCCGACCCCGAAAACACAAAACAAAAACAAGGCTTGGAAGATAAAGAAAACTCCCAAAGCCAAAACAAAAACACCAAAGGCACAAAAGAAACAAGGGGGGGCCATTTTGAACAAAAAAAAAAATGGGGGTGGTTATGCAAGGTATAACAAGACACTTTTGTTTTATGTCTAAAGTGATTAAATGAAATAAAATGATAGCCATAAATAGACTTATATCTTCCTTCTAATGAAACATACCTCATAATTCATTCAAAAACTATAACCCAAATGGGATTTAGCGAATTCCTGTCATATCCCAAGTGATTTTTTACTAGAGCTTGTCTATCTCGCCTTCCTTGATAAGATTCTTGAGTGCTTCTTCACCCCACGCTCAAGCCTATTTGTTACCATTGAAGTAGTGTTTGTATTTGGATATAAGTTTGAGGTAGGATTTATTCCTTCATGTGATAGTTAGTGTGGCATATTTTTAGATTTGATCTTTATCTTTTATTCATTAGAATTATGGAGAATGAGAGAGTTCTTGTTTGTATGGTGGTCACCTTGGTTATTATTGTAAGTACCTTGATGGATCACATGGAACACTTGGATGTCTTAATGGTTCATTTTGGATATAAGGATTGTTCCCTTGATGTTTGAGTTTAATTTTGACCCCTTATACAATATATAAAATAAGTGAGAGAATATTGGTAAAAGGTGTGTTGTTGACCTTGCATAATTTATTTTTTTTAGATTACAGGAATCAGGTAGCACGACCCCCTATAAATTGTAGTGTGCCTGGTAAAAATTTTAACGTGACCAGTGGCGTTGGCACGACACGCCCTCCGGTACCACGAGGATGGGGGAGACTAGACCTCGTGACCAACCTCCTGCAATAGGAAATATTTAGCCAACCAAGCTAGGGCCCCCACCCCTTAAAAACACTATAGGAATCGAGTAGCACGACCCCCTATAAACTGCAATGCACCTGGTAAACTTTTTAATGTGACCAGCGGAGCTGGTGCAACACACCCTCCTATACCAGACCTTGTGACCAACCTCCTACAACAGGAAAGGTTTAGCCAACCGAGCGAGGGCCCCAACCCCTGTTGACCTTGCATAATTATCATAATATGTAATTAATATTTCTTTATGGTGCACCTAAGAAATGTAAGGATATGTGTTACATGGGTTAGAAATTCCTAGAACCAATTCCATGTTGTATGTAACATTGAGATAAATATAAAATGTGGGTTGTAACACATTGGGAAAATATTTAATACCAAAATTCAAATGAAGGGGACATGGTTTTGTAAGCTCATGGTTTAGAGGCACATGCAATTTTTATAATACCACTTGGTTATTTTTTACAAGTTTGTTTCTATAAAAGAAAACACACAAGTAGTTGTTGAGGTTGATTGGCATCACCTTTTTCATGTTGGCTAAAGCTTATTGAGCATCTCTTGTAATTTGTATATGTGAGGGGAGGAAGCATAGCTTGAGATGTGTGATTACATGATTCTCATTTGTTTATATTCACATGGAGTGCAATTAAACAGCTTGATGTCCTTGTTGGAGACTTTGTAAGTGTATTATAATATTTGTGTATTATAATATTTGTCCATAAGATAATACATTTTGTGAGTGCTTTTGGAGGTTGGGTTTTCCCTTTGATGGTTTTCTTAGAGTACATCTTGTGTCATCTTGATGGTACATTTGTGTATTATTTTTCTTTGTGAATTTTGAATACTTTTTTGCATGTTTTCCTCTCTTAAAATTATGTGAAAATGGTTATTGTTGCTACAAATTTCCTTTCAAAGAGGACTAGTGTCTTCTTCCATTGATGATAGATTCAAACCCTAAAGTAACAAGAAAACATGCATGTAAATCAACTAAGAGTCAAGAAATAGAAATTTACAAAAGATCACATCAATATAAATAGTTTCACTTAAATGAAATTCAAAGATTCAAGAAACTTCACATGACCAAATTGTTGGACTAATTGTCAATGTCTCCCTTTGGATTTAGGGCATGGACTAAACGCCTCTCATGGATCCATTTATCTTTGGCATTTGTATCGGGCATTAACAGGTCGATCTTTTGGCACAACAACAAATGTATTCCAACAAATAGTATCAAAAGTGTGGTCATTAGTTTGAATTCCCTCAGGTGATGCTGAGGGGGGATTATTGGACTAATTGCCAGTGCTAGCATCTCCCTTCGAATTCAAGACATGGACTAACTGCCTCATGTGGATATGTTTATCTCTAGTGTTTGTATTGAACGTTAACTAGTCAATCTTTTAGCACAACGACAAATGTATTCCAACACAAATATTCTTTAAAATTTAATAAATGAATAAATAATCTCATAAAAAATCAATAGAAATATCTTACAACTGTTGTGATATAATAATAACCAAAAATATCAAGAAGCTAGCAAATATAACCCTAAATATTTACCAAATCCCTTAAATTTTGTAATAGATACAAAGACATTTAGATCATGGGGAAGATTTTTATTACAATCATATTCTATAAAGTCACAAAACACTGAAGAAAATAAGGCTTTAAGCTTAAAATTGCAAATTTAAACAAGAGAACATATTGGACTTGTATAGGAGTGAATTTGCACCCCTTACACAAATTACCCTTTTGTACATCTTCACCTTAGAAAACCAAATTCGAATGCAAAAATCCACATCAGCTTGTTGACTTCCCTCCACTTGGCATCTGTCCTTTGTGTCGGTGGAAGAATATTTGTCAGAGATGCTCGTGCAGTGTGTAGACATCCACTCAGTGTGCTTACATCCCTAACAAATTCTTGCATCTGAAGTTGGCAAAGGCATTACACTTCCCATTGGGAACAGTTTGTAACGTCCCTCTTCGACCAACCGACCTTGAAAATGGAAAATTCTCTCCTTTCTCCTTCAAATTCTTCCATTCTCATTCTATTTCATCCTCTAAGCATTCAACTCATCTTTTTTCCACCGCTTCTTGCATTCTCAAGCATTCTCAACCTTCATTCATTCCACTCTCAGCAATACTCCAACACTCCATTGCAGCAACAACACTTTATCAACTTCATCAAGCAAGTGTAAAGAAAGCCATTGCAACAGGGGCTTGAGGTTTTACAACACCTCCCTTCATCATAGTCGAGGTTGTGGTGATTGTTCAAGCTTTGTTTCTCCATCATTGGCTAGTGAGCTCTTGGTGGAGGTGGTAACATTTTCAATCCTCTCCTTTATGATTTGGTTGAGTAGCTATATATTGTTTTGTAGTGTTATTCGTGTGTTTTCTTTCTTTACTTCTTTATCATACATTTCTCTATCGTTGCTATTTGGTTTTCGTGGAGGTGGAAACACCAAAACAGGGGTTTGATTGAGGCATGCCCTTATACAGCCCCAACAAATTTCCCCTCTTTCTTGTGTGTAGGAGGACATGCATTTGGAGCTAGCTAGCGAATAGACACTTTTGTGAGATTGTTTTCATCACCTTAGTCCTAGTCTATTTACTTTATCATTTCAGTATTTACTTTGCATACTTTCTCATTTTGTTCTTACCATCTAGATTGTACTAGCTAGGCTGTTAGTAGGTCTTTTTGGAAGTCTCTTTGTGTTCATCATTTTCTGTCCATATGGATGCCAGCACACCCGAGAGATGCCAACGCGCCGCATTGATGTCCCATAACTGCACTATCATCCTTGGACAGAGAGTTGCTTGAGGCACATAATCGACTCCAAAAAGCCAGCTCACCAAGCTCAAACTATAGTTTGGGTCTGTAAAGTGATTGAAGGAATTTATAGTCCTTATCATTCTTGTCCTTCACATTGAACACCCCTTTAGAGTGAGGTAAGTTAGTGTAGCATTTCGCTCCTAGCTCTCTGTGACCTGGGGCCTTGACATGGTTGGTCCCCCTCTCTTACATTTTTGGTGAACCCAACATAAACCATTTTGGTTCTATTTGGCGATACTAAAAGTTCCTTTCCTCATGTTTTAAGAGTGTTGTAGGTGTGAGTGTTGTGAGGCCTTCACCTTACAAACCAACCTGTGACCCCTAGTAGGCATAGTTGGAAGGTTCTGAAAGTGTTTCCCAACGAAACCTTATTTGGGTCACTGTCTTATCTTGCAACCTTTGGGGGGGCATGTGAGAGTGTCATTTATTGCATGCAATGGCCTCTTTCTTGCATCAACCTATCCCCTCTACATAGCTTGTGAGCAGTGGTACTGGCATAACCTTCACCTCATAGGATTTGTCAATAGTTTTTAATAGGGAACCATCTCCTCTCTACATCCTTGCACGAATCAACTAAAACATCGTAGCAGGTGTTCTCGTTGATTTGACATCTCAAGTAAACATCATAACTGAGGAGATCATGCTAATCAAATTTTTGCATAAAGATGGGTACAATGCACCTATGAGCACCATCTACACACATGACATACTTTTTGTACCTCCTTTAGATAGTATCATCTTGTCAGTTTTAGTTGGACCTAAATCTATGAAGCTTTTGTTTGACGTAATCCCTAGATCTAAACTCTTTAGAGTGAAGCTGGGTATCCCTTGGTTAGTAGCTATGAATGTAGTACCCTTGGTTGTGCATAAATGTTTAAAATTTATCCATGAGGGTTTTGTGCATGTAATTCATGACACCGGTTATAAACCGCTAGTTGCCTATGGTAGTTACTCCTTGGATTACTCTTGGCCTGCGCCCGTTGGTCCTCTTCCGCCTAGGAAGGACCTTTTGTATCAAACTTATCAAAACTATAAGAGAGGGTGCCTAATGCCAAGAGTGAGATACCCTCCATCGCCTTATCTTGTTTCACATAGGGCTTGCTTAAAAGTTGAAAGTGATGCCGCCAAGGCACGTAGAAGGGAAGAAGAGAAGCGGTATCAAGATCCTCCTTCTTCCTCTTTTGTTGTTCAATTGGACACTCCTTCTCACCCTACTATGGCACCATCAAATTTTGTGGCGCCTACTTGGCGGAAGTCCAAGCGTCTTGCATTTGTGCTTCATGTTCTGCCCATGGAGCCTGGGCCTGTTTGGTATAGAAAGAAGAAAGGCCCCCATGGGGAATCTTCTATGTCTCAACCTCCGTGGCCTCCTACCGCTTTTTCTCCCAAGGCAGTAAATGGGAAAAGGCCCGCTGCTGAGGCATTAGAGCTGACTCCCCCCACTGCTTCTCAACCTGCTCCTCCTTCTCCCATTCAAGAGCTTGTCCCTCCGTTGGAGGCAACTATGGAGGACACTCCCATAGCTAAGCAGGAGCCTTTTGTTCCTTTGCAACCTATGGTCTCTAGCTCAAAGAGTCACAGAAACTACCTTGCACGCGAGTGCAAGCATCGGCGAAAGGATCTCGCAGTCGATCAAGCTGCCTTATAGAGGAAGGAAAAGGAGATGATCACCCTTGTATCAAGGCCTCTTGTCGCGTCCTCCCCTCTTCTTTTGTTCAATCTAGCTTTGCATCACTTTCAGCTTCTGTTGTGAGTATGAATGTGCTTGACCCTAAAAAGGTGTAGGTGTTCATCACTCCTTCAGTGGAGCTGCCTTTGATGATGTCCCTTCTAGATGTTCCACCTTTCCTGAAACTCGTAGATATGACAAACACTTTGGTGGTATCTGCTATGGTTTTCTCTTCCTCCGCACCTCTCGCCTCGTCTGTGGGGAGTTCACGTTGCTTGACAAACCAGAAGGTGGAGAGTGGTCCTTCTAGCAATGGAGGACATAAGAGAATCCCACCTTCTCTAAAAGGTGGTCCCACGCTAATTTGTTCTATTTTGGTAATGGAACCAGTCTTTGCTTCCCCTGAGTTCATCACTTCTCCCGAGTCACTCGATGAGCCTAGTTGTGAACCTTAGGCACAACCTTCCCCATCCATTAAGGTATGACATGGCACTCTAGTGAAGTGCATGTTTAACTCTCTTGATGAAGTTCCAACCTTGTTAGTGATCTTCACGAAATCATTGACCATAGCTCCATAAGAGCCTAGCGGAGAAGACCTTGTGGGGGCTTCTTCCTTAGCCCTTGTTGCAAGAGGTTCGGACGCTCCTCCTCTTAAAATCCCACCACTGCAGGCTCATCCTCCTCCCCCGTATGATGACCTAGAGTGGGAAGCAAACGACCTCTTGGTCAACCAGTGTTAGGGGGAGGCCTCTTCTTTACCTTTTGATTAGATGTGTGTGTGTTGTGATGTGTTCCCCTGTGATTGTGCTATGTGTTCCTAGATGACCCTTGTCACCCTTGTTGGTGCTTGGATACAGGCGTGGTTTTTATGTCATAAACTTGAACTTTTATTTGTATCATCATTATTCTATGTTTGTGATTGATTTTCAGAAAAATTGGGGACGATGCAAAGTGTTGGGAGAATTTAGGCTTCCCTTCCATGTTGACCCAATTTTTTATTTTTTATTTTTCTTCTCGTGCATTCTTCACATGGTCTTATATAGTAGGGGGTTGATGATAGTTCATTTTATATACTATATTATACTTATATACATTTATGAGTAATTTTGACCTTGAAATATCATACTACCCCTATGCCCTGTGTTTATGTTTATTTCCCTTTTGCTCTTTTCTCATCTTTCTCTCTTCTTTGCTTGAGTTGTCCCTCTCATGTGTGACAATGTCACTTCTATGATACTTCAATTTTCAGAAAATGCATTCATTTTCAACAAATCTTTTCTCGAGAATCTTCACAAACTTCTTTTCAAAGAATCACATTCTTGACTTGGAACCCTAACGGAACGTGTTTCCTTCATCATGGGTTCGTAAAGAAAGAACTTGAGACCTTTTCTTTGAGGTGGAAGAAACTTTGACCTTCCCCTCACAATGGGGCATTTTTTTCCTTTCAAATTCCTTGATGAAGTGAATATCTTTCGAAAGGATTCCTTGATGATGAATCGATTTGAGAAAGAAACATCTCTTCCACACTTTCAAGCAACGTGTCCCTTGAGTGGACCCCTTTCTTCATGTCAGGTTCCCAAGGGACCCCTTTGAAAGCTTTCCAATCTATTGATGGTTTGTCTGACTGTCCACTTACTTGCCTGCATGGCCGCTTTTAGACATGTTCTATTTGCAGGTAAACATGTCGCTTTACAGGTGTGCCTGTGAAACCGCTTTCTGACTCTACGAAGTCCCCTTCCTTGGGTTTCCTCCATGTGAGAGATCTTGGGGGATACTTCCCTGCAAGTCTACAGGTCTATAGGGTGCTTCTTCTGAGCTTCCTCCATGTTAGAGATCTTGGGGGTCGCTCCCCTGTAGGTCTACGTGTCTTTAGGGAACTTTCTTTTGGATTCCTTCATGTGAGAGATCTTGGAGGACACCTTCCCTATAGGTCTGTAGGTCCGTGGAGCACTTTTTTTGGGTTTCCTTCATGTGAGAGATCTTGGAAGACACCTTCCCTACATGTTTGTGGGTCTGTAGGGCACTTTCTTTGGGTTTCCTTCATGCGAGAGATATTGGAGGACACCTTCCCTATAGGTCTACAGATTTGTAGGGTGCTTTTTCTAGGTTTCCTTCATGTGAGAGATCTTGGAGGACACCGTCCTTGTAGGTTTGTGGTCCTGTGAGGCAATTACCTCTTGGGGCTTCCTTCATGTGAGAGATCTTGGGGGTCACCTCCTTGCAGTTCTATGGGCCTGTAAGACACTTTCAATCTACAACTTCATAGTTATGCGAGGCTATGAAGTCCTTTGCTTACCCTGCACTTTCGAGCTCGCCAAATTACGTTTCGCTTCCTTGATGGTTCAGGTATACATTTGTAACCCTATTCACTCCTTGATCTACTTTATTGAAGCACTCATCAGTATTCATGCTCACTAAAGTGGGGGGAAAATGTATAGGAGTGAATTTGCACCCCTTACTTAAATTCCCCTTTTGTTCATCATCACCTTAGAAAACCAAATCTGAAGGCAAAATTCCACATCAACTTGTTGACTTCCCTCCACTTGGCATCTGTCCTTTGTGTCGATGGAAGAATATTTGTTGGGGATTCCCACATGGTGCATAGGAATTTGTGTCACGCGCTTACGTCCCTGATGGATTCTTGCATCTGAAGTTGGCAGAGGTATCACACTTCCCTTAGGAACGGTTTGTAATATCTCTCTTCGACCAACTGACCCCAAAAATGGTAGATTCTCTCCTTCCTCCTTCAAATTCTTCCATTCTCATTCCATTTCATCCTCTAACCATTCAACTCATCTTTTTTCCACCACTTCTTGCATTCTCAAGAATTCTCAACCTTCATTCCACTCTCAACAGCACTCCAACACTCCATTGCAGCAACAACACTCTATCAACTTCATCAAGCACGTGTGAAGCAAGCCATTGCAGTAGGGGCTTGAGGTTTTGTAACACCTCCCTTCATCACAATCAAGGTTGTGGTGATTGTTCAAGATCTCTTTCTCCATCATTGGCTAGTGAGCTCTTGGTGGAGGTGGTAACATTTTCACTCCTCTCATTTACGATTTGGTTGAGTAGCTATATACTATTTTGTAGTGTTATTCATGTGCTTTCTTTGTTTACTTCTTTATCATACATTTCTTTATCGTTGCTATTTGGCTGTCTGTGGAGGTGGAAACACCAAAATGGGAGTCTAACTGAGGCAGGCCCCTATATAGCCCCAAAAAATTTCCCCTCTTTCTTGTGTGTAGGAGGACGCACATTTGGAGCTAACTAGAGAACAAACACTTTTGTGAGATTGTTTTTGTCACCTTAGTCCTAGTCTATTTACTTTATCATTTCAGTATTTACTTTGCATACTTTCTCATTTTGTTCTTACCATCTAGACTGAACTAGCTAGGCTGTTAGTAGGTCTTTTTGGTAGTCTCTTTGTGTTCATCATTTTTTGGCCATACGGATGCCAGCACACTTGAGAGATGCTAGTGTGTCACACTGACATTCTAGAACTGCACTGTCGTCCTCAGATAGAGAGTTGTTTGAGGCACAAAATTGACTCCAAAAATCCAACTCGCCTAGCCCAGACTATAGTTTAGGTCTGCAGAGTGATTGAAGGACTTTATAGTCCTCATCATTCTCATCCTTCGCATCAAACACCCCCTTAGAGTGAGGTAAGTTAGGGAAGCCTTCCACTCTTGGCTCTCTGTGACCTGGGGCCTTGACGTTGTTGGCCCCCCTCTCTTACAGGACTAAAGGACAATAGACAAATTTTTCCCAAGAGATTTAGGTTTGGTGAAAAATACTAACCCTTATCCCATAAAAGGGGCCTACATTTAGAAAAGAAAAAACTCTTTCATAAAATGTACACACAAATAACATCACTCACATATGCACCATTGTATTCACTCTATAACAAATAGAAAGATCAAATCTATATTTCATATTTCTTGTTCTATTTAGTCCTTAATAAAAAATATAGTCTTATTCAAGCTCTAAATATTCTTCCCAAACAAAAATTTCCAAATCCAACAAATATTATTTTGGCTCTAAAACCTAGCAGTAGAGTAATATATAATACACCCAATATTCATCCCTAAACAAAAATCCTACAACTCTAGAAGATAAATTATAATAGCTAACCCTGGGGAAGCAATGTTGGGATACAATCATGTTGGATTAATAATAAAAGTAGAGGTAATTCTAACCAACTAACAATACCTCTTTTACTCTTTTGCCTCTAATTAGGTCAAAAAAGTATTCCTATAAATATAAATATAGAATAATTAAAATTAGTCACATAGCTTTACCATACATTATGTATAAGTATCATACCTCAAAAGGTTATCACTCTATATTCCTTATGTTGAATCTTAGATCTTTGAAACCATGAGTTTCTAAACAAAGAATATTATCAACATGGTAATATATTTTAAAACATAAAACCATATTCATGTTCACAAATGTAAATGCATTCATCATTTCATACTTCATGTAGGCTCTCAAAGGATCTAGTAATATATCTAAATATGGCTTACAAGTGTAGGCTCTCAAAGGATCTAGTAAAGGAAAGTAGTAGTAAGTTTATATGCACTAATAACACAAATTATTAATAATTTATTAGAACAATGGATATAAGATATATCATAAACTTGGTCCAATAGTCAAGAAGAGGATTAGTGTCCTGGTCCATTGGTGATAGATTCAAACTCTAAATCAATGAGGAAATATGCATGTAAATAAACTAAGAGTAGAGAACCAAAAATACATAAAAAGATCACATCAATCTAGCTATAGTTTTACTTAAATACAATTCAAAGACTCCTAAAACTTCACATGGCTAAAATTTCATTAAAATCATAAATTAACACTTAACCCCATATGATATTAATGAAAATATTTTTCAATTATTGGTACATGATACAAACCAAAAACATAAATAAGCTAGCAAATGAAGCCTACAAATGTATCAAATCCCTTAAAATTTATCGACATATATAGAGACATTCAAATCATAGAAAGGATTTCTAATTGCAAACATCTCCAAATTCACAAAGACATAAACTAAACAATACTTAAAACTTAAAACAATAATTTGACACCAAATAACATGCTAGACTAGACGACACTACACCAATTTTGATCAAATAATCTAGGTTTAACTAAAAATACTAACCCTTATCCCATAAAAATAACTCACATTTATAATAAACAATTACACCCTAAAATACACACATAATTAACACCTATTCATATATGCGCCATTGTGTATACTCTATAACAAGATAAAATATCAAATCAAAATTCCCCTTCTCTCATTCTATATTACCCTAACAAAAAATATTATATTATTTAAGCTCTTAATAATCTTCCCACACAAAAATTCCTAACATCAAAAAATATCTAATTTAATGACAAAATTAAGCAACACATCAAAATATCTAATATTTACCCTCAACAAATATCTAATTTGACTATAAAATTAAGCAACATATCAAAATATCTAATGTGTGTAATATTCACCCTCAGCAAAATTTCTTACACAAAATTATTTAACTCCAAATTGAGCACACAAACTAAAATAATCTAGTGAGAATATTTATCATGAATAATTAAATTTTACCTTTCCAAAGATATAATTTATATGTTCTCTTCAAAAAATATAATTTATATGTTCTCTTCAAAAAGTTTGCAAAATAAATCTTACACTATGTACTACTAATAATTATTGTCCTTATCTATATCTTAGATATTAGTATGATAAAAAAGATCAAACATTTTAATGTACCCAAAATATTTTTTACTTGGGATATCCACATCCATCTTAAGCCCTACCACACCCGCTTCAACAACCTTGAATAATAATATTTTATTGAAATTTATCTCTTGAAGGCCCACCTCATTTGTACTTTATAAAAAGATATAATGAATCAATGGCAAAGGGGGAAATGGTACTATTTACAACATTTCACCGCTATATTTCCTACTTTAATTTCTCTCATTTTCTAATTTTTTTTTAAGATGTAGCTCTATTAGTTCTATTATTGTTTGTGCAATATAATCATACAATCTTCATGGTCTTCACATTTTCATAATCATTATCTAGATTTGTTTTGATCGTTTGCATGTCAATTTGAAAACATATGAACATTATACGATATTATTGTATCATTAAATAAATTTTAAAAAACAACTAAGTATCCACACATTAGACTTTTTGGAATTATACTTTCTCAACATACTATTTAACCCACTCGATGTGCACCACCAACCATTGTTAGAACCAATATTTTGTATAGTTATAACTTCACCTTTCTTGCACATAGTCACATTATACGTGTTTCTTTATGCATGCTTTGTTGTACCATATATTCATGCTCTAATCATTTTGCAACATGCCTTAAAAGTCTTGAACCAATTATTCTTTTATTTTTATGCTATTCTAGAATCTAGGGGCACATGACATAATAATAGGTACAATTAGTGTTCTAGATTATATGATATACATCTTTTTATTTTTTGTGCTTATGCACACGCACACATGCGCACACACACACACATTCCTTGCACCACTTTTGTATCCATCATTCAAATTATGTAACAAAATGAATTTAGTTCATGTACTTTATAGTCCACTCACATCTCTAACATTGTGTAAGCTTAGCATTAGGGGTAATGTGCCATCAAACCTTCCACCTTGTCTATGGGACTTTAATCTTTGTTCCACTCACATACTCTATTAAAAATGGAAAATACCTTGTGCACCATATATAACATATAAACAACTATATTCTAGTTCTAAAAAGCATATGTTCATAAATTTTTAACTTTTGGGTAGATCACTAAAATCATTTCACTAGGCATATATTGAGATCTTCTTGTTGTGTCTTTCCTGACACATATCTCCCCTCTCAACATAATTTGTAGCTCACTAGTAACTCCCATTTTTTTGTGAAATTTCTTAAAATATGTTCATATTCATTATATTGTTGTGTATTATGCTGTAATTGTGTCTTCTACACATGAGAAATTATACTAAACTCATTACATTGGGAATATATTGTGATCTTCTTATTGTGCAATTCCTACTATATGTCTCATCTACAAATATAATTTGTAGATCATTTATATCTCCCTTTAGCTTGCATGCTATCTCTTAAATTACATGCATATACATTATATTGTGATGTTGTGTATCGTGATCTAGTTGTGTCTTCTATGCAAGTAATTGTACTCCTTTGCTTGGACAATTACTTGGACTGTATCTAGACTTTATGATACTATTTGTTGGACACTATGATACTATTGGATGTTATTTAGATATTGTGATACTTTGATGTTTAGATATGGTGACTGTTTGATGACACTATGATACTTAGTTTGATGATATTTGATGACATTGTGATATTTGATGTTTCTTACTTATATCATGGTTAGCAAATTAGTTAATTGTTTACATGAGTTATCATGTATATGATGTTATGTGATTGTTAGATGTATGCATTATCATGTTTTGATATCAGTTATTATGTTTGGTGAAGGGGAACAGGGTCGCATCACTCGCTTGCGAGTGCCCTGCAACGCTGCGACTTTCCCTTCATGATGTGACTGACTGTTTTCCTTATGCACATGTTCGACCATATGTTTTGCTGCAAGATGCAGGTACAGGGCATTGAATCCACCTTATTATCAGGTTTGAGCGTGCCAAATCCCAATGGAGTTGTTGTTTCGGAGGTAGCACTGGGTCCCCCACTTTGAGCCAACGTCCTCATCGAGGATGGATATTTGTGTGTGTCACACCTTGTTGGTAATGTCTGTTTGTATGGTTTGTCTTCGCTGTTGTCGTTCTTCCTTTGTTTGCTTTCAGTTGGTATTGTTTGACTATTCGATCATTGGGTCATGCTTGTGATTTGTGCTTTGTTCAATTATTTTATTAGATTAAAATTGTCAAAGTTGTAGGCCTTGACTGTTAAAGATAAAAGCCTTTGTTAAATCAAAAAAATAAATTAAACAAAATATTATAGTATTTATTTAAATTTTAATAGATTGACATTTATCGTTAAATGAAATATTTAATAAATACATTTAACTATTTGGTATGCAAATAAGTTACATGCTAGATTAAATTTATAACTTAGGTGCTAATATCAAGTGGGAGGAAAATAAAAAAGAAAATAAATTAAAAATTAGAAAGTGGAAGGCAGTTTTGAAAGAAGGTAATTATAAAAGTAATGGAGGTTAATAAATAAAAGGAGTGAAGTTAACTGCATAGGGGCAATAGGATTATTTTTCTCAGAAGAAAAATTGATTCTGGAATTCTAGATGTGAACATCCTTTTGGGGGTTTCTTGAAAACTTTTTTTGAAAATCTTGAAAAATATTGGATTTGGGGGTTTTACAGAGAGAGAGGGATTCAAGTGCTTGGAGCTGCAAAGTTGTAGGGTTGAAGCTTCAAAGAAGCTGGAACTATAGTTTGGGTTTTGTATTTGGCAACAACTTCCAACTCAGTTGTGCAATTGATCTAGTTTCCTCTACTAAAATCAAAATTCTAATTCTGAAGTAAATAAACACAAGAATTGTATTCCTCTTGAAATTGAATGTTTGTGACTCCTTGTAAATTTAATAATTTTCTTTCTAATCTGGAATGCATTGTTTAAAATAGATTAAAACCCTTGAGTGTTGTTGAAAATTTCTTACTTTCAAGAGATAATTTTTTGTATTCTTGTATCCCTAGATAAATTGCTTGTATTCTTGTAGTTTCTTGATGACTTCAATTATATCTTACAACATTTGGCTTGGCTGCACAATCTAGACTCGTATCCTTGGCTTTTAGCTCTCGTTGTTTCTTGCACATTCTACCCACACAAGCGCGGTTTCTTTCCTTTTTATATAATCTTCTATCTTCTGCAATCCTGCATAGAGATTACATACTCTTTCGGAAGTCATTCTTGTCTCTATCCATGCTGCTACCCTGGCTGCAAGTATATATGCGTTATTCTTTATTTTAGGTTATCTTATGCTAGCTTTGGTTGCTACCCTATTTTCCGTGTTTGCTTTGTTCTAGAGGACGTCATATGTCACTGTATCAATCTCCAGTCATAAAGCTAGCTCAGGCTTCATATTTAATTAGTCTTGAGGAATCTTGTGGTTATATTGCCGCTATCTCTATACAAATATAATAACTTTTAGATACCTGTTGGTGATTTCTATGCATGCTTAGAATATTCAATGCAAGATATCAGTTTCAGGTTGGGATCCGTTAGATGACCGGAATAGGTGTATAAGTATTTAAATATTTATCTTATATCACTAATATAAGCATTTAAAATATTCATCGATTTCCTTTATGTTGCAGCCTGTAGATTGCCTCCATACAAACTTTGGCATCGATTCTTTTATTTACATCGATTGATTCTTATCCACATTGCTAGTTGTAGATTATTCTCTTTGATATTTGTAGTTTTCATGAGTATAAGCTAAATGATATCGAACCTCTTCCTTTGTGTGTGTCGGTTGGTTTAGTCTATTATTATCAACTATAAGATTTTGATAATCCCTTTGTAAGTGTAGACACCTAAAAATGACCTAGGCCTGCAAGCTTCATTTTTACCACTTTCGTCCTAGCATAATTAAGTCATTTAATTATGTCCTTGGTCCACATTTGACTATTGATTAAATAATTCATAATTATTTAATTAATTCATGTCATTTGTTCCTCATGATTATTAAATAAATAAATTTTATTTATTTATCTAATACATCATTAATTATCTAAGTCTTCCTTTAATTAAATAAATTTCTTAATTTATTTAATCCCCCTTTTGTCATTCATTTCTCCTTGATTATTAAATAAATAAATTTTATTTATTTATCTAATACGTCATTAATTATTTAAGTCTTCCTTTAATTAAATAAATTTCTTAATTTATTTAATCCCCCTTTTATCATTCATTTCTCCTTGATTATTAAATAAATAAATGTTATTTATTTATCTAATACGTCACTAATTAAGTCCCCTTCTTTTAAAATTAAATAGATTCTAATTTATTTAATTTTTGTCCATTTCCCACTATAATTAAATAATTATTTTAATTATTTAATTATTCATTAGCCTCTTCTCTCATCAAATTAAATAAATTTTTATATTTAATTTAGCCCACTCTCTTGAATTTTGAATTAAATCATCATTTAATTCAAAATAATTCCTTTTGTCACATTCCTCTATATTTAAATAATATCTTTATTATTTAAATTATTCACTGGTCACCTGGAGTAAATAAATTTTATTATTTAATTTCTCCAGCAACCTCTTTGTTCGTGCCAATCTTATCTCTTGACATCTCATTTAATTTCAGCCCTTGATTGAATTATTTTATAATTCAATCTCAACCCTTCATCCTTATCATTGCCCTAATTTTGACCTAACCCTATTTCACACTGCAACATTCAATCTTGACCATTGATTCTAGGGTATTTGTCATCTTCTCATCCTGGCCACACATTCAAAATTGCAGTTTTTATAAAATGGCAATTTTGTTCTCATTTGGATCTCATGCTCATTCTGTCAACTTAGGTTATTATTATTGTCATTTGCAGTCATTGTCATTTTAGTGTGAAATCATTTCTTTTATACAAATCCTTCAACACTTGCATAGGGCTTTGTCATTAGTCTAGGTGCTCATTTGAAATCTGAGGGCATCTTTATTTACTGCAAGCTAGGAGGTGTAACAAAGGTCAACCATGGAAGATGAGGACTTAGGGTAACATTGTTCCTCTTGTTTTCATATTATTTCCTTTGTGCTTTGTTATTTCATTGGAATTTTAATGTTATTGTGCTAACCCCTCTAACTATTCTGAGATTTTCCCTTGATTACATTGGTGAACCCGACGTTTTTTTTTTCGTACGATTTTTTGTTGTTTTCTGTCGTTTTGCAGGTACAGGTACGGATCGCCGCAAATGTTTTTTTAAAAACATTGTGATGCATTTGATGCGTCACGACGCATCCGCAAACACTAGTGCCGCAATCGCTCTGACAAGCCGCAACCGCTGACCAGAACGACGCATCTATTTTTAACAGCCGCATTCGAAGACCCAAGCGACGCATTTGCTCTGCCGCACCGCATCTGTCTGGTAAAATTTTTTTTCCAGTTTGTAGGTTCTTATTTTTGGATTTTGGGTTTTTCTGATTTCTGGTTTTCTGATTTTCTATTTTTTGTACTCTTTTTATTCCTGAATGTTCGCTAAGATTAGATTTTGTGTTACTAATCCTCTCTTGTAGCGTGTGGCGATCTCCATTTGTGTGTTTTCTTTTTCGTATGGTTTTTTTTGTTGTTTTCTGTTGTTTTGCAGGGTACATGTACAGATCGATGCAAGTGTTTTTTTAAAAACATTGTGTTGCATTTGATGCGTCGCGACGCATTGGAGGACAGAAGAGACGCACTCGCTCTGACAAGCCGCAACTGACAACTATAACGACGCATCTGATATTCTGAGCCGCATTTGAAGACCCGAGCGACGCATTTGCTTTGCCGCAACGCATCTGTCTGGTAAAATTTTCTTTCAATTTTGTCATTTTGATTTTCAGATCTTCGGGTTTTTTCTGATTTCTGGTTTTCTGGTTTTCTGTTTTTCCTGTTTCCTTTTTTTTTTTCCTGCATGTTAACTAGATTAGACTTTTCTTGTGTTACTAATCTTTTCTTGTAGCATGTGGTAATCCTCATTCGTTTGTCGAAGACCATTGCATAAGAGACTACTAATATTCATTGTTTGCAGATTCGCATGTCAAAGAAGGAATAACAAAACTTTGTGCTTGTTTTTCTTAGAATAGCAAACATTTGAATTTGGTGCATATAAAACGAAATCATGTCTTTTATGCTTGATTGTGATTGTGGAATGGTAGGTGAGTATGCTCTCACTTGGTGAAAACCTTGTGATCAAAAAACCAGACCCATTCTTTTTTGTTATTGTACCCTTCACGATTCGGTATATCGGAGTATCCTCTCCCCTTGCGTATTCGTGCGATCTTGGGTGTAAGAGAAACGGTTACTGACTCTAGAACTTGGGCTTGTTCTGGTGGGAAAAAGTACTCACCCCAGGACGACTCAGACCGGTAGCACCCTAACACCGAGGGACTTCCAGCCGGTATATAAAAGTGGGTTCTTGGGGAAAGCCCAAGAATCACGAGCGTGGTTCTGACGAGATGGATCCGAAAGAGGACTCTCACCGCATGGATCACACCCCACGAACGGAATGCTCGAATTAAACACCTCTTGTCTTAGTATCCAACCGTTATATTGGCCATTGCTTGGTATAGTGCAAGGTACAGTATCATGCCCGAAGATACTCACTACTGATCCCTTTGAGTAGAGATAGCAATTCTTGGGATGTCACTACCCAAAGAATCTGAATTTGGTGTGCTTGAATGACGTTAATGAGCCGTGGAGGGGAGCCAATGCCACCAAAATTCTAAGCTATCCGCTCTCGAGAAGGAAAGGTGTTTATCACTGATCCGTAGTATATAGGTGGGCTATACCAAGTATACAAACCCTTGGCCTAGTGGCCTTTTTAGGATCGTGCTTATCTGATGTGTGTTTGGTTACTTCTTAAAAACGTTGTGTTTGTCAAGTGTATTCTGGTTCTGTCACAACTCAAACAAAACATTCATCAAACAAGTCAAAACTTCCATCAAAACAACACGAAAATCATGTTGAAACTGAACTGAGTCGCATTTGTCGAACCGCAACTGCTTTACTGCAACGCAACTGCTCTGATAAACCGCATCTGAAACTTAGAACAACGCATTTGTAGGCGTCGCGACGCATATGACAAATTAAAAGCCGCATTTTCTTAACCGTGTCGCATTTGATAGTCAGAAAGCCGCAATCTATAAATCGAACCGCATTTGTTTAACTGTGACGCATTTGCTAAACTGTGACGCATCTGCCTGTCAAAAATTAAAACTTCACAGTCAAAACCTGAGGTCTTCAAACTGTCAACCAAATTTCAAACTCTGTCACCAAGAAGACTTCGTCAGAAACCTAACTTGAAATTGCTCAAATTCTTGACCATTAGTTTGCATTAGTCACCATAGGTTTCATACCTCATTCCTTTTTCGTTGCATACATTTGACATTAGATTGTCCCTAGGTTCACATTTTGCATACTTAGGATTAGGCAAATCTTAAGCACACCTTGGCAAAGTCATTGCTTTCGAAATTAGACCCTTTTGGACCAAGTTATCAAACCTCCTTTTAGTCATTGTCCTCTTTTGTGAGATTTCTTCCAACTCAAAAGTCTAGTTAGGAAGACTCACTAGTCACTTAGATCTTGTCAGCTTGTCATTTACAACAAAGTCCTTTAGCAGTCCAAATCGAAAACAAAGAACAAGCTTAGAAGTGCCTAGATAACCTTATCTTACATTGCATACACATTGCATACCTTATTCACAAAAATCCAAAAACATTAGTCATTCTAGTTCTCATCTTGAACCTTAGACTTCACATAGTGTCATACTTGCATTTAGGCTGTCATTCCTATTTGAGCAATCTCATTTATGGTTGAAACCAGACTTCAAAAACAAAAGAGACAAATGGAAAACTTTAGACAAGACCCCCCATTTACTGCCAATAATCCTCCATATGACTCAAGCTGGACCTTGTACGACCCAATTACCAATCTAGACAATCAACCTCCAACAACAACGCAAGCCTCGTCAAACAGTACATTCGACCTCTACTTGCAAAGAAATGAAAATGGTCAACTACTTCAAGAACACATAGAGGCATTGACACAAGACCCAGAGGCCTATCAGATGGCTAAAGCAATAGCTCGTCATGACAGAGACAGATTTGTAGCCATGCTCTTGAGTGAGGGAGCTAAGTTACCACCAGGATTTGATGCCAACACGCTAAATCTGACACTTCATGACCCTAATGCCAATAAAGCACATAACATGTCACATAATGGTCAACTTTCGAATACTACGAGCAATACTTCCTTTGAGACCACAACGACAATAAATACCACTCCCAACATCCCAAACACCTCCAACACAGTAAATGCTACATCTATTGGGGGATCACAATCATCTACAACATCCACAACACTACCCCAATCGGATGGAACCACTCTTGGCTCCTCAACAACATGGGCAAATTATTCCAATCCTCTTTTTACCGCGACGGTAAATACCACGGGGGCATCATCAAGTCACCACAATCCCCCTTTGACAACTACATCTACTACCATGAACACAACTTCGACAAATCTGTTCAGTAGTACTTCACAAAATCCTTTGGGAGGAGCCACATGACGTATCTTTATTAAAGGACAACAACAAAACGTTAACACGACAGCACAGTCAAATGTCGTTACCTCCCAAGGTACAAACACAAACGTCCCCCTTGTACAAAACCAACAATTTACACAAGGTGGCCAAATAACACAACCCATGACATCATTGACACATCATAACAGTCATGGTCACAACATCCCCCAAATAACGACACACATGGCTGGGGGACACATCCCAACATACTCATCCAACATTCATACTCATCAACAGGCACCAAATCATAACTTCCAATACCAACAACACACGTCATATGTACCACAACAATCTGTACCACCACAATACACCAACAATCACGCACACCAGACGGGAACACATGGTGTACCAGGCAACCCAACATACGGAAACATAAACGACCCTACCATAGATGAACTCAAAGCAAGAATGAGGGATATGGAGAAAACTATGCAAAACATGTACATCTCAGGCAGGAAATCAAACATATCATATGACCTGGATGTATACCCATTTGACACGAACTTATACATGCCTGCATTTCCACCAAGATATGTGTCACCCAACTTCACAAAATATAGAGGCAAGACAAATCCCATTGAACATGTTCGCGAATTCGCAACCAGCTATATGGATATCGCCTACGAACCAACGTACTTGATGAGACTTTTTTCCAAAAGTTTGGCGGGTCAAGCCCTTGAATGGTTCTCAACTCAAAAAGATATCCAGACATGGGATGAGCTCAAACGAAAATTCATACGCAATTACGCCTACAACATTGACATGGACACCTCTATTACTAGCTTGTGTAATCTCACGCAAGAAGACTCGGGTGAGACATTTATTCCATTCTTTCAAAAATGGAGAAGCCTCACTAGTCGATGTCACATTGACATTCCTGAAAGGGAAAAAGTCGACATGTTTGTCCAAACACTTATAGGACCCCTAAAATTCGCATTACAAATACATTGTTGCACAAATTTCACAGAATTAGTGGAAAAGGGAGTCCAAATTGAGAAAGCCCTTATTGCAAAGGGAGAACTGAGATATGGTTCCAAAAACACAAACACCAACCCACCCGCTGACAAAAACAAATATTGGGTCAAGAATAAACATGTTACAAATGACGGTGTGGTAGACGCCAAGACTGCAAGTCCTGTATTGGCCCTGAAAGGGGTTCAACAACAAAACAGACCAACAACGACATCGACACCTCCTCCCAATACTTCTTCAAACAATCAAAGTGGTCAAAATAGTCAAGGACAATATCGTTCGATGAGACAATTTCCTAGGGGTCGCACATACACCCATTTGGGTGAACCCATTGAAGATGTCCTTAAGAAATGCATCCAACATGGGGTCATCACACTTCCAGAAATAAAACCATATGACCCAGGACAATTCAAACCAGCATGGTGGAATGATGATGCACTTTGTGAATACCATCGAGTCAAGGGGCATACAACCTCTAACTACCGACAACTAAAAAACATCATACAAGACCTTATCGAAAATCGCACCATCGAAGTGGGTGGATCGCAATTCAACTCCAACTTAGACCATACTATCCACAAGAATCCACTGCAGGATCATGGTTCCCATAATGCTTCCACTTCAGGTTCACAAAACCAAGCTAACTTCGCCCGAGTCAAGTACGATTAATCTAGTGGACCAATTATAAACAATGTCCGAACTGAAGATGGGTACATCAATACCATTATGGTCAAGAGAGCACCCCAGTGTAATGCTACTACTCACAGTGGCAAGATCACTATAGTTGGTCCGCCTCCTCCTAGACAAGCCAAAATCACAATACCGGGCCCATCGGCTAAACAATCACAACCTGCTGCATCAGCTAAACAACCAAAACCTGTCTCAACCCCACAACAGTGGAAACCCAGAAGCGAGTTCAACCTCATTGACCAACTAGGAAAGACTCCCACACAAATATCTATCCTTGAGCTGCTTCGCATCTCTCTGGCACACAAAGAAATCCTAGACAAAACTCTCTTAGAGTCGTCGGTCCCTAAGGACATCGATGTCAATCAATTTGAAACTATGGTGGGATATCTCACCACACCGCACCATGTCACCTTCTCGGATCAGGATTACTCATCATCTAAAACCAACCACAATGACGCATTACACATAGAAGTTTTTGTCCACAAGCACAAGGTTAGATGGGTTTTAATAGATGGCAGAGCAGGGTTGAATATATGCTCCCTCAAACTGGTTAAGGCTCTTGGGTTCTCTGATGCGTGCGTAGACCCAACAAAAAGCATAGTGATCAAAGCATACGATGACGAGGAACACTCTTCAAGGGGTGTTATCTCCCTCCCTATCAGAGTGGGACCAGTCATTGTAGACACAACCTGCCAGGTCCTCGATTTGGAACTACCATATAACATTTTACTTGGTCGTCCATGGATCCACGCTTTAAAAGCCATTCTGTCAACATACCACCAATGCCTCAAGTTTCCTTTTGATGGTACAGAAGTCACCATATACGGAGACCCCGACCCTTTCCAATATTGTACCAATTTAAGAGGTATCTCCGAAAATCGAGTACCTATTAATCGAGAAGCACCTAACTCCTCGTCATCCAAGTACATCGACCCCTCCACACTCACGTCATCTTCCACATCCGCTCCATCCACGTCTTCCGCCATACCACCACCTTCCACCAATCCTAAGACTGAATCAACTGTCAAAATCTAGGACCTTGGCTGTGGAGAATTCAAACTGCACACAACATACAGCATAACAACAATGCCTAGATCTCCCAAGGACTATGGTCGGCCATGTTTCCGAATGGAACCTCAAGAAACCTTCATAGTCCCACCAAATACAGTTTTTATCAAGTGGGGAGACATGAGTGAGGAAGACCTTGCTGACATCACAGGATGGATCTACAAGGATGCGGTCACATTACCCCCATTACCAGTTCAAATATATGGCAAAGGTTATGACTTCATGAAGGCTAAAGGCTACGATGGTACTAGTGGCCTAGGAAAAGACAAAACAGGCCGAAGGGAACCCATAGAAACTTTTCAAATTCTGAAGTATCTTGGATTAGGGTTTGGATCACTTGCCCATGGTGATCGACGTACCTCTGGACTTTTAAATGAGCGAGTACATGCTTCTGACAGTGTCGAGACTACTAGGGAACCCCTCACCGAAACTGACTCCCACGAGTGGGAATTTGGCTCAGAACGATCCCTAAGTGACTGTTGTCTTGATGATTTGTTTGTCGAACCAGGGGAATTGACCTCTGAACAACGATTTTGGCAAACATTCAAAATTGAACAGGCACCAAATAGTCAAAGCCCTAATACCACTTCCCATAAAACACAACAGCCATCATCTAACCCCCCTCAGTCTAATCTATCTGAAGTGTCAGACGACATTGATAACCAGGGCTCTAAAACCTTCACTCCTTATTACGACAATGAATATGACACTAGTGAAGGAGAATATTGGATAGAGTCCGATGTAGAGTTGGATGATGATAACCTCATCTACAATATCAACGAATCCATCTGCATGCTATCTGCATCCTCACCCCAGTTCACTAGCTTTGACGATGGCATCTCTTTAGTTTACCCAAAACTAGTCAATTGGGACCAACAAGGACCACCAGTTCTGGACACATTCCAGAATGATGAGGCCATTGCCGAATTCATGGGATTAAGAGAAGGCATACCAAGTGGGGACCACAAATCCAGGTTTGCCATTGATTTAGATTGCACCGCATACTTTGGTGAGACTGTTCAGTGCTCTAGTCGCAAAAGTAAAAATAAAGTAAAAAATGAAACGTCTCTAGGTGAAAACCGAAAGGCACCTCTTAACGATAAAATAGTAAAAATAAAGGACGAATTCGCGGGTGAAAACCTCTATGAGGCGCCCAAAGATGGAGGACTGGACTTTCTCCCCGTGCAACAGGAGAAATCGGCCATGCTTATTGAGGACACAATAGAGGATAACATTTCAATTGCAGAAGACCCCAAGATGGTCCTATTTTCCGCGTCATTGACTGATGAAGAGAAACCAGAATTTCATAAATTCTTTGCAGAATGGAAAATCAACTTTGCATGGTCCTATGCAGACATGCCATAATTGGACCCCAAACTGGTTCTGCATCATCTGCCACTATTACCCAATGCTAAACCAGTCAAGCAGAAGTTGCGCAAAATGCACCCTCAAGTTGCTATATTGGTAAAGGCTGAATTAAAGAAATTATTGGATGCCGGATTCATAAGGTCTATAGATTATGCTGAATGGATTTCCAACCTAGTGCCGGTGACAAAGCCAAATGGACTAATTCGAGTATGTACAGACTTTTGAGACCTAAACAAAGCATGTCCAAAGGATGACTTTCCTTTGCCCAACATTGACATCATAGTCGACCTAACTGCAGGACATGAGATGCTATCCCTCATGGATGGTTTCTCTGGCTATAACCAAATCCGCATTGCTCCTGAGGATCAGCACGAAACAACATTTACATGCCCATGGGGGACATACTGTTGGAACGTCATGCCCTTCGGTCTTAAAAACGCAGGTGCCACGTATCAAAGGGCTATGACCACGATCTTCCATGACATGATGCACAGTATAATGGAAGATTATGTAGATGACCTATTGGCCAAATCGGCAACTAGGAAAGACCACTTGAGGGTACTCAACATAATTTTCAAGAGACTTGAAGAGTACAAAGTTTGGCTAAACCCTAAGAAGTGTGTCTTTGGGGTCACATCAGGAAAACTATTGGGATACATAGTTTCCCGAAGAGGCATAGAGGTCGATCCGGCAAAGGTCAAAGCAATTATAGACATGCCTTCGCCTAGAGGGATTAGTGAACTCAGAAATCTGCAGGATAGAGTACAATCTATTCGCCGTTTCATAGCCCAGTTGGCGGATAAGTGCCATCAGTTCTAGTACCTGTTGCGCAAAGGTGTCTCCTTTGTATGGATGGATAAATGTCAACAGGCCTTCTAGCAAATCAAAGATTATCTGATATCAACACCAGTCCTCATGCCGCCCATTCATGGAAAGCCTTTGATTCTATACATTTCAACTACCAGTTCAGCACTGGGGGCATTATTGGCCCAAAATGATAATGAAGGGAAAGAAAGAGCAATCTACTACATCAGTCGAACACTGATAGGTTATGAGTTGAATTACACATACATCGATCGTGCATGCCTCGCAGTTGTCTTTGCAGTCCAAAAACTAAGGAATTATATGCTCAATCATCAGACACAACTGGTGGCCAAGATTGACCCATTGAAATACCGCTTAAGTCGAGCAGCGTTAACAGGCCGGTTGGCAAAATGGGTCATGATCCTAAGTGAGTATGACATACAGTATGTTGAGCGCAAAGCCATAAAAGGGAAAGTAATAGCAGATCAACTAGCAGACGCACCAATTCAAGCCACTCATCCATTAGTAACTAATTTTCCTGATGAGTCCATTTTTCATGCGGAACCGGCAGCACCATGGAAACTTTATTTTGATGGGTCTCATACTGGTCATGGCTCAGGTGCTGGAATCCTGTTTATCACACCACAGGGGGATTCAATTCCTAAATCATTTCGGATTGCTTTCCCTTGTACAAATAACATTGCCGAATATGAAGCACTAGTCACAGGTCTCAAGTTGGCAATCAAATGGAAAATTCAGACATTGCTTGTATTCGGGGATTCCCAGCTAGTAATCAACCAAGTGAATGATGACTATGAAACAAAGGATGAGAAGTTGCTTCCCTACAGGAGGATGGTGGATAGTTTCCTGACAAACTTCCAATCGATTTCTTTTGAACAAATCCCCAGGGCACAGAATAAGGCAGCTGACGCAATGGCTACTATTAGTTCTCTCTTGGACATCCCTAAAAATGTGTCACAATTTGAGTTCCTTGTAGAACAGCTGTTGATACAGGCATATGATATCCCAGAGTCAGAAATGGTTTGCGAACTTGTTGGTCCCAACTCTCCTTGGTATCATGACATTTATGAATATCTCAAGACTCAAACCCTTCCATTGAACCTATCCAATAACCAAAGGAAGTCCTTCATTAGGAAATCAGCAAGGTATGCCATTGTCAGTGACACCCTCTACCGCTGTAGTTTCGACGATACCCTCCTTAGATGTCTTGACACCGACGAAGCATGTACGACCTTACGAGAAGTACATGAAGGTATATGCGGATCTCATTCGAGTGGTCCTATGCTAGCTAAGAAACTGACGAGACTCGGGTATTATTGGCCGACAATGGAAAAAGATGCAGTTGAATATGTTTGGACTTGTCGCAAATGTCAAATACATAGTGACTTGGTTCATGCTCCAGCACAGGAACTTCGGCACATCACTTCTCCTTGGCCCTTCGCTCAATGGGGACTCGACCTCGTGGGTAAGATTCATCCAACCTCATCCAACGGCCATAAATTCATTATTACTGCCACTGAGTATTTCACAAAGTGGATCGAAGCCATCCCGTTGGCATATATTACCGGCAAACAAATATCAAAATTCATCCTTAATTACATCATTTGTCGGTATGGCCTTCCCCAGTCCATCATCACTGACAACGGACGTCCGTTCAAAAACCAGGATGTCCGCGAGTTATGTGAACGATTCCATATCCAACACCACTTTTCATCTCCATACTACCCGCAAGGAAACAGCCAAGCTGAGGCATCTAACAAAACCATTGTCAAGATCTTAAAAAAGACTGTTAATGACACTGGCCGTGACTGGCACATACAACTTAACCCTGCTCTATGGGCTTATCGAACTAGCATTCGTACTCCTACAGGGGCCACCCCGTTCACCCTGGTCTTTGGCGCTGAAGCCATCTTACCCATTGAGGTCGAAATTCCTTTGCTACGAGTCTCCTTGAAGGGTCTTACTAATGAAGAGGACTACCAACAATCACGCCTGCATGAGCTGGAAATGCTGGAAGAAAGACGGCAAAACTCACTGAATCATCTCCAAGCATATCAGAACCGCCTTTGTCGCAGCTACAATAAAAGGGTTATGGTCAGAAAGTTTGACATTGGTGACCTAGTTCTAATGCAGAACCCCAAGAACCAAGCAGACAGAGAAAAGCCAGGAAAATTTGAACCAAACTAGCTAGGTCCCTATATTATCATATCTTCTTTTGGCTCCGGAGCTTATCAATTGGCAACTCCAGATGGGGAACAGTTGACAGAACCCATCAACAGTTTACATCTCCGAAAGTTCTACGCATAGCATCAGAGGATGGAGCTGAGAATCATAAAATACAAAAAAATTGAAAAATGGTAAAAAAAAAAAAAACTGTCACCCTGATGAAAACCTGGCAAACAGGCGTTTGGTGACACCAAAAAAAATCAAAAAAATTGTGAAAATAGTAAAGAGAAAAATGATTCATCCAATGGTGAAAACCTAGCAAACAGGCGCTTTGGACAAGTACCATGGTGAAAACCTGGCAAACAGGCGCCATGCATAATCAATCATGGCTCTGCCATCTACTGTCACTTGGTCTAGACTTGGCTTAGGATGAAAGGTATCTTCGCCACTATTCCGCAAATCGCCATCGCATCCTTCTCTACCTGTCATAGTGGATGAACGATTGACATCAGGTCCTGACGACTATCCGTCTAGCAAGTCAGCAGCATCCCGTCCGCATTCTTTGCAAATGGTTAAGTCTTAAACCTGACTGGGGGCAAAATGTTTACCATGCAACTGCAGTGGATGTCTTGAAAAAAGACAAAAACATCATAAAATGTCCTGAAAAAAAAAGAAGACAAAACATCATAAAAATTCCTGAAAAAGACAAAAAACATGGCAAAAAGTCCTGAAAAAAAACCTAAAAATCATAAAATGTCCTGAACAAAACCAAACAAGGCATCGGACTGCTCGAAGCACACAAGCGCAGTGTTATCTCTTGTCAAAATCAATCAATCAGTCCATGTCAATGTCCGAACTACGTTGTCTTTGCACAATTGCTACGTAGGCAAGACTCATACTTGAGTCCCCGAGACATTAGGTCAGTCCTTTTAGGTTTGTCAAAATAAAATCATGACGCAATCTTGGATCATCAAGACAAAGTCATTGGTCATGTCGAACTACGAGGTCTCTGAGTATATGACGTAGGCAAGGCCATCTATCGATGAGCCCTCGAGGCCGCACTAGGTATTAGGGATCATGACACTACATTGGCACACACATCAAAAAATCTTCAATCATTTTTCCACATAGGAAAACTCCTAAAACAGAGTAAAACAATCATTATATTCGGTATGACGATCTCATCAGCGCATCACTCATGTCATCGGGGCAATATCGGCATATCGTCAAACACAAGTCAAACTCGGTCAAAGCAAGTCAAATCATTATAAACTAGTCAAACTATCAAATTTTGGGTTAAATCTTCAGATGAGTCCTTCTGAACAATAACCTTTGTCATTTACACCTTAGGATGTGTCCTTCCTAGGCGTCGTCATCGTCATTTCGGCATTTTGAGTGATCCTCTTGACATTTAAAAGATCACTCTTCCTGACATCAGTACTCTTCAGATGAGTCCTTCTGAAGAACTAACTCTGTCATTTATGCCTTCGGATGAGTCCTTCCTAGGTATCGGAATTATTTCGAGGAACCCCTTACGACCATTAGGGATCAAATTCTCTCGACATCGGCATAATTCAGGATGTGTCCTTCCTGAATTCACCAAGTCTCGACATTTTTTTTAAGGTCATCAAAACTCTAAACATTCAGACATCTCGACATTATCAAACATGACATCTTGGCATCAAAACAATGGATATCCAGACGCACTTGGCAAACACTTGACAATTGTCTTTTCATCTTTTATCATGTTATTAGTTTTTCAGCGAGATCCCACTAAGCAGGATTTAGAGAAGCAACGACGTAGCATGACAATTGACACGCATGACTACTAGCTTCTTAGCGAGGTCCTGATCCTGGGATTTAGAAAAGCAACGACATATCATGATAGAGACTTTATTTTTGTAGTTCAACAATCATGTCACTAGTTTCTCAAGGATGTCCTGGAAACAGGATTTAGAGAAGCAACGACGTTTCATGATCTGTCCTTGTCCTTTTCTGCTTGTGGGTGATTATGACAAAAGGACTGGGACAATCACGCTCTTAGTATGAGTCATGATTATCCTTGTCTATGACTGTTTTTTCTTACGTAATGGCACGACCTTGCACACCTTGATCTATGTCATATCATGGTGTTTGTTGACCATTACAACAGTTTGCCCAATGATGATTAAGAGCAATACATATTAAAAGTCCTACAGTAAAGTTTTGAAGGATTTGGTCTAGAAATTAACATGCATTTTCATAGGGCTCATGTCTTCTCTTCTTCGATCTGGTCATCTTCTCTCATCAGTCTCGTCATCTTCTCTCGTCCATCCCATGATGATATCCTGTGACATCCAAAAACATAAGTGCATACATGCTCATATACATTGCATTAGGTCCATACATACATCATCCATGACATTAAATCATATACATAAGCACAAGTATTGCATTAACATAATCATTAGCATTGCATCTTTACATAAATACATCATGCACATTAACATAATCATATAAATAAGCATTGCATCATCATGGCATCAAAGATCACAAATAGACATCATAGTACATAAATGGCATTATAAATTAAGCATCATACATCATACATAGCATAATACATAAAGCATAGAAAATCACATAACACATGTAGGCCGCATCAAAACTGCATCATCATATAATATCATCTCAAAAATATACAATGTCACATGATAGAGTCAACGGATATCCCAAAAATGGAGCTCGCAGGCTCAAACAATATAGTGTGTCACAATACAAATATGCCCTAGGGAAGGCTCTCATCTTCTCCTCGTGGAGAAGAATGTGGCGGAGGCAACTCTGTCACGGGCGCTAAAACAAGGGATGGTCCTGTAGTGGCCTGTGTCTGTGAAGATGAGGGAACTGTGAGTGAAGGCATCATCGTGACAGTATAGCGCACCTGTGAGGTCACTGTGGCTGGACTCTGAGAGATAGAAGGATCTGTAACTGGTGGTTGTACCTGTCCTGACCTCTGCACTGAACCAATGGAACCCTGACTGTACCCTGAATGGTGACTCGGAGTATGCCTGCGGGAGTGGTGTGACCTGTGACCCGAGGTGTGTCCTGTGGAAGTAGACCCTCCGACACTGGTATGGCTCCTGGTACCACTGCCACTACCTGACCTATGCCCACTGCCTGATCTCGTCTGTGACCGGGACAAGGTAGGATCCCGTCGCTCTGGCGGCACTGCCTGCTCATAAAGGGTCTTGTACTGCCCCAATCTGGTGCTCACCCTGGCGAGCTCCTGAGCCATGTCTCCCATTGGTCATGTACATAAGGCCTCGAACTCTGTACACCACTGCGCCGCATCCTGCTGGCGGATAACCGCCTGATCCCGCTCTACACAGGCTACCTCCAGAGCTGACTGTAAAGACCTGACCTGTGCCAAGCTGGCGTCTAATCTTTGTTGAAGGTCTGCCACTCTCTGATCTGATGTGGCATCTGATGGCAACCCTGAAGAAGACGGTATCTCCTCCTCCCCCACCACCATCTGCCATCTCAGGAGTCTCTCGGCCTCATCCATGGCGTCATCCTCCTCATCGTCATCATCGGCCTCCACCTGTCCAGCCACCTCCGCCTCCTCCTGTCTGGGCTGCTCCTCCATCTCCACCTCCGGTACCCCGACATCCACCTCAACCTCCTCCTCTGGTACCCTGACATCCACATCCTCTGCCTCTCCCCTCAACTCCACATCCTCCTCCTGTCTCTCCCCCTCCGCCTCCTCTTGTCCCCTCACCTCTGGCTCCCCCTCTTGTCTCCCCTCGCCCTCCCCCTCCTGTCTGGGCTGCTCCTCACCCTCTCCCTCCTCACCAACCTCTGGGATGGCATCTAATGCCACCCCCGCCACTCGTGAGCGTACCCTCCGGACCTGTCTCTGCCCAGCTCGCTGTCGCCTCCGCCCATCTCCGCCATCATCTCCTCCTCTGCCTCCATCTCTGCCTCTGTCTCCTCCCCTGCCTCCATCCATGCCTCCGTCCCCACCATCCCTGCCTCTGCCTCTGCCTCTGCCTCCCCGCCTAGCTTGTGGCACCCGAGGAATGACTGACCGCCTGTCAACTGGTGCTGGCCCGTCAGGATCTGTCAATGGCACGGGTCTGCGTGCCTGCCACCATAGGTCATAAGCTGGCGTCGTACCTGGATCTGCTGCTCCGCCTCTCCAACCCCAGGCCTGGGCTACTAGCCCATCTATCTGCTGTGTCGCAAAGGCCACCGGGATGGCCGGCCCCCATGCATACTCTCGGGAAGATCTGGCATACTCTGCTGTCCCCACGGGCACATCCTGCTGCTCGTCGAACTGTCTCAACACACGCTGCGGCAGGTACATCTCAATGATCAAGGACGTCTGCACTGTCCTGCCAATAAGGTATATGTACTGTCTGTAGAAGCTCAAATGCTCATCCTCGTCATCCCATGCCTCACAATCCCTGTATGGCCTCCAGATGAACGTCACCATGGTATCAATCTGATGCCGCCACCATCCTGTCTCGCCCATGTGGGTCTGCTATAATGCAGCGGCATAATAGTAGGAGTAGGGCATCCCCGCGGCTAGCTGCGGTCTGTCAATGGGAGGGCAGAATATGGCAATGTGCTCCCATGCCCATATCATCATAAGGGTGGTCCCACAGGAGATACTCTCTCCTCTCCTGTACACGACGTCGTGAAGCTGGTGATATAGCATCCCTAGCATGCAAGGACCCCACGCATAAATTGTCCTGTCTCGCCTCATGCCGACCAGGACGTCCCCCCAACCAATCGAAAATCCATGTCCTCGTCGGTCAGGAACCAAAATGCCAGCAATCAGAGTCGCCAGGAATGCATCGAAGCGCCCATAGTGCTCTGCTAGGAAATCCCAATGGATCTCATAACCCTGAATGCCGAGTCCAGCACCCTGATCCTGGTAATACGCACGGAAAGTCTGCTCGCCATGACGTGGGTCGTACACAATCCGCTCCCCTCGAATAGGAATCCGGAGAATACGGTAGACGTCCTCCAAGGTAATGGTAGCCTCACCTGTCGGCAGGTGGAAGGAACAGGTCTCAGAATGCCATCGCTTGCACAGCGCCGTCAACAAACCCATGTTCGCCCGAATGGCGGGCATGAACGCAGCATAGAATAAGCCTAGTCTCATCAATCGTCGCCGCTCTCGCGGGCCCAACTGATCGGCAAACTGAAAGGTGGTCGGTCTGCTCTCTCTAGTATAAATAGGGGCAAGCTGCCTCTGCAAAAAGATGAATAATGCATTAGCACATTTTCGGACAACCGTAATCATCAGGAAGGCATCTAAGGTCAGGCAAATATCAAAACAAGTTTTATTAAGAAAATAGGCAAGCGCGTCGCAAATAAGCAATTACGTCGTGAAAATACGACTGCGTCATTATACATATCAAATGTGTCAGGACATGTCAATTGCGTTGCTATATGACATTTGCATCACGAAAATGTGCAGATGCGTTGCAACATTGCGAATGCGGCACAGAATTACAATTGCGACATTCAACTGATCAGTTGTGTTGCGACATAACGATTGCGGCACTTTAGCGGTCAAATGCGACTTGGTAAGTCACTTGCGTCACACGAATTATCAAATGCGGCGCAACCCGCCAGTGCGGCCCGTTTATGTGATGCGCTTGCGTCGCGACGCATCAGATGTGTCGAACGCGAAAGCAATTGCGGCTTACGCGAACGCATATGCGTCGCGGCGCATTCGTTGACTACCCTAGAAAGCATGAAAAAACATGTAAAACGATAAAATGACAAAGTAAGCTTAGGGTACATACCGCCGGCTCTGAGCCCTCTGGTCGTCTGAAGGTCCTCACGATCTCTCCGCGGTGCTCTGACACTGGAATAACCATCCTCGCTGCTGCGCCTTTCGCTCTGAGCTCTCAAGTTTCGCAAAGTGAATAGTAAAAGTGAATTGACTTTAACCCCTTTGTCAACCTATTTATAAGGTCAAAATGACATTTTTTTCAACCAAAGTCAATACGGGAGGCTCATTTCCACACCTTTGACCTCCCCGTAAGTTGCTTTAAACATGTCAGAATTCAAAACCGACTGCGCCATTGTTTTTCTAATTATCAAATTGATTTATCGGGACCCTTTGCAAATTTTTCTGGCGCCGACCCAAAATTTGAAAATTTCCCGAGGGGGCAAGGATACTCCGTACCTTCACTGGGGCATATTCTTGACTTGTTTTTCTTTGTCACAATGTGGCAAGCGACATTATGACAAAGAGGGGCAAAATGTAGACACCTAAAAATGACCTAGGCCTGCAAGCTTCATTTTTACCACTTTCGTCCTAGCATAATTAAGTCATTTAATTATGTCCTTGGTCCACATTCGACTATTGATTAAATAATTCATAATTATTTAATTAATTCATGTCATTTGTTCCTCATGATTATTAAATAAATAAATTTTATTTATTTATCTAATACGTCATTAATTATCTAAGTCTTCCTTTAATTAAATAAATTTCTTAATTTATTTAATCCCCCTTTTGTCATTCATTTCTCCTTGATTATTAAATAAATAAATTTTATTTATTTATCTAATACGTCATTAATTATTTAAGTCTTCCTTTAATTAAATAAATTTCTTAATTTATTTAATCCCCCTTTTATCATTCATTTCTCCTTGATTATTAAATAAATAAATGTTATTTATTTATCTAATACGTCACTAATTAAGTCCCCTTCTTTTAAAATTAAATAGATTCTAATTTATTTAATTTTTGTCCATTTCCCACTATAATTAAATAATTATTTTAATTATTTAATTATTCATTAGCCTCTTCTCTCATCAAATTAAATAAATTTTTATATTTAATTTAGCCCACTCTCTTGAATTTTGAATTAAATCATCATTTAATTCAAAATAATTCCTTTTGTCACATTCCTCTATATTTAAATAATATCTTTATTATTTAAATTATTCACTGGTCACCTGGAGTAAATAAATTTTATTATTTAATTTCTCCAGCAACCTCTTTGTCCGTGCCAATCTTATCTCTTGACATCTCATTTAATTTCAGCCCTTGATTGAATTATTTTATAATTCAATCTCAACCCTTCATCCTTATCATTGCCCTAATTTTGACCTAACCCTATTTCACACTGCAACATTCAATCTTGACCATTGATTCTAGGGTATTTGTCATCTTCTCATCCTGGCCACACATTCAAAATTGCAGTTTTTATAAAATGGCAATTTTGTTCTCATTTGAAGCTCAGATGCTCATTCTGTCAACTTAGGTTATTATTATTGTCATTTGCAGTCATTGTCATTTTAGTGTGAAATCATTTCTTTTATACAAATCCTTCAACACTTGCATAGGGCTTTGTCATTAGTCTAGGTGCTTATTTGAAATCTGAGGGCATCTTTATTTACTGCAAGCTAGGAGGTGTAACAAAGGTCAACCATGGAAGATGAGGACTTAGGGTAACATTGTTCCTCTTGTTTTCATATTATTTCCTTTGTGCTTTGTTATTTCATTGGAATTTTAATGTTATTGTGCTAACCCCTCTAACTATTATGAGATTTTCCCTTGATTACAGTAAGTACTTAAATCTATTAAGCATACTATCGAAGGCTGTATTTAGAATGAGATTTGAACTACTTTATGCAAAATCTGGTTTGGTGTGGTAGATTGTAATACTTGCACTGTTAATAGCGCATTATGCGCCTTTGTTGTCACTGTATAGAAATAGTATGATGCATGTACGCCATGGTTGTTTGACAACTTGTTATCATATGTATCTTCACACACACACACATATTTTATGTGTATGCATGATATCAGCCATTCCTTGATGATTAGATTACTATTTCGATTTACTTATGTATTCTAAGAATTTAATTTTATTGAATATATATATATATGTATATATGTATATATGTGATCTCGTATGTTTGTATTATGGTTGATATTAAATATTTATGCCATCTATGTAATTTTATTTAAAAGAGTAAATTAAGGAAATAGTGTTTTGAAAGGATTGATAAACTTCAATGAGATAAACAATAGGTAATGTATAATACAAGAAAATAATTTTGGAGTCGATGAATAAGTTATAATCACGAATGGATATCTTGTAATACAATTTAGTTTTCTTGTACTCATATGGCATGAATTGTTAGTTCGGAAAGTGACTAGCTATGGATTTAGAAATTATTGTGGGTATGGATTTATGTATAATTATTTCCTTGTAATGAATCGTAGAGTCCTCCAAAGGCTAGAGAGTTTTGTCCTCTTGAAGGAAGTCTTGATTATTTGGGTGTTGGGAATCTTATGTTGTTTATGTTTATGATGAATGTTTGGCTTGCACAGTAAGTTCAATTTGTGATGGAAACTTTTGTACCTTGTGAACGGGAAGGATTATGCCTTTTACTGGATTTGTTTTGAGTTTTGAGTTCATGCAAGTGACTTTGTTTTCTATTACAGTGGTTTTTTGTTGTCAGTAGGGGAGTGGCTTCCAATGGAGGCTAGTGCACAAAGTGGCACCTGGATAACCCATGTGGAAGTTTTGTAAACAAGTGATAACCTAAAATAAACTAGGGGGTTGGGTAGCAATAATATTAAACAAGATAAGTCAATGCCTTGCTCAGGGCTCAAGTGCTCATATAGGCTTGAGATGAGTTGAGAAGGCTTGGAATGGAAAAATCAACTGCCTCGTCTCCATGAGAGGTATGTTGATTCTGCATAGGTTTGCATGAGGGGTCAGAGATCGGTAGAGGCTACCAGGATAACCCAGGATGGGGGGTGAGGCCTAGGAAGATCTACCTGGATAACCTATGACAAACTATGTGATGACATTCCTCCTACATCAACCATGTATCCCCTTGTCTTTTGTTTTACCTCAGATATTTATGTGCCTCTGGAAGTATCATCTATGTTGCTTGATGTTGTACTACTTGCTCTCATGTGTCATGTTAGCCTTGAGTTGTCTATAGTCCTTTGTCTATCAGTGATGGTGGGACCCTTTGCTATCTCCTAGCATGGGGGGTGGACCTTTGGGTTCCACATGGTTGGGTGGAAAGTGCTTCGTTCTCCATTAGGTTCCCTTCCTGTGTACGTGTTGTGGTGACTTCTCTTGATCTAAAGGTTATTGCATTGTTCTTGTTCTTTGGATTTGTTACCCCTTGTGATCGCATTGTATTACAATTGATGTATCATGTACCATGTTGATTGTACACTCCTCACATGTAACGAGGAGGCATTATTGTTCAAAATGTAAATGTAATGATTATTGATGTAAACTCTATTATGATATGGATTATGTATTTGATGTTGTTGTAAATGTAAATTGAATGAATTGAATCAATTAATCTCTATGTTCTCATGTTATGGTTGCATCTTATGGATTACTTGATTATATAAAATGATTAGATGTGAATCATAGTTGATGTTAGCTTTTAATTAATGTAGTATCTTATAGTTATTGTACATTAGGTGATGGGAATCATGTAATGTAATCGTGAACCTTAGAGGACATAGGATGAATTGTGTTAATGCTTCATGTGCAATGGTGTGATAAATGCACTCTTTAAAAAAAAAATTGTTCTGTTTAAGTTGTTAGTATGTTGTCCTCAAGGGTTCGTGGCGGGGGCGTTACACATGGTATCAGAGCCCAAATTCAAACATTGGATGCTCTGGGTATATACAAGAGCCCACTAAGTTGTCTTAGATGTATAGTTTTGAAGTTTAAGTTTTCCCTTATTGACCTCTTCTAACACCCTGAACTTTCCTTTGGTGGTGTCTGTCTAGGATTATGCCTAGAGGTCGAGGGTGTGGTAGAGGTCATGGTGGTGGCCTTGGGGCCAATCGCCTGGATTCTCCTCCCCAGAGTTCCCGTGAGTCGGATCGTGAGGAACAATAGGGTTCACAGAACAATTAGGGAGGTGGAGGACATAATCTGGATCAGCCAAGGTTGGAGGGCACCCAGTTGCGCCACTTACTAGAGGAGGTTCTTTCCCAACTTGGTCTGAGGCAGGAGGGTGAGCAGTTAGTGATTCGGGAGAGAGAGAGAGGTCTCCCAGGAGGAGAGAGTTAGCGGTTAAGCAAGATGCCATATTAGCTGGTCATATGAGGGACCTTCTTCAAGCACACCCTCTAACATTTGATGGGACAGACAGTGGTTTAAAGGCAGAGATCTAGTTAATTGATCTAAACTGGTGTTTTTCTATGCATCCATATGGTAGCAATACCAAGGCCAGGTGTGCCATTATGCATCTCTGAGGTTTTGCTTCCACATGGTGGTGTCTTGAGGAGTAGAAGCTCCATCTGGATATAGATTCAGTATCATGGGAGATGTTCTTAGAGAGATTCAGAGCCCCATTCTTGTTTGACCATTGGCGACAACATCATGCAGACGAGTTTCATGAGTTGAGATAGATGGCAATGTCAGTGGAATAGTATGAGTGGATATTCTATGAACTTAAGCACTATGTTGGCATTGGAGATGATGAGGGTATGTTAGTACAACACTTTATCAGGGACTTAAATGCTCGTATTAGCGATGGTGTTCGAATGTTTGAGGCGAAAACCATGGAGGTAGCTATGGAGAAGGCTCAGATTGTTGAGGAGAATTTGGCTATGGCTCTAGGTGGTTAGATGGGGGTTCAAATTGGTAATGCACCTCTAGAAAGTTTTAATTCTCGTGGTGGTCAAACTCAATCAACAGCTCCATCTAGAAGTCAGCAGGCACCCTCTAAGGGTGGCTAGCAACAACAGTAGCAACCCTCTCAGTCAAAACATAAGAACTCTAGGTCTCGTCAGGATGATAGGTTTCAGTCCAGGAGAGATAGGAATTGGAGGCAAATCAAGCGTTATCACTCTAATCAGCCAACCCATAGTTCGTAGTCTATAGTTAACAGGGGTAGTGTTTAGCAGTCTAGTACACCTCCAAGAGGTAAAGGTTTTGGCACAGGTACAGATGCTTCTCTTGTGGAAAACAGGGTCATATTTCTTGACGGTGTCCTTAGAAGGGCACATATGGATTTACTCAAAGATCATCAGCTTCAGAGCCGACAATAGGGGATGTAGGTAGATCACACAGAGTTTTTTTTGTGGTTGATAACCGCCAAGCTGAGTACTAGGGTACAATGGTTGAGACATCAGGTGCGTTACAGGGTGGTAAAGTTTATGTTCTCTTTGATTCAATTGCTTCAGACTCCTTTATTTCTCCTTTTGTAGTAGCGTGTTGTGGATTGGTGGTAGCGAAGGAGGACGATAGGTGTCAGGTTGAGTTAGCTTTTGGTACTAAGGTCAGAGTTGAGTCTCTTGTCTATGGTTGTAGTTTGAGGATTGGGTCTCTTGATACTAAAGTTTATCTTCGTATTATTCCCCTTGGGTCTTATGATATTGTTTTGGGCATGGATTGGTTAGAGGCTCACATAGCAATCATAGATTGTCGTCGTAATTCAGTGTAGTGTGTAGATGACTTTGGTAGTGAGGTTGAGGTAGTTAGGGTTTAGAGACCTATTTCTTTGAGGATGATCTCAACTATGTAGTTGAGGAGGTGTATGCGGCAGGGCTATCAGTTATTTGTTGTGACAATCAATGATTTGGAGTTAGGAGAGATCCAGGAGGAGGTGTCACTTGATAGTCATCCCATTCGTAGACAATATGCAGATGTTTTTCCTAGTGAGATTCTAGGGATGTCACCTAAGCGTGACATTGACTTTAAGATTGATCTTGTACCTGGAGTTGAGCCCATTTCACAAGCTCCTTATCGGATGACCACTCAGTAGCTTAAGGATCTCATGTTACAGCTTGAGGAATTGTTAGTGAAGGGATTTATTGGTCCTAGTGTCTCTCCCTATGGAGCACCAGTGATATTTGTGAAAAAGGACGAGTCCCTTCGATTGTGCATTGATTACCGACAATTGAACAAGGTGATAATAAGGAACATGTATCTATTGCCAAGGATTGATGATCTATTGTATCATATCAAGGGTGCTAGAGTATTTTTGAAGATTGATCTTAAATCAGGGTATCTTCAAGGTAGATATCCATAAGACCACATTTTGTACTTGATACGGGCACTATGAGTTCACAGTTGTGTTTTTCAGGTTAACGAATGCACCCTTGGTGTTCATGAGTTTGATGAATGGTGTGTTTCACACCTACCTTGACCAGTTTGTCCTGGTGTTTTTAGATGACATTTTGATCTACTCGAGAACCATGGAGGAGTATGAGGAACATCTTAGACAGGTGTTACATTGATTGAGGGAGAACCAGTTCTATGCTAACTTATCGAAGTGTGAATTCTTTAAAACAGAGGTGAAATATCTGGGTCATGTTATTTCTGGTGAGGGAATTGTCATGGATCCTTCAAAGATCCAAGCTATCATTGATTGGCCTTCACCCACTAATGTTGCAGAGGTTTGCAATTTCATGGGGTTGGCAAGTTACTATCGATGGTTTGTACAGGGGTTTTCGAGGATAGCCCATCCCATTACTTCTCTTTAGAGGAAAGGGAAGAAATTTATTTGGTCAGAGTAGTGCCAGGAAGCTTTCCAGACTCTTAAGAAGAGATCGACCAGTGCTCCTATCTTAGTTGTTCCTAATCCTTCTGGGGATTTTGTTGTTTGTACAGATGCTTCCTTGGAGGGTATAGGAGCTATTTTAATGCAGGATGGTCGCGTGATTTCCTATGAGTCTCGCAAACTCAAGGATCACAAGTTGAATTACCCTACACATGATCTAGAGTTAGTTGTTGTGGTTCATGCTTTGATGAGGTGGAGGCACTTTTTATTGGGGCATTGGTTTGAGCTACACAGTGATCATTGTAGTTTGCAGTATATTTTCACACAACCTAATCTGAATGCAAGACAAAGACAATGGATGGAGTTCCTATGTGAATATGATTTTAAGGTGAAATTCATTTAGGGAAGGGAGAATGTTGTTGTGGATGCACTTAGTAGGCAAAGAAATAAGCTGTCAGTAGTGACACTTATTGTTGATTTGAGGAGCCAAATTCTTTTAGCACTTCCTTCAGATGGTTGGTATCAAGAGATGAGAACTGAGGTGGAGTCAGGAAGAGCTTTAGAGGGAAAATTTGTAGGATATTCCCTTGAGTTAGATGGCCTTTTGAGGAAATTGGGTCGTATTTATGTACCTTCCTTTGGATATCTTCATACTTTAATCATGTTAGAGGTGCATTGGGCACTGTATTCAGCTCATCCTGGTGTCAAAAAGATGCACGCAGATCTTCGACAGTTGTACTTCTAGGCTGGTATGAGGAGAGATATTGCTAATTTTGTGTCGAGATGTCTAGAGTGTCATAGAGTGAAGGCAGAACACCAGCATCCTGTAGGAATTTTGCAGCCTCATCTGGTTCTAGAGTGGAAATGGGACATTATCTCATTAGATTTTATTGTTGGTTTTCCTATTTCTCCCTATCGGCATGATGCCATTATGGTAACTGTGGATAGGTTGACGAAGGTAGCACACTTCTCTCTTGTTCCTCATACAATGCTTCATCAATGGCCAGAGTTTTCATGGAGGACATTGTTAGGTTACATGGTATTCCTCGCTAGATTATTTCATACAGAGATCCAGTATTTACTTCAGCTCTTTGGACATCCCTACAACATGCATTGGGAACTTAGTTGAACTTCAGTTCAACTTATCATCCAAAGAATGATGGGTAGAACGAGAGGGTCAATCAGATTCTCGAGGATATGCTTCAAATGTACGTCATGGATCAACAGTCATGATTGGAGCACTACTTATATTTGGTAGAATTTGCATTCAATAACAACTATCACATTTCTATTGGCACGCCTCCTTTATAGGTGTTATATGGTCATTTGTGTCGGACCCCATTGAGTTGGGATCGTTTGGAGGACAGGGTTCTTCTTGGTCTAGATATGCTTGAGGAGATGGAGTGGTAGGTGGTTTGCAATAGGGAGCATTTGGTGGCAGCCCAGGATAGACAAAAGAAGTATGTCGATGCTCATAGGGTGGACCGTCAGTACTCGGTTGGTGATAGGGTATTTTTGTGGGTGTGTCCATGAAAAAGTCTAATCCATTACAGGAAGGGCTCTAAGATTGCACCACGCTTTGTTGGTCCTTTGGAGATTTTGGATAGGATTGGTCCTGTAGCATACCGTCTTGCTTTTCCATGCAGTCTCTTGCACATTCATGATGTATTTCATGTATCAGTTCTTAGAACCTATTATCCATATTTGTCTCACATCCTTGATTGGAAGGCATTACAAGTAGAGGACGGGCAACTGGCTTTGGAGTTCGTGGGTGTCATTCAGCACAAGAGACTCACACTCAGGGGATGAGACATTGAGCAGGTTAGGGTCCAGTGGGATCCAAATGACGATTCTTCTGCTACCTAGGAGGATGCTTCCAAGATGAGAGAGCTTGATCTATATCTGTTTACAGGCTTCCAAGAGTAAGCTTGGTCCTAGGGGGGAGGATGTAATTCCCCCTTAGTTTTCCTTTGCTTGGACAGTTACTTGGATTGTATCTAGACTTTATGATACTGTTTATTGGACACTATGATACTATTGGATGTTATTTAGATATTGTGATACTTTGATGTTTAGATATGGTGACTGTTTGATGACACTATGATGCTTAGTTTGATGATATTTGATGACATTGTGATATTTGATGTTTCTTACTTATATCATGGTTAGAAAATTAGTTAATTGTTTACATGAGTTATCATGGATATGATGTTATGTGATTGTTAGATGTATGCATTATCATGTTTTGATATCAATTATTATGTTTGGTGAAGTGGAACAGGGTCGCATCACTCACTTGCGAGTGCCCTGCGACGCTGCGACTTTCCCTTCATGGTGTGACTGACCGTTTTCCTTATGCACAAGTTCGAACATATGTTTTGTTGTAGGATGCAGGTACAGGGAATCGAATCCACCTGATTATTAGGTTTGAGTGTGCCAAAGCCCAATGGAGTTGTTATTTCGGAGATAGGACTGGGTCCCCCACTTTGAGCCAACGTCCTCACTGAGGATGGACATTTGTGTGTGTCACACCTTGTTTGTAATGTTGGTTCGTATGGTTCATCTTCGTTATTGTTGTTCTTCCTTCGTTTGCTTTCAGTTGGTATTGTTTGACTGTTCGATCATTGGGTCATGCTCGTGACTTGTGCTTTGTTCAATTATTTCATTAGATTAAAATTGTCAAAGTTGTAGGCCTTGACTATTAAATATAAAAGCCTTTGTTAAATCGAAGAATTAAATTAAACAAAATATTATAGTATTTATTTAAATTTTAATAGATTGACATATCGTTAAAAGAAATATTTAATAAATACATTTAACTATGTGGTATGAAAATAAGTTACATACTAGATTAAATTTATAACCTAGGTGTTAATATCAAGTGGGAGAAAAATAAAAGAAAATAAAATAAATTAAAAATTAGAAAGTGTAAGGCAGTTTTGAAAGAAGGTAATTATAAAAGTAGTGGAGGCTAATAAATAAAAGGAGTGGAGTTAATTGCATAGGGGCAATGGGATTATTTTTCTCGGAAGAAAAACTAATTCTGGAATTTTGGCTGTGAATATCCTTTTGGGGGTTTCTTGAAAACTTTTTATGAAAAGCTTGAAAAATATTGGATTCAGGGGCTTTACAGAGATAGAGGGATTTAAGCGCTTGGAGCTGCAAAGTTGTAGGGTTGAAGCTTCAAAGAACCTGGAATTGTTGTTTGGGTTTTGTATTCGGCAACAACTTCTAGCTCAGTTGTGGAATTGATGCAAGTTCCTTTGCTAAACTCAAAATTCTAATTCTGAAAAAAATAAACATAGGAATTGTATTCCTCTTGAAATTGAATGCTTGTGACTCCTTGGAAATTTAATAATTTTCTTTCTAATTTGGAATGCATTGTTTAAAATAGATTAAAACCCTTGAGTGTTGTTGAAAATTTTGTACTTTCAAGAGATTTTTTTTTGTATTCTTGTATCCCTAGATAAATTTCTTGTATTCTTGTAGTTTCTCGATGACTTCAATTGTATCTTACAACATTTGGCTTGGTTGCACAATCTGGACTCGTATCCTTGGATTTTAGCTCTCCTTGTGTCTTGCACATTCTATCCACATAGGTGTGGTTTCTTTCCTTTTTATATAATCTTCTATATTCTGCAATCCTGCACAGAGATTACATACTCTTTCAGAAGTCATTCTTGGCTCTATCCATGCCACCACCCCGGTTGCAAGTATACATGTGCTATTCTTTATTTTAGGTTATCTTATGCTAGCTTTGGTTACTACCCTATTTTTCTGTGTCTGCTCTATTCTGGAGGACGTCATATGTCACTGTATCAATCTCCAGTCATAAAGCTAGCTTAGGTGTTAGATTTAATTAGTCTCAAGGAATCTTGTCGTTATATTGCCGCTATATCTATACAAATATAATAACTTTTAGATACCTAATGGTGATTTCTATGCGTGCTTAGAATATTCAATGCAAGATATCAGTTTCAAGTTGGGATCTGTTAGATGACCAGAATAGGTGTATAAGTATTTAAATATTTATCTTATACTGCCAACATAAGCATTTAAAATATTCATCGATTTCCTTTATGTTGCCGCCTGTAGATTGCCTCCATATAAACTTTGGTTTCGATACTTTTATTCACATCGATTGGTTCTTATCCTCATTGCTAGCTGTAGATTATTCTCTTTGATATCTATAGTTTTCATGAGTATAAGTTGAATGATACTGAACCTCTTCCTTTGTGTGTGTCGGCTGGTTTATTCTATTATTATCAACTATAAGATTTCGATAATCCCTTTGTAAGTACTGAAATCTATAAAGCATACTTTTATATCGAAGGCTATATTTAGAATGAGATTTGAACTAATTTATGCAAAATCTAGTTTGGTGTGGTAGATTGTAATACTTGCATTGTTAACAGCGCATTATGTGCCTTTGTTTCCACTGTATAGAAACAATATGATGCATGTATGCCATGGTTGTTTGTCAACTCCTTATCATATGTATCTTCTCTCTCTCACACACACATACACACACACATATATTGTGTGTGTATGCATGAAATCGACCATTCCTTGATCATTAGATTACTAAATAAACAAGTAATGAGTTTACTAATGCCACAACTCACCACTCATATTTTCATTCCTTGATGGGCTGGAGTCATGTACTCATCACCTTCAAGTAGAATTTGATAGCTTGATTGAAGTCTTGCAAATTTGTGTTAATACTCACAAAATAAATGAACATAAAACATGAACACACATAAAAACATGATTGAAATTTGATATGATGCTTGACATGAATAAGTGTTGCAATAATGTTGATAATTATGCTCTTGATTGCTCTTGACTGCTCTTGACTGCTCTTGAGTGCTCAATAATGATCTTGCTTTTCTTATTATTTTTCTAGGATTCCAAATGTTGAAAAATACTATGTATTTATATGCAATTCTTCTAATTTCTCAAAAATCAAATGCCGATAGCCAATAATTTTAATTGAAAATTGAAATAATAAAATATTGACACTGACATATTCAAATTTTAGCCAAAAAGAGGTGGTCTAGGGCGTGGGGCACCCTAGACCAAACCCATTCTTTTGGGGCCCAAAGTGTTAGGGGTAAATATTGAATGCTTATTTTTGTTTCCCTTGTTTGATTTTTTGAGGATGTTTATAAAATGGGCAATTAAATGCATAATGAGGTCTAAACACATAGGGGGAGAAAAACCTAGTGTGAAATTGTGAAGGGTGACAATTTTTAGTGCTATGATGCCTAATGTTAGTGATTGTATAAGCTATTGGAATATGGATAAATAATATAATTTTACTATAAAAATTAGATGAATTGTGGTTATGGATAACTCTCATGATTTCCCATTTGCAATTTTTTGTTGACTTTGGTCTTACAGGTATTATAAATTTGAGTGAACTAAGGAGTTCATGAAGGCTTTAGACATGATACTAGAAGAGACTCATGGAAAATAATCAAATACTCACATGGAACATCTTCCATGCACATATGTGAAAATTCCTTTGTTTGATGGTACACACAATGTTGTTATTTAGAAAAACATGATTAAGAAAATTATAAAGAAGCTTGCACACTAGAAAAGTAATTATTATTAGTTGGAAGGATCCAAATGTTGAAATCTCATCTGCAATCAATACTTGTTTACATGATGTCTACTCTTCCTATCCCCATAAAGGTTGAGATAGACCTAAAATCCATTCAATATACATTCTTGTGAAGTGGAGTGGGAGATGAGAAAAAAACTTCATCTAATGAACTAAGATATAGTAAATTTTCCAAAGGACCAGGGAGGACTTGGTATTATCTAGTTAATTGTTGGATGAATTTAACCCTTGGAGATAAATTATGTGGATATTATACAACAATCCAAGTGCTCCATGAAGTATAATACTCAAATATAAGTATTTGTACACTATGATGTTGGAGAAAATATTATCACTTTTAATCATGTTAAAGGAATTGCATATATGGAATTTTCTAATTAGATCTATATCACTTCTAAGACCATGGTTGAGATGGTCAGTTAGTAGAGGGAATAAAGTAAAGTTTCAATCTAAGATATGGGTTAGTTTAAGTCCATTAAAAATGAAGTAGGATATAATGCTTTAAGACTATGGTGTGAAGAGAAATTTGGATGCAAAGTGAGAGAATATTAACAAGGGAAAAAATGATGGAAGAAGCCAAAATTTCCTCTGGATTAAAATGATGCTACCAATGATTATAACTCAAGTTAAGACTTCCACTTCTCATAAAAATTAGGATTCCTTGGTTTGGATGGGTTCAAAATCTAGTTAAGTATAATGTAATAGATGGATACAAAGTGAAGATTGTGTTAGGAAGGAAAATCCTAGAGGCTTTTTGATGCAAGAGCATCCCTAGTTGTAAAGCAATCATGTATCAACCAAAAACATTTATTTTCTTGTATTACATTTAGTAGCAGTTTCAACATTTCATTTTGCATTTCACCACATTATTGCTTCTCAGCTCGTAGAGTAGGATGTAGCATCTACATGAGACCATCTACAACATATCCAGATTTTAGATCATTTACATTTGTCCATTGAAAGTTATACTTTCAAAATTTCACTGTAATTCACAGTCAGAGCATTTGGGGCTAACTTGTTCTAGATTTCTTAGTGCAGACCTATTCTAGTGTGTGTGGAGCTTAATGGGACATCATACAAGAATTTTGGGCCCAAGGGGATCTATCTCTGAGATTCACAATTCATTTCATTTCGTAAAGGATTATCTTTCACATTTTGAGGCTAACTTTCACACTTGATCATCTATCAGGTTTTCTAAACCCTTGTGGCTGACGTAGAACTTTGTTGGAGTTGGAGAATCATATTTAATAGAATTTGTAATTCATTTTAATCATTCATTAGTTGTTAGTTAGTAGTTCTTAGATTCAAGTTCGCAATTTAGGATTTCTAGTCTTCAAACTGTAATAAGGCCTTTGGCCAGTTGTAATGTTGAATGCCCTTGCAACAGGCCTGTGAGCCTTGATTATTCACCCTTGAGAAATATGTTGTATGTAAGATTTCCATTTCAATAAAGATTCATATTTGCAGAATACTTTCTTGTGTTATTTTTATTGTGTTGACTCTAAGCTTCACAACTTAGACTGTTCTTTCTAAACCCTCCATCTGTGACTGCACCAAGTGGTATCAAAGTGAGTTTGCAAGTCCTAAAGGCATTCCTTAAGGTGAATAGATCATTGACTTGAGGCAGACTACATGTGTTTTCAACTTGTTATCCCCCAATTTTGATCATTGAAAATTTTAAAATGCCATGTTTTGTAGTCTCGTTTCCTATTGCCTATAAATTATTTATGAATATAAATTAGTTATTCAAAGTTAACCCGCTTATCTATTTGTTGAATACACATAAAGATTATTGGCCTTACTTGGACTGACACAATAAACAAAAATAAGTTTAATGCCAATATGATATAGCTCAACAATAAAGAGCAATGACTACTTTCTGGTGAGGATATTTGGAGATTAGTTGGTAAACTTTCAAATGCTCAGAAAAGCACATGGAAAGCTCATGATAAGAGAAAGGATGAAGATATTATGGTTCATCCTCATACAATGATACAAGAATCGAGGAATGAATGTATACCCCTCCATTATGTTCCAAATGAGACATAGAAACTCATACAAGTGGGAGATCTAGAAAAAAGTGTTGGAAATAGTTGGAATAACATCTAATGAGGTAGAAGAAAGGTTTAGATATTTACTTGGAGCTTTGGATATGGGTGGTCCACCTCATAGAGGTATTGCCTATCAACTTGATCACTTGGTTATGCTTTTGGTTGGTGAAAATTCTATAAGAGATGACATTGCATTTCCAAAGACAACTATAGCTCAATGCTCTTTAACAAAGGCTCCATCAATAGTTGATTCAGAACAGCTTCGAGAACTTTCATTATCCATTGAGAGAACTGCTAGCAATGCTAGTAGTAGATAAAAATCTTTAGGATCTTGACTAGCATCTCCAATTTGAATGAGCATGATCGTTTATCTATAATCCTTTATTGACATATGAATCGGCATTATGGTGTATCATTGAGTTGGAGTGGTAAGAAGAACTCAGATTTCTTTCTTGTTGGCTTATGATTACAAAGCCATGTTAGCGTGTGGCTTAATTTTGGTTCTCTGGTGTTATAACAGTAGGAAAGTTGCTCAAAATAGATATGTTGAATTGATGAATGATTCAAAAAGATGTATGCGAGATAGCTCATGTCATGTACTCTCTTAAGGCAACATATGAGGTTGTGCCAAAGTTGCTTAAGGATCACATCAAGCACAATAAGGTATTTGGTGAAGATGGTGTTGCTCAATGTGATGAACCATATTTTATAGGTTTTAGAAGGGTGCAATGTTAACCTTCAAGGCGTAGAATGGTTTATTAGCATATCATATTTTCCATATAAGGTGTTTATTCGATTGGCTCTAATTGGAAAACATAGGTTGGCGGTATTTTGCTTAGGTAAGCGAACTCTGATGGCATTTTACATAGTTATATGAACCATCAAAAGGTTTGCTTGCATGTTAAATGCTATAGGCAGCAAGTTTGTATAATTGCAAAAAAGGTCCCTGGGAGTATGGTTGGATATTCGAAAGAAGGCTTTTCAAATCACAGGAAAAGATGATATCTTGATTTCTCATTCCCTATTGAATGTTTATGGCGTTTCAAGATTAGATGACTAGAGCATGGATGTCAGTCTTAAATACATGCACTGCCATTTTCAAAACAAGTGGGGGCTTGGTAAATCTTTTGAAGACAATTTAGGCAAATGAAATATTAGAGGAAGCGATCATGGGTGTTCAAATTATTGTGGTACCATTATATCTATTATATGTCATTTGATAGCTATGGTCAGCTAAGGGTAATGGTACATGTATTATTTCTTTGATCATGCTTCTTAAACTTAGTAAAAGTGAATCCAAAAGCTCCTTTAGATAGAGATCAAATGCCATAATGATTCAAATCAATTTTTGTTCTTATTAAGGCTCTATGATATATTGTGTATTCAGGTGGAGTTGGCTCAAATTGGAAGATGATTTTAGGCATTGTTGTATTCCATCTAAAGGCAATTCAAATACTAGACCACGTGGAGAGGGGTAGTAAAGTTTGTCTTTAACAGATTTGAACAAATCAATGTTCATGGAGGGCATATAAAAGCTTGAGAAAATGGGTGTGGTGGATGATTATCTAGAGTGTTTGGCGGCGGATCAAAACAACTAAAGGCTTACAACAAGTTACAATGAGAAGGAGATTTTTCTCTGTGTGCTAGTTGTTGTGGGAAGGAAAAGAAGACATAAGGTTGTAGGCCGACCTCTTTCATCATCGATTAAAGGCCTTGGTCGATGGAAAAAGCCAAAACGTCATCTTAAAAGCTCATGATAGACATATATGCAAGGCGCTATCAAGTATATCTATTATGTCTTCAACAATTGCACTGATAGCTTCTGGAAAGGTGTGATCAAATACAATCGAGACACATGTGAGCAAAATAGAAAGAGCATTGTTCGCATAAACAACATTGAATACCATTCAAAATTCACTCTGTCTGCACAAAGTGTTGAATGACAAAACCAAGGCTCGACATGTCAAATATACTGAAAGAGGTAGTCTATATCAGAAAGCTTTCAAAGCCTCAATAAATATCTCAAGACTTATTCTTCAAATATCAACTAGAATCGACTTCTTTCAGTAATATTAGATGAGAAAATTTGAAGATAGGCTTGCACTTTAAAAATAGTTGCGGTGCCAAATGTCCAACAATAATAAGTGTTATTCATCAAAACTTAGTAGCGACAAATGTCATATGCCCGAATTAAAAAGCTCTCCAATAAAGGGAAGTTGAAATGACTTGAAGACCAGGAATGTGAAAAGCCCCCCACAATAAACAAAGGATATGAACTCAAGAAGTGATTACGGGAGGTGAAGAATTGGTTTCATGACTGATTTTAAAGAAACAGTCAAGAGGTGGTTACAAGTATTGCGAAGGAAATGTTTCTTTACTTTAAACTAGTTTTTGAGAAGTTATGGGCAACTGAAAGGGCTCATTTTGGGAGTCTTTAAATATGTAATTGTAGGAATTTAGAGGCATCTTTTGGCTATGACACAGGAGCTTCTATGAAGGCTGGGGTAGTTTCGTTATTAGATCATTTTGTTATTCATTTAGGGAAAGACATTAATTTTTGAACTTAATCTTTGTATAGGGAGATAGAGTCTTGGAGCTCTGTTTTATGTTCTTGAATAAAATAGACATATCTAATCCTTGTGTTCGATTGTATTCTTTTAAATTGTTGATTTCCTTTGCGAGTCTGCAATTATTCATTCATATTTTCTCTATTACATCAGATTGAGGATGTGTTCATTGCAGGACCTTTGAGTCTCATTTTGTTCATGTATTTTTTGGGAATTATCTTCTTTCCTCCTCTTTATCATTTACAGGTTTGAGTGAATGATCTTTGTGTCATTTACTTTGATCTTTTATCCATTCACTCTCGCATTTGTGTCATTTTTATGCACAAATGTTTGTTTGCCTTTACTGCTTTTTGGTTAAAAGCACACCTTAGTTTTGTTTTCTGTCTCTTCTAATTCATTGAAGATCATAAGGAGTTGTACCTCTAAAATTAAGAGGAAGATCACTAATTCAACAACGATCTCTATAGTTGTTAGTAACTAATTTGTCTTTATTTTTGGGTATTTTTGAGTCATTTATTTGATTATTTGAAGAGGACAATCTGTTTACTAACACAATCGATCATCAACTATGAGGAAGTTGAAACTATTGTAGCTAGATTTTTGAATTGAGGTAGTTGCATCGGATCCAAGGGGAGAGATGTCATCAAGGAGAGCACCTACTATGGAAAATATCATTGGAAGAATGGATGAGATGTTAAAAATGATGCATGAAATGTGAGTTCGATTAGATGCAGCTGAAGAAGATAGAAGGCAAGGCCTAAACCCTAGACATGAGGATGAAAGTGATGATGAAGCAAATCCTATTGTGAATCAAATTGAAGAAGCCCTAGGTAAAGAAGAAGAAGAATTAGATCAAATGAATATGTTGAAAGTGATCTCCAAAATTGGTAACTGACCTAGAGTTGGAATTCAAAATTACATGGGAAATTTAAACCTCGAAGAATTGATTGACTGGATCAATGAAATGGAAGAATACTTTGAATATGAAGAAATTGAAGATCTAAAAAGAGTGAGATTTGCGAAAACAAAGTTGAAAGGTCATGCTACTTTATGGTGGAAAGAAGTTCAATTGGATCGAATTAGAAGGGGAAAAGAGAAAATCATCAAATGGGATAGAATGAGGACAAAATTGAAGAATCAATTCATACCTATTGATTATGAATTGGAATTGTTGAAAAGACTAAATAACCTAAGGCAAAAGGAGAGAACTATGAAGGAATATACTAAAGAATTCTACAAAATGATCATTAGGACAAGACATAGTGAAGCAAGCAAAGAAAAGGTGGTGAGGTACATCAATGGAATGAGAAAAATACTAAAGAAGAATTGAGCTTGGTAAAGATGATTACACTTGAAGAAGCATACCAATTTACATTGAAGGTGGAGGAGAAGCTGAACAAGAAGTTTGAACAAAGACAAAGAAGTGCAAGAGGAAGATTCCAAATGAATGGATCACAATCCAAAGAAAGAAGACTTTATGTAGATCAAAACAAAGACGGAAAACCTTATTGCAATGAAGAAAAGCACCACAATTTGTATCATAGAGGAAGAGAAGATAGAAATTTCTACTATAGTGACAAAGGAGGCCATAATTCTTATCGCAATGATGGATACCAGAGAGATGAAGGAAGATCTGAGAGGAGACCATTTAGAGGAACCTATTTCAAGTATGGAGGTGAAGGACATAAAGCATTTGAATGTCATCAAGGAAGTACCAAAAAGAGAACTAAGCATATAGGAAGAACAACCTACGTGGATTAGGAACCTGTTGAATCGCCTAATTTAGTTGGAAAAATTGAGAAAGGAAAATCATTGGTAATGAGGAGAGTTTTGATACATGAAGAAGTGATTGAGGAACCACCGCAAAAGAAAAGTTTTTTCAGAACTAGATGTAAGTCTGGAGGAAAGGTATGCAAAGTTATCATTGATATTGGTATCACTTATAACCTAGTTTTAGGGGAGATGGTAACCAATTTGAATTTGGAGAGACTGAACATCCAAACCCCTATACAATAGCATGGATTCAAGATGAGCATAAAGTATTGGAGAATGAGAAATGTTTGGTGAAATTTCATATTGGATCATATAGGGATGAAGTATTGTGTGATATTATTCCTATGGATGCATGTCATTTACTATTAAGAAGACCATGGCAGTATGATAAGAAAACAATTCATGATGGAAGAAGAAATACTTACACGGTGAGTTCAAATGGAAAGAGAATCAAGTTGATACCTTTGGAAGAAGAGAAGAATGAGGTTTGTAGCATTGCCAGACTATGTTTGGTAGAAGGAAGGAAAATTTTGGATGTGTTGAGGCATGAGAATATGTGTTTTGTATTGATTCCAAAGAAGGGTGGTAAACCAGAGGTAGGGAATTCTACCACAAAAGTTGAAGAAGTGACAAAACTATTAGCAGAGTATGAAGATATTATGTCAGAGAATGTACTAGATGGATTACCCCCAGTTTAGAGTATCAATCATCATATAGATCTAATACCAGGAGCAATTTTTCCACACAAGTCAACACATAGAATGGCACCAACAAAGAATGAAAAATTGAACCAATAGATACAAGAGTTGTTGAAGAAAGGATTGACCAGAGAATTTAAGCCCATGTGCGGTACCTACTGTACTTACACCAAAGAAAGATGTAGAGTGGAGAATGTGTACAAATTCAAGAGAAATCAATAGGATCACTGTCAAGTATAGATTTCCATTGCTAAGGATGGATGACATTATGGATTGTTTGAGTGGAGAAATTATTTCACAAAGATTGACCTAAAGAGTAGCTATCATCAGATCAGAGAAGGAGATGAATGGAAGATTGCATTTAAGTTTAATGAAGGATTGTATGTGGTTTGTAATGCCTTTTATCAAGCACTTTCATGAGATTGATGAATGAGGTACTGAAGAATTTCTTGGGTAAGTTTGTCATTATTTATTTGGATGATATTCTGATTTTCAGTAAAACTAAAGAACATTTGTGGTACAACAAACAAGTATTGCAGAAGTTGAGGGAAGAGAAGTTGTTGATTAATGTCAAGAAGTGTAGCTTTATGAAGACAAAGTTGGTATACTTGGGTTTTGTTATTTTTGCTGAAGGATTGAAGATGGATCTTGAAAAGGTTAGAGCAATTATTGAGTGGCCTACATCGGTGAACATTGGAGAGGTTAGATCATTCCATGGATTAGCTAGTTTCTACCAAAAATTTATCAAAAGTTTTAGAAGCATTTGTACACCCATGAAAAAGACAATGAGGGAAGATAAGAAGAGCTTTAAGTGGACATCCAAAACATAAAGAAGTTTTGAATTGTTGAAGCAAAAGGTGACAGAGTAGCTAGTGTTAGCATTACCAGATTTTGACAAGGTATTTCAAGTTGATTGTGATGCAAGTGAAAATGAAATAGGAGTAGTGTTAAGTCAAAAAGGAAGACCTATAGCTTATTTCAGTGAGAAGTTGAATGATGTTAGAAGAATATATTCAATTTATGATCAAGTATTATATGCCATAGTTCAACCCTTGAAGAAGTGGAGACATTACTTGTTGCCTAAGGAATTTGTGTTGTACACTAATAATCAAGCTTTGTAGTATTTGAACAGTCAAGGAAAGCTGAATTAGAGACATATGAGATGGGTTGATTTCTTATAGAGTTACACATTTGTGTTGAATCATACGAGTGGCAAGCTAAGCAAGGTTGTAGATGCATTGAGTAGGAGAAGGATTTTTTTGACAAAGATGAGAATAGAAGTATTCCAAGTTTTGAAGAACTGAAGCATATGTATGAGGATGATCCATATTTTGTCAAAGCTTGAAGAGCATGTAAGGAACTAGTAATGAAAGATTGAAGCCAATGGTTGGATTATTTCATTCAAGAAGGCATGTTGTTCAAGGGAATTCAATTATGTATCCTAAAGAGTTCAATGAGGGAGAATTTGATTAAGGAGAAGCATACTGGAGGACTATTAGGGCATTTGGAGTTGATAAGACAATATCTTTGGTAAGTGAACACTACTTTTGGCCGCAGATATACAAGGATGTTAGGAAGTATGTTCAAAGTTGTAGAATTTGTCAAGTTGCAAAAGGGAGTAGTCAGAATACTGGATTATACAAGCCTTTGACAATACCAAAGAGACCTTGGGAAGATTTGGGCATGGATTTCATATTAGGGTTGCCAAGAACATAGAGAGGATATGATTCTATAATGGTAGTAGTGGACAATTTTTCAAAAATGGTACATTTCATTCCTTGCAAGAAGACTAATGATGCTATACATGTTGTTGACCTATTTTTCAAGGAGATTGTGAGATTGCATGGATTGCCTAAGAGTATAGTTTTAGATAGGGACACCAAGTTCATTGGATACTTTTAGAGGACATTATGGAAGAAGATGAAGAAAAACCTAAAGTTCATTTCAACATATCACCCACAAATAGATGGAAAAATGGAAGTTTGGGTAACTTGTTGAGATGTTTGATCAAAGATAAGGCAGGAAATTAGGACATAGTTCTACCACAAGAAGAATTTGCATATAATAATTTAGTGAGTCAGAGCACGAGGAAGACACCATTTGAGATTGTGACAGGAGTACATCCCAAATGAGTTGCTGAGCTAAGAGAAATCAACATGGAGAACAAGAGGAGTGTAGAAGCAAAAGAGTTTGTAGGATTCATGGAGACATTGCATAATCAAGTCTGAAAACATTTAGAGGACATGAACAATAAGTATAAGGAAAAGGCAGATGAGCACTAGAGGCATAAGGAGTTTGTTGTTGGAGATGAAGTGATGGTATACCCAAGGAAAGAAAGATTTCCAATAGGTACATACAATAATTCAAAGATGAGGAATTTTGGACCATGCAAAATTATAAGGAAGTTTGATTTCGGAAATGCATATGAAGTGGAGTTACTAGAGACATTGGGTATATCACCTATTTTTAATATTGTTGAAATATGCGAGTACCATGAAGGATAGTCAAGTGACAATAGCAATGAAACAAATTTGAAGGAGCAATTACTGCATCAACCATCGGAGGAGATTGAGCAGATTTTGGATACCCGAACTGAAAGGAGCACTAGGAACAAGCAGTACAAGGAATATCTGGTAAAGTGGAAAGGTAGACTAGTAGAGGATTCATCATGGATTTCTTAGGCTAAGGTATAACATTTTGGTTTTAATATATCCCTTGGAAAGTGAGGGACTCACTTTTCTTCCAACCCCAGGTGTTTGATGCAGGAGCATCCCTGGTTGTAAAGCAATTTTGTATCAACCAAAAACATTTATTTTCTTGTGTTACATTCAGCAGCAGTTTCAGTATTTCATTATGTATTTCTTTGCATTATTACTTCTCATCTCACAGAGCAGGATGTAGCATCTACACAAGACCATCTACAACATATCTAGATTTTAGATCATTTACATTTGTCCACCAAAAGTTATCGCTCTTAGAATTTCACTATAATTCATAGTTAGAGCATTTGGGGCTGACCTAGTCCAGATTTCTTATTACAGACCTATTCCAGTGCATGTGAAGCTTAATGGGACGTCATACAATCATTTTGGACCCAATGGGATCTATCTTGGAGATTTGTAATTCATTTCATTTTGTGAAGGATTATCTTTTATATTTTGAGACTGACTTTCACGCTTGATCATCTATCAGGTTTTTTGAACCCTTGTGGCCGACGCGAACCTTTGTTGGAGTTGGAGAATCATATTTAAGAGCATTTGTAATTCATTGCAATTATTCATATCAATAATTAGTTAGTAGTTCTTAGATTCAAGTTCGCAATTTAGGATTTCCAATCTTTGGACTGTAATAAGGCCTTTGGCCAATTGTAATGTTGAATACCTTTGTGTTAGGCCTGTGAGCCTTGATTATTCTCCTTTGAGGCATATGTTGCATGAAAGATTTCAAATTCAATAAAGATTCATATTTTCAGAATACTTTTTTGTGTTATTTCTATTGTGATGAATCTAAGCTACTTGGACTATTCTTTCTGAACCCTCCACCTGTTATTGCACCACTTTCCCTAGTAGGTAATATGGAATAAGAATAGATTGCATAAATGTAATAAATTCTTATTGCTAGAAAACTAGGATAAAATTATGATGATAATTTAAGGGAAAAAAGGCTTCTAAGGCCCTTCATTGTTGCATCTCTATATAAATAACAAGGAAAAAATTGATCACTTGCTAATTCACTACCAATTTTCTTGGCAAATCTAGAATCCTTTTATCTTAGCTTTTGATTTTTAATTGAGCCTACCCTCATCTCTAAAAAAACTATTAATATATTGGCAAGTTCACATAAAATCTCCACCTTTAGCTCAAATATGGAATCTCCTACTATTTTATCCTGAAACATTTGCTTAGAAAGGAACATGAGAGTTTTTGGAATGGAAACTTTAAATAATATAATAATTGGAAAAATAAGAAGATGAATCAATGAGTTGATGAAGATCTTGCCAAACAAAGATGGAAAAATTAATCCTAAGGATGTTTTTTGTTGCTAAGAACTAGGTAGATATTTTGAATGATATTCTCAATAATAGGTTTGGAAGAATCATAAACCAAAACATAGAAGTTCAATGATTCTTTCCAGTAGAAGTAAGAATCAAGCTAAACTTCAACAATATAGCTAGAGGAAATCTTAGGTGGAAAGTGTTGAGGGTGTTTCTAGGGACAATGAGGGTAATCATTTGCTCTCCTATGTCAAGGCTTTGGGAAGAACAACCAATCACATAACCAAGGCTAAAATATTTGTGGTCAAGGCTCTAGATTGTGAATGACAATAATTGGAGACAACTAAAAGTAGAAGGAGATTCTTAGATCATCATAAAAACATTGAAGAGGGGGTAAATGAATCACAAATAGTTAGACACCATTATAAGAGAGTGTAAACAATTAGCAAAAAAAAATCTTCTTGCCCAAACATATTTTAAGAACTAGAAATAAATTAGCATATCATATGACTAATTTAGGAGTTGAGCTAAATGACTCAACACAAATAAATCTTAGAGATTAATTATTGTTTGAAGTTCTAATTTCTTAAACATTTAGTAAATAAAGAAAAAGAGATGCCAAACAAAGTGGAGGTAGCAATTTTCTAAGAGACTAAGAAGAAATTTTAAAGAGAAGATGAAAGTGTCCTCTTATATATGCATATTTTTGTATGTATGAATTAGTCAAACTCTCTTGACTATATTAGAATTTTTGTTTTACAATTATACAGTGAGGCTTGACCTCTTTTAATTTATCCAAAAAAATGTTCCAGTCTTAAAATAAATTAAATTTATTAGATTAGGAAAATTAGAAAAAGGACATGATCATAGGGGAAATCTAGAGCAATTCAACTGGTTAGGTTCACCAAAATTTAGAGCATACAATAAAACCCTTTTGCATTGATTATAGATATCTAGGTGGTAAATGCTAATTCTAATTTAGTTGAATTGAGTAAATAACATGACAAGAAAATAGAAAATTAAATTAAAAAAGCTAGGAAGTGTGATACTTTATTGAGCCTAAGTCAAGCCCCTTTTTTTTGTTTCCACAATTTGCATGAGAAGTTTTTGAGTACACATAAAATGCAAGATGCACGATGCAAAAATCACTATTGCTAATGCAAAGTCCTCTAGTATGAATGCTTGATTGCTAGGAATGCATATTGTGAGATTCTTTCAATGAAACTATTAGATGGCAGGACTTTCCTTTAAATATCCCATACTAGATATAAGGTTAAAACATTTTGTGCATAAGTTGACATGAAATGGTCCAACTTTGGATTAGAGAATGTGAAAAATGAATCTAAATAAGGTGAATGAAATCACACATGTGATTCTATCCAGGAGACAAATAGGCACCGAGTCAAGTAAAAGGCTAGGTTCAGTCAACATGTGGACTAGAATCCATTGAATTAAGCACCCAATTGACACTTTTGTAGGACGTTCTTAAAGATCATGCATAACTATCCCAAAAAGTAAATAACATTCAAGAGTAGCTTGAGATGATGGACTTTCCAAGTAGATGGTCCTCATATCATCAAACATAGAGGTGACCTATCTAAGTTTTAACATTGCATAACAAAGGCCAATTCTATGGAGCCAATTATTGATACATAAAAGGCACACCATACAAGCAACAAGATAACAACTCAACTAACCATAAACATTGATACATACACTCTTATTGTTGAAGTGTCTAATTGATGGTCCACATTACTTTATTTTATTTAGCCACTTCATAATTTCCTCAATAATAAATACTTTACTTATTTTATCTTTGAATGCCACCATTCTTGACTTTACCTTACATTTTATGTTTGAAATGCCATCATTGTTGACTTTCTCCTAGTGGTAATTTAATTTTTTGGGCAACATTATTATTATTTTTTCTATACATCTAATCTATCGGTGAAGACTTTTGAATTAGCTATACCAAACTCCTAAAAAATCATATGATTCAAACATATATTATATCAAACAAAATAATTAAAACAAGTCATGGCATGGTTATTTGTTTACTTCTATTTATAGAATGTGTAGGTTAGAATTATGTGTAAAATTTTAAAAGATAATTATCACTTAAAAAATAAAAATCCAAATAGTTGTAATTTAATTGGTTGAGTATAATTGGCAAGGATAAAGGTATGCTTTTTAATATTAGCATGCATTATTTCTAGAGAAAAAAACTCACATGTTTAAATCTATGAACAATGAATGATATGTTCTTTGATATTGACATGCATTATTTCTAGAGAAAAAAACCACATAGTCAAACCTAGAAACAATGCATGCTAATATTATGAATTATGGAAATCATATATTTGTGATGTTCTTTAGTTTCAAATCTTTAGGATGTGTAATATAAGGGACGAGAGGATGAGGTCATGATCATACCCTAATCGACTTTAATATAACACATATCCCTCATTCCCAAATCTTCAACCAAAAAAATATATCCTTGTACTCATACTACTAGTACCAACAAATTACGAAAATAATCTAAATTTAATATAAACAATGAATGATATGTTCTTTGATATAGAATGTCAGCTTTTGGATTAAACACACAATTTAATCCAAAAGCTGTCATTATACAACTTCATGGACTCTGAAAAACTCATACCAACTATGTTCTTTGATATTAGCATGCATTGTTTCTAGAAAAAAAACTCACATAGTCAAAAGCCATAAACAATGAACGATATGTTCTTTGATATTATGGAAACTATTTGTTTGCAATGTTCTTTTATTTCAAATCTTTAGGATGTATAATATAAGAGATGAGACGATGAGGTAACAATTTTGTCCATGCATTATTTTTTGAGAAAAACCTCACATAATCAAACCCAAAACCAATGAACGATATGTTCTTTGATATTGTGGAAATTATGTGTTTGCAATGTTCTTTTATTTCAGATCTTTAGGATGTGTAATATAAGAGACGAGAGGATGAGGTCACAATCATGTCCATGCATTGTTTCTAGAGAAAAAAACTCACATAGTCAAACCCAAAACCAATGAACGATATGTTCTTTGATATTGTGAAAATTATGTGTATGCGATGTTCTTTTATTTCAGATATTTAGAATGTGTAATATAAGAGATGAGAGGATGAGGTCACGATCATGCCCAAAATGAGTAAAATAGAATACATATCCCTCAATCCCAAATATTCAACCAAACATACATCAATTTGCTAGAAATTATGTGTATGCAATGTTCTTTTATTTCAGATCTTTAGGATATGTAATATAAAAGACAAGAGAATGAGGTCACGATCATGCCCAAAACATGTAAAATAAAATACATATCCCTTGATCCCAAATCTTCGACCCAACACACATCAGCGTAAACAAATACTACTAATGCCAACAAATTACGAAAACAATCTAAATTTAACACAAAACCCTTCTCCCCAAACAAATTGACGGCCATAAATGAACGTAAAAAGTAGAGCTGAGAAAAAATTACATCCGACGTCACGTCCTTTGGGAAGGAAATAAGAAGCACCAACTTTTGTTGGAAGAAAGTAACGAGCAAACCCCCTGAGGTAACTTCCTACGTATACCAAAACCCTAAATGAAATCCCTTACCCGTGGGAAAAGGACAAACACCATAAACAGTAAAAACCAGATATAACCCACAGTTAAAAATGAGAAAAAACAAAGAAACAAGGGAAGAAGAAGTCGCGGTCAACTCCTCACATACATGAAAAATCATCAAAAATTTCCGCGTTGAAAATCCACATTATCTGCGGTTTGATTGGACGACATATTCCGATCCATCACATGGTCATGCATGCCCATTCGCCTCGTAACACCCGCCATATTTAGCGCTAATCTGGGTTAATTAATGTGGAGAGAATTAACGTAAGTCATCTGTCCACCCCCAAGTTAGACGGGCAGATATAGATATAGATAGCAGAGGCAGAAGAGCACAAGATATTAAAAAAGGTGGTAGAAGAAGAGAAGCACACAAGCAGGCAGGGAGAGGCAAGAGCTTTCACATGAGAGGGGATTTTGTTTTATATTTCCAGCTTGTTTTACAAGTCTTTTTTATTTTCTATTTGTTTGCTTCCTTCTCCTTTCTTGTCTCTCTCGCGCTTTCTATCTCTGTTGTTGAACCCTCGCCACCCTACGCTGAGTGGTGGAAAGGCTGAAAGGGTCCTCTGCGGGCTTCGATCCGGGGGCTTGTGAGGATTAATGGAGCTGCCGCTGCTTTATTTGGATCGGTCTCGTCTATGTTAGCGGTATTTTCTGTGTCAGAGTTAGTCGGAAGAAGAAGAGGACGCGCAGGTGAAGGTAGGTACTTTACTTTAAATTAGCCCCCTTATTTGGCGCATTTATGCTAAAGTTGGCGGAAGTGTGATTGGTTGTTCTGAAATTTGGTCAACTTTGAGCATTATCAGCTCTGTTGCTTCTTTAATTGCAAGCAGCTTGGTTGTTTGCATCAGGGCGCCCTGTTTATTCGCTCTAATCTAGTTATATTCACGTCCGTGGGGGGCGGTGCCAATTGTGAGTCAGGCTTGTATGCTTTTGACTGCCTGAATTTGTTACATAAAACGCAACATTACTATCCCAAATCTGTATTTGGCAGCGTTAATCCGTGTAATGCCAACTTAGATGATAGTGCTTACTTCAATTCAGGTGTTCTGCCAAGGTCACATGACATGGCTCAAGAAAAGACTTAACTTGAGTTAATTTAGGAAAACTTCTGCTGGCATTAGTAAGCCGCCATGGAATCAAGATGGCACGCTCATATTGGGGAGTTTGATGGCCCTTTCACGGGTTGCGTGCCTGTTTTTCTATAATCCACATGTTAAGCGAAGATAGTTTTATTAATACTATTGTACTTCACGATTGTTGTCATTTGAAATCTGGGTTGGTCTTGTTGAAGGCTTAACTTAAGTGAATTTCTTTGAAACCCTTTGTTGGCACCACTGTCACCCCATTAACAATATTGGGAGTTAGTTGAATTAGTGTTTCACGGGGGAACTGTTGAATGGGGGTTTCACATTGGGGGTGTTTTACATGGAGAAATAGGCACCTTTTCCATAAATTATTTTCCCATTTTCATCACAAGGAACCTGGTCAATGAGCCGCACTTTACTTCATAGTTGGGAGTCTTTTGTCTTGCTTTTGAAAACATGACCACTGATTTTTACAAAGCCAGTGGCTGGTTTTCCCAGCTGGCGGAAACTTCTTTAAGGCTTACATTGCAAGTTGGTATCTTTTTGTTTGCGTGTGCAAAATGGAAGCATAAACTTGGACTTATAGTACTCAGTTCGTATTTCTTGTTGTGGGCAAAATTTTACCATAGATGTTGTTGTCAAACTGATTAAAAATACATCAATAAATCCTCGATTTACTAATCAGTCAAATTAAATCTAAGTTGGAATGGCCATGCCATACTGTTAAATATCTATAAGGGAGTGATATTACCTCTCCTGGTTGACACGTTCCATATCTGGCAACCATTAGAATGCCAGGGTTGAAACCAAATCAGGAGGAAAGGAATCTAAGACCTGGGATCTTGTATTGTTAAAAACTCATTTTGACTTCCTTCCAAGCAGCCACCATCTTGAGTTGTGTAATTTCTAAGCCCTTTACCATTGTCTCATAAAATCTCCATGAAAACAAATGAAGAGCCTTAAAGAAAATTGCCACTTAATGATAACGGTAATTCCAGTGTATTCCAAGTTCCTTTAGGGGTAAACAATTGAAATTGAGGTTGAGAGATAGAACATTGGCATGTCCCAAGCCATGTATAAGAAGAGAAGTAGAGAGGTTCAAATAGTTTGAATAAAACAAGGTGCTCAATGGACTTACTTTTTTTCTTTACCAGTGTGTGCTATAATTGTCTTGATTGTAAATAAGAGCTTTTCCTCCCTTCTTTTTCAAAGTTGCCAAACACTAATTTTTTAGGGATGAACATAATTCAGCATAATGGGACAAAATCACAGTGTTCTATCTTGAACTGAAGAAGATCAAATCCCTCCTCTCCACAAGCAAGGTAATCACACAAAGGCTATAGGTCAATAAAGAAATAAACCTTGTTTACACTTATGTCAAGGAGGTCCATTCATGGTCTCAGGGTTATATTGTGTGTACTAGTTTCTCCGAATGAATAGGATGCACGGCCACTGTTTGAAATTTGACATTTGGAAACTGAGCAAACCACTGGATCAAACTTCTTTTGTTGGAAACATATACTACCTTACACTTGATGTCTTTTATTTAATGCTAGAAAGTGAAACAATTGCTACATGAATCACATTCCAACAGCAATCCATGAATTAGGAAAAATAACAGAAACAAGATAAGAATTAGAATTAATGAAGGCTTTTTGTTGATATTTCTGCTACTTGTTTCAATGCATTTAGTTTTTGATAGACTGTTGTAACTGGAATTTAACATAGAACATGAATAAGTGTAGTGTCTATGTACTGAAAACTACCAATATACGGTTTGCATTGGTGAAATTGATTTTGCTTCAGAGTTAAGTTATGGCAACAATGGTATCAAACTAGAAACTAGTGGAATGCTAGGAATCATTAAATTTCTAGAATTTTGCCTCTGAACAGAGGCTAAAAAAGTGCAGTGTTACTAAATTATTTATTTGATTGTCAGGGAAATCAAGAAATCAGCTATGGTGAGCATTCGGCGGCGCAAACTTATGGGTTTATCACCAGGTACTTATAGCTTAAATGTAAATGTTGTTGCAACAGTGTGAGCCACATATTATAACTGCTTGTTGGACTCAAAATCATATGTTGCCAGAAGAGAGAAATCAAATCTGCAAGCATTTTGCATACAAGAGTAATTAAAAATTTGGACATGTTGTCATTTTCTTTAGTTTTCTACATAGTTCTAAGCTCTTATTTTTTTGTTTGTTAATAAAGACAAGGCAATCTCTGCAAAAGTAAAATAAAATATATTCAAGTAGCTTTGACAAACAACATATAGCATCCAAAAACAGACACTGGCAAAATAAAAATATGCACAGTGAAAAGAACTAAAGAAATGTGGAAATATGATTATAGAATTTACTATATTTATAGATGTCAAGATGTTAGTTTCCCATTCTTGCCATGCCTTGTTGGTTGACATATCTTATTCCATGTGATTCTGGAAATATTTTATTGAGACAGGAGCTTTGCTACTATTGTGGGCCTTGGCTGTATACCACCATAATTACTTTTATCATGCAGTTTCAGTTAGATATTGTTAGTTTATTTTGTGCAACAGTTAAATAATCACTAGTTACTCTCTTGCTGGCATTTTTTTTGTTCAAATTGAAGATGATATGAGAAAGGTATCACTTACAAGCTCATTAGACTGGGCATTTGGTTCGATACAAACTATTTCAGAAAAAAATTCTTGGTTACTTTTCAGGTACAAATGCATACCTAGTGCAAGTTGTGAGGTTGAATGAAAATGGTGAAGTGGCAGAATATTCCAATGAGAATCCTAAACCTCATTCTGCATCTACGCAGTCAATATTCTCATTTGATTTTCGGCAGAAACAGGTAATATTCAAAAACTGTACTCAAAACCTGTTTGGGTCCATGCCATTTTGGTTTGCATTTTTATTTTCGCAGGTGGATTAGAACACTTGCATGAATCAAGATTCTGAATGCATTCATATTGAACTGCCAACATTAATGTGTCAGTGCTGAGATATCGATATCTATTTGAAACCAATCAAATTGGCTACACAGAAACTAGTTTGTCTTCATATCCGCTGCCAATTGCATGTCAGGGAAGATTGAGCAATAATATAAGAAGATGAAACTATATATTGAAAATTTGCTGAGTACTTGCACAACTTGTGAGAAAATATCACAGCTGACTAACTCACCTATTTACTTGCCTATGCCGAGTTTTGCCAAGTTAAGGAAATTAACTATTTATTTAATTTGCCAAGTTTTTGCCGAGTCAAAGTCAAAATTGGGTCTGCTGAGTTCTCCCTAGTCACAAGTTTTAAGATTTTGGAAGAACCAATAACCTTATCCATTGACTTTACAGTATAACGAGTAAAGAACTAAACACCTTATAGATGACAAGACAATAGCTTTAGAAAAATCATTAAAGATCTGAATGCTTTTGCAAATATGAGTGAGCAGGAAGCAAAAGAATAGCAGCGAATGTATGTCAGCTAAGTACAATATTTCAAATCCTGATGATGATTTTTCATTTTGGCCATTCTTAGCAAAAGTTAGTCATAAAGAAATAAACATTGAAGCTTACACATCAAATTCTGTTCTGTTCATTGTCTTTCAAATTGAATTGCTTTGTTGTGGCTAATGTTTCTTGAATTCTTCTATTATGTATTTGTATTTTGGCTTCTAATTTTGTGATTATAACTCGAAACATTTGTTAAGTTGGGAAGAAACTTTTCTTTCTTTGTAATCAATACAATATAAATATTCTAAAATATAAGATTACTTAAACCAAGTATATGGCACAAATACATTAATAGCCTTGATTTAATATGTACAATGCTTGGTGTGGCCGAAACATGTGGGAAAATTTATTGGCCATGGTTAATTACTTTATGGCATTCTTGTGATTCCATCTCAAATGGAAAGCTATAGTTCATTGCTAATTTAATCATTGATCTAATGGGCAGGTTCTGGAGCCAAGCTTCGGATCATCAAATGTGTCTGGATGCAGCTCATCAAAGGAACATAAATTACAAAGTTCAGGTCAGTATGTAATTTTTATGTAGCATTCACAACACATATGGTTCTATGCTTTAAAATAATCAAATATGTCATATGGCTTTTATTGAATTACAATCAATTCTACTGGAGCATGTATGGCATTGCTCAATAATTGTAGCTATAATAGAATGTGAACCATCTTGTAGATGCTTCTTTTTGGTGTTAGATTTGATAGCTTTCAGAAATCAGTATATTGGTAAATTTGAATCGGCTCAAACTGCATTCTTGAGGCCCTCATATCCATTTAACTGCCTCAAAACTCAAAAGTAAACTCCCGTGTTTGTAGATCACACAACACTTTGTCCCAGAAATAAATTTTAAATTTGATGAATTCTTCATACAGTAAGTATTTATCTGGTAAACACAGATCTAGTATTTACTACGTTTCAATCTTTTAGTGACAAATGACTTACTTGGAAAGACAGGCCTCAACCTCAGCATGTGAATCAAATACATTTCTGGCTCTTGTAGGAGAAATAAAATGCTGATTTTCATGATTTCTTATTGGTCAATATCATATGTGGTTAATCATGCCTCAAGCCTACAAAACACAAAATGAATTGGTATTGCAAATGTTCTTGGGTATACTGGGCAATCACTTCTTTTACAGAATCTTAGCAAAATTTTTGAGAATTTTCTTCATGCTGCAGGACATGAAATGAAACGGAGAAAACGTCAAAGGAGGAAGCAGTTTGATAATCAGGAGCCATGTTTGATGCGAGGTGTTTATTTCAAAAACATGAAATGGCAAGCAGCAATTAAGGTTGAAAAGAAACAAATTCATTTGGGAACAGTGGGGTCACAAGAAGAGGCAGCTCATCTATATGATCGGTAAATGTTTTGTAACATCATTTCTCATAAGTTCCAACATTAATGGCTTAAAAATCCCCCACACATGTTATGCCATATACCCTCCATCAAACCTACTTAAGTGGTCAATGTAATCCAAGAAAGTACCCATTGGAAAAGTTCTTGCACATTATCAGAGTACATAATTAACAAGGTCCTGAAAATTGTTTCTTTTTTCTTTTGTCTCAAGGATACAACAAATGGGTAGAACAAGAATCTCTCAAATTTGGTATAAAATGGACTCTGTGCTTGTAAACAAGTTCCTTGATATATTGGGAATGTGATAGCATGTTATATCAATTTATTCTGAGCAGATAAAGTTTTTTGTTAACTATCCCAGGTTTTATGTGCTAAGTTATTGTGAGAATGGAAAAATCTGAGTTTTTCTGTTATTGACTGCCATCCATGTACCAATGCCTATGGTGGAGACTGAAAAGAAGAATGCGTATACATATGCATGTATTGCTGGCATGATAATAAAAACCCACCCAGATTTAAAAGTAAATAAAGATGTGTGTGGAATTCATACAAAAATCCTTGTGGTGAGGATTATAGTGTGGCCATCATCAAATCTATCAGACAGATGCTTACTTATGCTTGTGGTCAACATTTTACTAGGAATCAGGATCACTAATTAATCTGTCAGCCAACTCGCTATTAGCAGATTGAGTTCATGACAGGATCTCAAGTCAACAGTAACAATAAGGCTTGTAGCACAAAGGTCGGTAGCTCACTGTGATAACCGTGTCATATTAATACTGCCTTTGTGAGTTTTTTGATATTTCAACCTTGCGAACTCTGCTACGGAAATTTACTCTGGCTGAGATTGCATTCATAGTTATTAAATAACCACATGTCACATTATCAAATAAAACAACACACTCATTCACCATATCTTAAAATAATATACCCTATGCATTAATCCTACAACCTGGTTTCTTTCCCTCAAAGGTTTTACACCCTTTGTCTATGTTCCCTATGTCATGGATCCATATCTATTTTGGAATAGGAATCAGGCACAGATAGAATTCTCCAATCTGATGAAACACTGCTGCAAAATCTTGAAAGGGAAAATCAAGAGTTTTGAATCCCTTGGAAAGAGATTGTTCATTGGAGATGCTTATCATCAATTTTGTTCTCAATAATCAACTTGCTATTGTTCACTTGATTACAGGATCCCTCAACTGCAAGGGAGAGGGTTTGTAGGGTATTATAGCCGACAAATTGCATTAATGCAGTCTAGATAGAAGCTTCATCTACTTTGATTCCTGATTTATTGATCAAAATTGCTGTGTGTTGCTTCTATGACTCCTTATCTCTGCAATTACAAACTCTTTTTATAATCTTTTTTCTGCATGCATTTGGTCTTATGGCTTTGCTATCACTCTACTATTCTATATGCAATGCATCGTTGCTGTTGAACTCGTTATCTGCATAATTGAAAAACCCTGCAATTACTTTCCATACTTGTGAGTAATTTTGAGTCAATATAATCAGTGAGTAACTCACACTATTACTTGGGGCTCAATAATGCAAAAAAATCACTGCGAGTTAAACTTAAAAATGCTCCAAACTTGCAGAGAAAACTACTGAAACTTGTGACTTAGGGTAAAAACTCTACTGACGATTTCTTCATGACCTTATTTGTTACATCTCATGAGTGCTTGTTACATCTCATGAGTGCTTTTTAGGTTGATGGGTTGTTTGACAGCTTGCTGTGTGTGCTGAGGCATTGTTCAACGTGTGGCTGTGTGTGCTGAGGCTTTGGTTGATGGGTTACAGTATAGAAATCATGGGTCTTTTTTTCTTGTCCATACTGTTAATTCACTTGATCATTTCTTCACTTGCGACCTGTGGCTTATGCTGATTTCCTACATCATTATTCCAAAGAGAAATTGAAATGTGCTTATTACTCCTACCACAAAAAAGATATTATACTACATCATTATTCCAAGTAAGAAAAAAATGAAATGTGCTTATTACTCCTACCTCAAGACAGATATTATACTAACAGAAATGGTTCAAATTTTGATTAAGCAGTTTGGTTATAACTAACGATGTATGTCAGTTTATTCTTTGGTTTGAGCGATATTTTCAAAATTTCGTTAAAATTTGATAGTAATTGTGTATTTAAAATTTTATTGATATTAAAACTTGAAGTTCATTTGTATTGAACTCATTTTTTAGTATAAGGTGTGTATTGAAATTTAATTTTGTTCTATATACAAAGGAAATCAGTAACGTGTTGCATAAATTCAATAATATGCATTTTTTTTAGAATATTTTTTAATATTAGATAAATTTTCCAGAGTTATTGGTGAGTTTTTTCTGAGTCTTGAGTTTTTAAAGTTTTTCGGTCAGCTGAGTTATTGCTGAGTCCAAGTTTTTCAACTATGATCTGAGTTATATACAAGTTTCCTGAGTCTGTAGCTTCATATGCCTATGGGAAGTGATGCTTTGTATCACTATGAATACCATTCCCTCATGAATCTACAAGCATTCTCTTGAAGTGAAGAAGCATAGATAGAGTAACAAAATCACGCTGCCCATGTAGAAGACTCAATTCTATTTGTCTTTGGAATCTTTCAATAACTTTTGTCTTTGAGCTCTATAAGAACCAGCTTGCATCTTCAAATGCCTTGTTGGTAACAAGGCTTTGTTTCTGTATATAAATGTCTCCTCATCAATCTCCAAGCATTTTTATGAATTGAAGAAGCATCCATTAAGTAAACAAATGATGTAGTCCATATAGAAGACCAAACAACTGTAAATTGTCTTTGGGGGCTTTCACTAACAGTTGAATTTGATCTCTATCAGAAATTGAACTGAGGACAATTTTGAACAGAGATCTATGGCTGAGTTTGTACAAAATTTTCGTAGTTCAAATATTCTCTATTAGAGGGTCATGTAAAGTCACCTTGAAGTTGAGAACTCGGATTGGGGACATCTTCCTTGCCCTATTGGCATCTAAGTATTTGCACGACACTGTCCAGTTTCAGCCTGATGTATTTTGAAGAAGAAAAACTGCCTCCAGCGGCCTAAACCTGTGTTTGATCCTTAACAAACCTTATCGTATAATTTTTTTATATTGGAGTACTCCTATAGAACATTCCTTCCTTATTTTGGAGGATGTTCTCGTGCTATAATGTTTTCTTGATGAAAAAAATAGAGGGAAACAGGTTTCTTTTCCTAGGATATAACTTTACATGAAGTAGGATCATAAAGGTTGCTTTTATTTTTCAAGGTCAGTTTTTTTTCCCAAGACTGAAGGTGATTTATAGAGTCCCTTATTTGGTTTAATGATTCCATTACATCACCTACTCTTCTTCATTGCAGACAGGGTAAAATTGCTTCGGTAACAGTGGTTTGAAATCTTCCCACTTTGATACTAGTGCAACTTTTTGAATCTCCAAGGAATGTGCGTAACTCTCATACCACATAAAAGCATGCCTGGCAAGTTTTAGCCTTACAAAAGATATTTGTTGTTGTGGAGATAGATGGTGTAAAGTCAAACTGAAGTATACTTCCATTTGGAACACCCATTGGTCTAGCATTTTTGTACTTATTTCTCCATCATATTGTTGGATATTGATTTCGGCCTCCACTTTGAAGAAATTATCGGGTTTTGTAGTGACCCATTGCTCAACATTCTCTCTCTCAGATTCACCTTCATCCTGGTGTACCCTCTTACCATCTATTCTCCTATCAAGGAGAGCATCATACTTTCTAGCTTGTTTAGCTTTCTCTCAACCACAAATATTTTGCTCACATCCACTTTCAACTAGAATCTTGCTTCTCCATCTTCTCTTTCCATTCTTGCTGACCTCATCCTTCGTAACCACTCTTTGGATTCAATTTTAGGCTCAAAAGACACCAGACTTCCACTGCAATTGGGTTTTTGAGTGTCTTCTTGCTCAACATTTGCTTTCTCAGATTCACCTTCATCTTGGTGTGCAATGTACACCCCTGTTTTTTTTTTTTTTTTGAAACACTCTGTTTGCTGTCCTTGTGTTTTCAATGATGTTTGATGTTTGTTTGCTCTTTGTTTTCAATATTTATTGCAAGAGTATGACATGTAAAATGCAGATTGCAATAACAGAAAATACTAAAAACTGAAATCTTTCAAAGGAGATTATAACCAGCAACAAAGGTCTTTATTTCATGAAATAAATTCAGAACCTTTACAATATGAAAATCAGTCTCAAAAGAACCTGTTACAGCAACATGAGTTTTTGATGAAGCCACAGTAAACGCCCACTTAAACACCTTCAAACTTCTTTTTTCCCATGCCAAGGCCTCCTGATTCCAGCGCCAAGAAGCCAAGATTAACTCCACCAAACTCTGTTCAGGAAATTAGTTTCTCAGCAGCAAAGGGGTGGCCCTACTAGAAGTTCGACCCCCTCTCAAAAATCACAGCCTTCACCAAAATTTGCAAACAAGTACTTAAAATGATCGTCTTGAGAAGAGGAATAATATGCAACAATACCAAGAATGAAATCCTTAGGAGATAAAAAGCTGTTAATGAAAAACCAGGTTCAGGTGCATGATTGCAGTTGTCCAGAAACTGTAGAAAATCACTCCAAAATCTCCTAAAATCACACCAAAACTGAAACCACACCAAAGCACACCAAAACTCCTAAAAATACTGAAAAATCTTCATGTTTTCTCTCTTGTAGATCAATCCTTGAAGCTCCTGTCAAATAACTTTTTGCACCAGCACTAATATCTGACTAGGGTGGATATTTCACCACCGAAATCAGCCCAACAATGGAGGGTTTTCGTCCTCACAATGTTTCCCAAGCAACCAGAGAAAATCCAACAGCATTTCAGTAAGTTGTCAAGTCCGCATAACAAGAATGAGAGCCAAACTTTCTTTTTAAAAGATTAGGGCTCAAAATGGACTCCAAAAATTTCTCAATTTCATTTCATAAGATGGGCACCCTTCTCACCTTAAAATATTTTAAACTTTTTAAAACATAAAAACATCTCCCTCTAGTTGGCGTCCCCTTTGAGTCACTTTATATTTTTAAAAAAACTTAAAATATTTCCTTCTTGCCTAGGCGTCCCACTTTATAAGGAAATGTTATATTTTAAACTGACTTTAAAAACAACTTTATGTCAATGCACTAGGCGCCTTGGTCCTCTTGATGACCCCCTTACCCCTCAGCTTAAGTTATGACTTAACTTTATATTTTCAACTTAATTAAAATGCCAAAGGGGTCAATTAAAATAAATATTAATCCACATCCTTAGGCTCTCCAACTGAAACTGGATTATAATGTTGCTACCATGACAAAGCTTGGAACCAAATTTCCTCCAGTGGTGACTTACTAAAAATAGCATTGCTATAAATAGTAAGTGGATGCCAAAAGCTCCGAATTGAGCAAAACTGAAGACCATTGGGGACAATGTGACCAATTGAAGATGACAACTCTGAAACCGGCCACTGCTATAAATAGTAACCCCTCCAAAACAACCCCAAATTGACATCAATGCTAGCAACTGAGTCCCCTAACCACATCAACTAGCCTACGAGGACTTTGGAATAGGCTAATTGAGTCTCAATACTGCTTAGGAGCGAGAAGGGGACATGACATGGTGCACCCTCCTATCATCCATTCCTACTATCAAGGAGACCATCATACTTTCTAGCTTATCTAGCTTTCCCTCAACTACAAATATATCGGCCACATCCACTTTCAACTAGAATCTTGCATCTCCACCTTCTCTTTCCTTTCTTGCTGATCTCACCCTTTTTAACCACTCTCTTGATTCAATTTTAGTTTCAAAAGACACAAGACTTCCACTGCGATCAGGTTTTGGAGTGTTTCTTGCTCAACATTCGCTTTCTCAGTTTCACCTTTATCTTGGTGCACCCCCCTACCATCCATTCTTGCTATCAAGGAGAGCATCATACTTTCTAGCCTATCTAGCTTTCCCTCAACAACAAATATCTTGAGCACATTCACTTCCAACTAGAATCTTGCTTTTCCATCTTCTCTTTCCATTTTTGCTGATCTCATTCTTAACCCCTATCTTGATTCAATTTTAGGCTCAAAAGACACAAGACTTCCACTGCAACTTGATCTTGTGTTGGGCACAAGCCAATAAGATCATAGAGTAGCAATCTCAGGTTATACAAACCCGCTTTGATACCATGTGATCTGCAAACCACTGGATTTATAACCTTAGTGATGCACCGTCATGAATTTTCTTTAGTTAGCTCTAAAACTGCAACTCACAGCATACACTGCTCTAATGGCTAATCTACTTGCAGCAGCATAAACATTGGAATAAACAGAAAGGAATCGAACAAATAAACAGAAAGGAATCAGACAAATAAACAAGGCACATAATAAGCAAGAACACATAACACAGATATTTAGCTGGAGAAAACCCAAAAGGTTAAAAAACTCTAGGAAGGATATACCATAAGCATTCTATTCACTATTCCAGTGTTAGTACATGGATATAATATCATTCCAATGGTTATTTCAGAGCTTTTCAACATTTATACAGTCTCCTCTGCCTCCACTATGCTCCTGCTATACATACAGACCTTGTACACATGCTGCCCTCTTCAATATAGCAACATCAGTATCTCTCAAGCGAGCCAACCTCCTCAATTGCCTCATTTGTTGCCTTAAATCCTCTCCCGACTGCACCTAGGCATGTAAGAGAGACTGTTGGCCTGAATGGCAATGGTCATCCATAGCAACTGCCAAAAGGGAGATAGGTTATTATGGTTCCAAGAAAAGAAACAACCCGATAGAAGGCTAAATGGCTGCTGCCCTGGTTGACACTGCTCAACAATAAAAGAGTCAAATGTGGTAAGTACAAAACATAAAATTGTTTTCATAAGAGACAAATTTGTTCCTCTATATTCTTCTGCTCTAAACGATTCTCCAATTGTTACTATTTACCCAGAACTGACCTCCAACAACATGGATATTTAACTCCACACACATCATGATGATGTTTTGAACCATCGCCAAATTGCCTATTGAATCAATTTCCTAACATACGCTTGCTATCCATTCTTTCTTGCACTTGCAACATTGCTAAAAGCTATATGAAACACCCACAATAATGATTCCAACAGAAGAAAGATGGGTAAATGACTTGCACAAGGTCAAGAACAACTCGCTCAATGAACCTATATGTCATTTGCAGCAGGGAAAAAACTTGTAGCATGTTATCAATCACCTGCAACAGCTCAACAAACACTTGTAATATTGTTGCCAGTGACCTACACCTTGCTGCAAATGTACTTGCAACATGTGCCTAATTGTGGAACCTTCTTGTTTTGAACACCTAAACCAAATTTTGGATCACTTGGAGTGGAAAAGAAATCAAACCAAAAACAAAATCAAACCCTATTTTATTGAAAATTTTAATTAAGTAAAATTAAAAAATAATGATTACTTATTTTTAATTTTTTGATTTTTCAAGACTGTTGCAAACCAACGAGTCATTTGATTATGAAGCTTAGTTTGTGTCATGTCTTAGAGACTCAAAATAGAATCTAAATCACTTAGTTGACTAATTGAAAATAGTAGTCCCTAGGAGAACTACATGAGCTTGATTCTGCGGTTTTGGATATGTAGGCATGCCATTAGATGCTTTGGTCTATTGCATTCAGCTCCTCAAACCCATTTCATCTCATGTGCACAAGATATTAGAAAGATTGATTGAGAATAGGTACCTTATAAGTTAAGTCAAATATAAGTCATGGTGGAATCCAAGAAACCAATTGAAAACTAGGATTTAAGCAGATTGGTCCAAATATCCTTAAGTATTAATTGATGACCTGTGTCACTTGTTGAATGGGGAAATTAACTACAAAACCCGAGTCAAGATGAAATTTTAATCGTGTGAATATTGTTAATCATGCATTGGATTCATCATCACCTAACTCATAATTTGGATTCATCTTCACTTAATAGAAACCCTAATTCCAAATCTGGTCAAGTGAATGGTTAGCAATAAATTACCTAGTTGATATGGTTCCATGATGTTTGCTTGTGTAAGATTTCTATATTAAATGGGAACATGTGAAAGATTGTTATTGATGATGACACTCTTGTCCATACGTGGAAATATATGTATAGTCTAGAGCGGGGTTAGTTTAGGTTGAAATTGAGGATTCATCAAATAGGTTGATTAGTGCATCAAGCATTGGGGACCTAAAGACATTACTAGTGTGCTAGACACTAGAGTAGGTAGACACTATTGTGCCTATAGGATAATAATAGAAGACTTACAAGGTGTAGGGGAATTGCTTATGTATAGATTATTTGGTTGGGTGTACAACTAATAATCAGGTATAATTATATAGTTTATTGAGAGATTGGACAATCTATCTTATTCTCTAACTTGAAGGTTAAGCTATATAGATAGTTGATTGAATGAGGTTGCTATGTAAAATAAGAACCTTGTCTTTATTTAAGCTCTGATTATGTGACGCGATTATTGTTGGTATCAAATTAGGATGTAATCTCTTTAATGTCAGATCATGTTTTAAAATGGAACTAAACCATGAGATAATGTTGTTGATCATCCTAGGAATGTGATTTTATTAAATACTCATTCAATGTGAAATGAATGACTACTTATCTTAGCATCACGACACTAGATATGATTTCCTGAGAACTATAATTCACTTTATTGCGTGATATTGTGAGTATGTTATGGGACTAATGTCTTGCTATTGTGAATGATGATTATTTGGAGAGATTGATCATGGAATCTAATAGCAATTGGTACTACATAATGTAAATTATTTTAATTTGGTTGAGAATCTTGAGCCAGGGAATGCCAAATTTGGTTACATGTACACAAAGTTTATTATTATAGAAGAATGTATAAACTTAGACAAATCCTAGGGTGGATCATATTCATTTATCCCTATTAGCATTAAAATGAAACTTGAGGCAAAATATGTATGCATTCTAATATATTATCTCAAAGAGCACAAAGCTTAGCATAATCTAACATACATCATATAAACATTCCTTTTTCTTTTGGCTTGAAAAAATGAGGGAATCTATTGGGGCGCTCTCTCATACTTCAAAAACAATGACAACTTATAAAGCTTGAAAATTTACACAAATCACCTTCCAACAACTAAATAAAAGTGGAAATAGAGCAACTCAAAACGATACAGAAAATTGATGAGTCATCTAAAACCAATTCAAACAGTACCTCAACCAAGTTTGTCATGTCCCCTTTTTCAAATTAAGATAATTAATAATATTGTTTAAGTTGGATCGAATAATCTCTAATTTTAAGGGCAACTTAATAATATTATTGTAATTAAAATAAAAGGTGTTTTTGAACACTAGTATTACAATAAAAGTATTTTTAAATACTTGGAGGAAAATTTAGGACCCAAGGGCCCAATTTGAAAAGCTATATAAAGGAGTTGCCTATCTTCATTTGGGATCCATTCAAGTTATCTTTTTGCATCCAATTTTCAGATATGAGCAGTTTGTTCAATCTAGGGCATCCAAGGACAAAAACCTTTCCGTTTGTTTGGGGTTTGAGAGGATGAAAACTCTCTTAAATTCCAGTTTTGGGAATCAAGGACAACAACCCTTGTTTCCTATCCGGGTTGTTGCAGATTTTTAGTGTTTCAAGCTCATTCCAGCTATTGACCTAATTTGTTTTGCAAGCAAAATCCTTCTGTTGTTACCAAGACAAGATTGGAGAAGTTTTAGGAGAGTAATTAAGGTTTGGGGTGATTTCACGACAACTACAAGGGCAGATCTGAGTGGAAAACACCAATCAAGCTAGTCGCCACATTGGGTAAGGAAAATTCAGTAATTTTTGTGATTATTCCGAAGTTTTCAGCACTGCAAATTCATTCCAGCCAAGTACACCCAACAAGGTGGCGCCAAACTGAGAGAGCACACCTAGGCCGAATCAGATCTAAGCAATTTCCAGCCTTCCATACACTTTTTCAGGGTGCCGTAGAGCCTACCAGATCAGCACCGTTCAGTACAAGGAAGGATTGAATCTGAAACTGCATTTTTTAGGGTTTAAACAACAACATAAAATTATTTATAATTTTCCAATGGCTGTGCAATGAAAGGAGCATTTATAGCCATTCGTACAACAGGAAAAACCCTAGCCGTATAGCCATATGGATGCTACAGTGAATGATAACTTTGTAAAATTCAAAAAATTGCATTTTGCCATTGTAAACAGCTTTTCTTTTTTTCCTAGAATAAAATAAATTATTTTTTGAAAGGGTTTACAACTATTTTCTGCCCCTAGGGTTTATTCTAAATTTTCTACAGCAGTTAGGGTTTGCTCCAAAAATTAAAAAACAATTTTTCAAAAGTAATATAAGTCATTTTGAGAGGTTTTAAGCAAATTTTTGCCTATCTAGGGTTTACTCTAAATTTTGCAGCAGCTAGATTTTAATTTGGAAATCAGAATATTTTATTTTTTGAATTAATATTGGTTGTTACATTCTAGTTTCTTAAAAATAAGAAAGGAACCAGAAATTTTCATTTTCAGTCTTTAGAGTTAAATATTGGTTGGCACATTCCATTTTCATTTGAAAATTCACAAATAAAAATCATGGTTTGCCATTAAAATATTTAAAGGGTATTTAAGTGGGGTATCAAAGCAGCTAAATGACCACTATGCCAAAAATCCGAATTGTTAGTGAATGGTGCCCATTGGCATTAAGGGTGAGGCTTTCGTCCCAATAGAGTGCCACCATAGGTGAACCCCTTCATGGACACGTGGCTGTTGGCCCCACCATTTGGTTCACGTACACGCCCACCAACATGACGAAGGAATGTCTGCCCGGGTTCAACCAAAGGCATCATAGGCCCACCACACTTTGCAAGGCTCGACCTTGAGAACTCTAACTCTGATACTAAGCTAAGCGACCGCTACGCCAAAATCCTAGACTATTAGTGAATGGTCATCATTGGTGTTAAGGGTGAGGTTGTTGTCCCACCAGAGTGCCACTGCAGGTGAACCCCCTTGTGGACATGTGGCTGTTGTACCCACCATCTAGTTCGGGTACATGCTTGCTAGCACAACGAAGGAATGTCTACCAAGGTTCAGCCAGGGGTATCACAAATTCTTATCAAAAAAGACATGTAGAATTATGTTTGAATTGCTAGCAACCTTCTCCCCTTTTAGGAAAGAAAGGCCTCCATTGTATACTGTGATCCATTGTCCATTGAATCGTGAGCTTCTACACCCACCTCTCAGCTTTAGATCTTCTCTCTCGACACTTAACATAAGAGTCATGTTGCGACCTTTTCACACATCGCCCCACACAGAAATGGGGACCCCCTAATTTTTGCTTCGTTCCCGTCTTTTGGCTTTGGTTTTCCCGCTGTATCTCTTTTCTGCTCGTCTTTCGGGGATGCCCCCATCTTTGGGCCTAAGTTGAAATGTTGGCTGAGTCTGTGAAATTAGGGTTTGCATTTTTCGAGGCCAGTTTGAAGTTAAATTGAAATCTGAGCTTAGCATTGCTGTCAGAAGGCTTTAGGTAGGTTCCCACTGAATTTTCACTGAATTCTAACAACTTACTATTTTTAGTAAGTACTCAATTTGAGGCATTTTCCTAGCACTTTTGAAATTCTGACTGCTACATCACGTTTAGAACACTTTAAGCAATCTGCCTGGGAATTTTGAGTGCAAACAGATGACTTGCTATTTTTTAGCAGTCCGGGCTTCATAAGCCATTTCTAGGGTTTGCATGAGTACTTTTTCAATGCATGTCCGAATATTCTTTGTGGGTTTTTCAAGAGCTTCGCAATGGTATAACATGCAAGCTGGGATTCTGACTTTTTAGCAGTACTGCCTTCGAGAACAAATTTTGGGGTTTGCATGTATGATTTTTCAATGCATGTCTAGAGAATCTTTCTAGGTTTTTCAAGACCTTCACGATGATATGACATGCAAGCTGAGATGGTGACTTTCAGCAATTCGGACTACAGAGGCTATTTTTAGGGTTTTCATGCAAGGTTTTTCGATGCATGTCTGGATGGATATTCTTTATGGGTTTTTCGAGAGCTACGCGATGATGTAACATGCAAGCAGAGTTGATAATTTTTCAGGAACTTACTATTTTTAGCCAGTGCACGCATGCAAACCAATTTACTGGGTTTTTTGAGATCTCTCGGGCAGTGTGACATGCAAACACATTCGACAGCTGATTGGTCAATTTTTCAAGCACTTACTATTTATGGCAGGATCACTCTAGCAACTCCCCAACACTTCAGTATCACGAACAGAACACCATGCAACAAAAATGGGGTCAAACGGAGGTCATTCGGGCTACATGCAAGTCAGATTAGGGTTTCCAACTTCAGGACTCAAAATGAGGGGTCAAATGCCAGAATCTCCGAAAACTAATGTATCCCATTGTGATCAACATCTCTCAAGGGATCCACTGGTAAAATTTGAAGGCGATCTGAGCATTTACTATTTATAGTAAGTCACTTCTGAAACAGGGCTATAAATAGCAAATTAGCGTGAGGCACTAGTGTGAACAGGTCAGTTAACCCACGAGGACCCCATGGGGCAAATTTCACGTCAAACAGAGTTGCAAAAGTTCTAAAATCAAGCAGTCACTATAAATAGAAAATCACCTCCAGAAACGGGCTATAAATAGCAGGTCAGCATAGATGACAGGTGTGAACATGACAGTTACATCCCAGAGGTCAGGGTCAGCCAAAATTAGGTCTTGAAAATGCTGAAAATCCAAGGAAATCATAGGAGCTCCGGAACTTACTAAATATTGAAAGCAAGGCAGGAGGCATAGAAAATATTCTAAGGCGTGGAAAGTTCCTGTAGACCTCATCAAATGCGCCCCGTCTTGAGAAGGAGCTAAGAAAAGTTTCTAAGTGTTGGCAACTGGCAAAGCATACCTCCAAATGCGCCCATGCTCAATGAGGAAGGTTGGAAATATTCTAAGTCATGAAACTTCCTCCTCAGCCCCTCAAATGCGCCCTCATCAAGGAAGTGGTGTGAAATATTTTCTAAGTGCTTGAAAATGGAAATTCCTCCTCACCTAGCCAAATGCACCCAAGTTGGCTGGAGGCATAAAAAAATGTTCTAAGTGTTAAAACTTCCTCCTCAGCCCCTCAAATGCGCCCTCATCAAGGAAGTGGTGTGAAATATTTTCTAAGTGCTTGAAAATGGAAGTTCCTTCACCATTAGCCAAATGCACCCAACTTATAGCAGGCTGAAGGAAGAAAAAATTGTCTGAGTCTTGAAATTCCCGCATGACCCCTTAAATGCGCCTAGAGTGATAGGGAAAAAGACAAAATTTCTTTCACCACCATGAAAATGCGCGCAATGTGGAAGAGGCAGAAGAAAGCATTTAAGGCGTTGGAGAAGAAATTCCTCATCACCCCCCTAAATGCGCCAAAACTAGCTAGGAAAAAGAAAAAAATGTTGAAGATTCCTCCTCTACACTTGAAATGCGCCCAAGGAGACAAATTTCCTGCTTGACCCCCCTAGATGCGCCCATCTTAGCAAAGTGGTTAGAAATTTCTCTAAGGCGTTGGAAATGGAAGTTGATCACCTCAAATGCGCCCAAGGAAGAAAGTAGGTGGAGAAAAAGTTTTCAAGTGTTGGAAAGTTCCTGCAAACCCCTCCAAATGCGCCCTCAAGAAGTTGGGATTGGGAAAAATATTCTAAGGCATGGGAAATTCCTTCCCACCCCCTAAATTCGCCCAAAGATGAGAAGGAGAGGAGAAAATTTTCTAAGGCATGCAAAATGGCATTACCACCTTGTAAATGCGCCTAACTTGGAGTTTGATGGAGAAATTTGTTTAAGGCATTAAAAAAGTTCCTCCTCATCACCTCAAGTGCGCCCTAGTCAAGGAGATGGTTGGAAGGTTAGAAGCTAGCAAGAGGGAAGGTCAAATGCGCCCTTGATGAGGAGTTAGCTTGCAAATATTCTAAGTGTTGGAAAATTCCTCCCCCAACCCCTAAATGCGCCCTTCATGAATGAGGTGTTTGAAAATTTTTCTAAGGCAAGTAAGAATCTGGCAAGACCACCTTGAAAATGCGCCCTTGATAAGATGTTGCCTCAAAATTCTTCTAAGTGTTTGCAAATGGCACAAGAGGAACTCAAATGCGTCCAGCTTGAGGAGAATGAGTTAGAAAATTTTCTAAGTGTCAAAAGAGGAGAAGCACGCCCAAAAGAGAAGAAGTAAAAAAAAAAGAACTTTAGTGGGAAATATTTTTCTAAGGTGGAAAATAAAAAATTAAATGTACCCCTTCGTATGTGTACACATGAATATTACATTTTCTGAAGGGAAATTTTTTGTGGGTCTTGGATATTTTCTAAGGGGAATAATCTTGAAACTTTTCTCTCCTTACTGATGAGTTTAAAGTGGGCGCTTGGTTGATACAAAAATTTCTTGGGGAAATAAAATCTTCTAGACAGGTGGATAAAATAATAAAAAAAAAAATAAAAAAAAATGCCTAAGTTTGTTCTTTGTTAAAAAAAAGTCAGAGGAAAGAAAATTTTGGAGGCAAGGAAAAATGAAGCAAGCGGAGTCAAATGCGCCCAAGAGGTGGGTATATGACACAAAATCTTCTGAGGCCTAAGATGCAAAGATAGCCCCTCCAAATATACCCTCATAAATGGAAAAAGTTTCTAAGGCACAAACTCAGAATACAAGGTGAATATACGCCCTCAAGATGAAGTGTCGAGCTCCTAAAAGAAGATGGATAAGATAGGTGAATGAAATGGCTAAGGCAAGAAGATGAAAACATCAAGATGATATACGCCCAGCCTGCGGATGTTAAACGTACCCATGATGAAAAGTTATGAAGAAGGCAAAAGTTGTGCTAGAGAAAGTGATGAATTTTATCAGATCTGGAGATCAACCAGACCTTGGAAATCGGAGTATGGAGATCAGGTAAGTGAAGTGAGTTTATATTATGAAGTGTTTTGATGCCCTTCTCTTTTGTTTTGCATGATGAACATTGAGGCCAAGGTGGGAGAACTTGAAATGATGGAGCAAATATTCCGGGACAATATCACAACCTTGGAAGGGGATAAGGTTACATGTTTCAAGCTCCTTTATGATGCCTCAGTTACAAATCATGTAGGAAGGTGTTGGAAGAAATGGCTAAGTGTTGGAATTTCTCCTCAGAGACCCAATATGCACCCAACTTGGGGAGGCAGGTGACAGGGAAGAAATGATTGAGTCCAAGACAAGTGAACCCTTCAAGATCAGATGGAGGAAAAGATGAAGACCCAGGGGTTAGAAATCATCCTCAAGCACTTCAGAGTTAACCAAGGGGAAAATCATACTCAAGCAGGAGAAAGAAGTTGCAGTTGTGGAGCTTCAGAATGAGATCGTGCCCGCTATATTAGCTCAGGAGGTTGAAGCTATGTTGGCTAGATTCATAGATTTTGCAGTCAAGGTGAAGAACAGTGGGAACGCGTTTTTGGACGAGAATCTTCTAGAAGATGGTGGGCATTAATTGCTCATAATGGTCAAAGGAAGAAAGTGGGAATCTCTGCTCATTTATTATCCCACTCTACTTTGTGGCAGTTTTTAGGGTTAGGGCTTATGTGGCTCGATCTGAGCCCTTCATTGTAATTGAATCTGAGTCGTCCACTGGATTGGGCCAACTATAGAAGGGGCATCCCCCCTCATTTGTAATTCATTAGAATAGGGAGATAGCTTAGCAATAGTATAGGTTGATAGTTTAGATCGAAGAGGAAGGAAAGCTTTCTCATTGAATGCTTTGTAAGAAGTTGTTGTGAACACTCTCATAATAAAAGGAGTTTTCATTGATGGTGATTTCTTCTTTTGTTGTGAGTAGCTAGCAAGGCTCCTTTGCCCTTCCGAATCATTTAACACTTTAAAGTAGAACTTAAAGTAGAACAAATTTCATTTCATCCAAGTAGCTAGTAATTGTGGAATGTGGTCTTCAATTTGAGCAAACTTCGTTTGTCCATACCACTAGTGGGCTCACTAATGGTGAGTTTGCCTTGCGTGGTCAACTGGAAACTTGTGGATTTAATTTTGATTATGATCTTCATGTTGGTATGCGTCGTTGTGATGGTGTCTTCATTGTTGAATTGTAATTTGAACATTTCTAGTTACTCCCTTTGAAGATTGCACCGGTTTTGTGGAGGCTGTCCAAAGTGAGGCAAAGCAGAGCCTGGTTGAAGTCTGTGAGAATTGATCGCCACGTCTTGCACTCAAAGTAGATCATAGTATCTCTTATCCTGCAGCCATTTAAATTCAGTACATTCTTGGTTAGTTTAGGAAACTTGTACTTCATTGAAAAATCTTTTGAACCACATGAGAACCCTTTAGTCCACTGTTTGCTGTCTGCTGCCGAACAATTACGTAAGTCCCCTCGTGATACCGGCAAATTACAACGAACTAATTGAGACTACTCCACTGCATTGAAGGAACCTTGGAGTTGAACACATGAATTTTCTTGCAATCTTAGCATGCGGAATACTTTGATCAAGAGAGAATAGAGTAGCCGTTGGACACTTTATTCTGCTGTTTGGTGCAGTCACAAAAAACACATCAACAAGTCACAATTGGTTTAGTCTTGTGAAATGGTTAAGATATGCTTGGAGATTAATTGGTCATTCTTCAGCCTTAGTCTCAGCCAAACCTTGCGAGTCCTCCAAAATCTGGCCCTCCTCAACATCATCTAGCCCCCTCGAAACATGATCATCCTTCAAAGGTTTCAGCATCATAGGCTGTGTTGAGCCACTAGAAATCAAAGGGCTCCCACAAGCTTGGTTAGCTTCCTCTTCGCTACTATCTTGAGGGGAACAATGTCAGCATCAGTTGAAACCGATTTCTTAACCCAATTGGAGACAAAAATGAGGAGAGCAAGAAAGCTGTTGATTACAAACTGAAATCGTATGCCCCATAAGATTACATATGAAATGCATGAATGACAAATGCTCATAATTAACAAACTAAACCCAATAACCATGTTTAGAGACAACTTGGATGAAGTGGAATGGGGGTTCAGAAATATCAACAAAAATGCACACCCTCACAAAATGGCTTTGAAAATCATCTTTCTTTGAATCAAATTTGGCTGAAATTTACAATTCTTCCAGCCAATAGTTTAACCATTTCTAAATTCCCTAGTCCCAAAGGAAGCCTATAGAGGTGAATCTATAAGGGGACCTTTGTAACAGCTTCATTCTCTAGATCAAAAAATGACTTCCGTGGACAAGGATACAAATCACTTATGCCAAAAAACAAAGGACCATTTGTTTTGACAAATGTGATCTTCGCTTGACTGAAGAGCGAAGATGCACCTTAAAGAAGACCTTTGATAGTAATGCTGAAAAAAGGGTGAGCGGCATTGCTCCACACAGCCTCCATCCATGTGTAAATCTCATTGAGTGGAGTTCTCTTACCCAAGAATTTGCAAACCAATGAATTCTTTCTACATGGAGAGTTTTCAGAAACTACTTGCAAGAATGTTCAGTTGTGGAGAATCCACACTCATTTGGATTGGAATGTCCCCCAAAAGAAATTTAACATTTTTCTGTCTGAGCCCCAGCATCATCTGCAGAGCCATTACCTTGAGGAGAGGCTGTATGCAAAGGATACTTAACAGTCCCATCAACTGGAGCCCTCAACTTGTCCCCTTCGAGGACAGCATCAGAAGAAGGAAGAATAAACTACTACCACTCAATTAGAAGGGTAGATAAATTGGGATGATCTAGGGCAATCCACTGTCTACAGAATTCTTTGCAGCAGCAGAAGGGTTAAGGGTGTTTTTTGCACTCTTGGTAAACTTAAGTGCTTGCTGAAACATCATCATTTTTTGCAGCTGCCAAATCCAGGGTTTTAGAGGGTTCCAAAAAACTACACTTAAAAAGGAATTTTTGGCAGAATATGTGTTTTTTGAAGTAGCAAGATTAACCCCAGACGGCTTTCCTCTATTCCCAGCATGGACTCCTGCTGCCTTGCTTCCAATGATTTACCATATCATCCTCTGCTTCACCCATGTTGCTGCTCTTGCTCATCTTTTTTTGACAGTTCTGCATGCATATAAATATTCTAACAGTAGTACACTTACAGTTTATTTCTCTTGAATGAGCAAACTTAGACAAGCAAAATCTAGTTTGCAAATGTCTCGCTAGAGCATTAGTGGACTTGCCCCATGGGTACACTTACAGATTATGTCTCATCAATGAGAAATGTAACAACCTAACCCTTTCATAAAGTAAAAATTTCTTAATTTTACACCAACAAGTAATGGTAACAAGTAAATAAGCCATTGCAATAAAATTTTTCTTTTCTTTTATTGATAATTTCCAAACAAGATACAACATATTTCAACAAGTATTCCTTTTTCTTTTCAAATATACATCAGAGTAAGAAAACATACAAGTACATACATAGCTCATGGAGCTTTCCAACAAATAGTAGTAAGACAGTCCAGGTTCCATTCCTTTCAAATCTTGGTTCTTCTGTCGCCTGCTGTGGAGGAGAAGCATCACTTAGGCGCTTTTCCGCCAACCACCGACTCTTAATGCGGTCCCTCGCACATCTATCATTCGATAGATGGCCCTTCCCTTCGACGAAGAGATTGGTAGAGTAATCGATAACGACAACCAACTGAGCATAGTGCTATGTCCTACATAACTATAACCTTGTAATCCCACAATCCCGAACTAGCATGCAATAAAGGATCACAGTAAATTGACAGTGTAGTCTCAAGCATCACACAGTCTATAAGTGGATGTCATACATTGCACTACTTTGGCCAAAGTGTTCTCATTCAGTACTTCAAACGAAGTCATCTATCATAAACACTACTTAGGGCCGATTTGACTTAAGACTATCTTACCCTATGCATAGGCATTGTCCTTCAATGGATAATCTGTCATCCTTGACTAACCTACCACAATTTATCCTATTTGAAATGAATATAACTAGCAAGTAAGTACACAAGCCCCCTCCCTTACTAGATTATCTATCCTAGGAGTAACACAAGCTTTCCTAGTTTAACTTAATAACTTAGCTGGGTGTACCTCAAGCGACTCTTGCATTCAATCAAGCCTAATAAATAATATCTAATGCAAACAACATTCTCCTATTATGGAGATCTTACAAACAATGTATAACACAACTAGAATGCATCATTTTCCCTTTTACAAAAGACAAACATATTCACTTCCTATGCACAAACAAAAAATACTTTTCAAATAGCATAATAATTCTTGCAAATAAATAGTAGAAGAATATCCCATGCCTGTATATGCTTTTCCCAATTTGATGGCAGAGCTGCCTTCACTTATAGCTCAATCCAGCACCTTGAATGAGTTCCCAATCCCTCAGAAATTGATAATTCTTCCTCACAAAGCTCCCTCTTTCCACACTCAGAAATCACTAACAAAAAATGACAAATTCCATGGGTAGAATACGTCTCTCTCAAAGGTGATAGTAACTCACAAAAATGTGAACATTGTCTGTAAACTATGGTCACTCAGAAATGTGAAGAATGGCTGTATATACCGTTTGCTCAGAATTGTAAATACTGGCTACATATATTGTTCACTCAGTAATTGAAGAATGAACAAATATTAGTGCACAAGATGATACGCATATGGTGTATAAGGTAATCACAAAAGACAAATTACAAAAGCTGAATGAAGATTATGTGAATGGTGAATGATGAAGAAGAAGTACGATTTAGGAGAGTTGGGCGACTATTTATAGTGAGCCTAGCCTCCAACATTTCCTACAACCATGACATGTGAATTGACACCACTGCCTTTTGAAACATTCAATCCTGGAGGTGGCACCAATTCCAGTCCATACTCAGCAATTAACATGGTGAGTCGACCTTCAATTCTGCCAGCATTATGAAGACTATTTCCAAAAGCACATGGAAAATTTCATAAATCAACACCTACAAAAAATGGTTTCAGAGGAAGCGCCAAACTTATAAGATGGCGGGATTTTCATATTTCAGAGAAGAAGTCAATCATAATTCTTTCACATATCCAACATCGACTATTTTTCTGGTTGAGTCGATGGAATTCATTTACTGCGTTTGAATTTGGTCAAGCTTCAAAATTCGACTAGGTCAAGGATTAAAGACGCATTTCATGGATTTGTCCCTATGTGTTCACTAAGAGGTGACGCGATTTCTTCCAGCGCCGTATTTGTTTCAAATTCGAATTCCATCAGTTTGAACTTTTAAGCCAAAGTCCAATATGTGAATTGAAATCGATTCATTTATTTAAATTGCTCAAGTAATTCAGAAATAATTCGATTTCCCCATAGTTTATATTTGTGAGTTTGCTTATTCATTAAATTTGAATAATTCAATTTTCCAAAGTTGAGAATAAAATGCACTATATATATTTTATTATATATATATAATTATAGTCTTTATATTAAACATATATATATATTTTAAAAGACCTTGGTATATATATATATATATATATTAAAATAACTATATAATATTTAATATATATATATTTATCAAATATATATATAATATTTAATATATATATATTTATCAAATATATATATCGTGAGCCAGTTAGCTTACATCCGATGTATATGTGTGTGTGTGTGTGTGTAAATTTAGAAGGCAATACTAATAATAATATTAATATCCACATTATACAGGATGTGTGCATATATACATATATATACCTGTATATACCTCTATGTACACGTATGTGTATGTATGCCATATTGATGCATCCATATGAGCATATCCATTTGCCAACGTATGCCTGCATCCATATGTTTGTACATATGGATACGTGTATATACTATACATATGTATATATGTCCACATCTGATTCACTTACATCCATTTACGTTACCATCATATTGATAGGTGTTTAAGTGTGGTACTGGTATCTCTATACATATGCATATATGTGTCGTTAGATCCTCCTGACATGCATGTGCATACATATAGACATACTTCCACCCACATCCGACCTATCCATATGATCGTAATATCACAAGACAAATCACACAAACCAAATAGATAAACATCACTCACAACAACATGCAAAAGTAACAAGACTCCTAATGCAAACATACAAGCTATGGATGACTTACCTATAACCCACACAAACTGACTCAGTTCACTCAATCTAAGGTGATGTGTGTGTATGCTCAAATAATTTACTTTACCGATTACCCGACCAAGCTCTTCTCCCGAGTGATACTTCCCCTCCACCTGGAGGAATGGTTCATATACCTGCATCCACTGACATATGCTCTCGGCAGTCAAATGTTCATAACATAAGCAGTATACATAAACATCTCAAAAGTTAGAATAATCACAATTCAATAACCTTATATTCTCCTAAATGCAATATTTCACCAAGGATAACATCAATTGAAGTAACACTAAATGAGACAATCATCAGATGTGAAAACACTCATATTGATAACAAGGAACAACATATTTTATTCATCTTCAGAATTCTCATTACAACCATTTTACCCTATGCAGTAATAGTAAATAGTAACTATACAATCGGGGTGTAACAAGAAAACTTTAGCAAGCAAGATGCAGATTGCAAATGTTTAGTTATAGCATTAGTGGACTTGACCCATGGTAGTTAGAGGGGATCCTCTGGGATGCCTATAGTCCTGATCCACAATAATCAGAGGGAATCCTATGAGAAACCTGTGGTGCTGACACATAGATAGTCAGATTGTATTTCCAAGAGCTGCATGAATTTATGAATTGATTTTATAATGTGCTATGATTGTCGTGAATATTTGTTTTTTGTATTAAGAGGGTTCATTCAACTTGACAAGTGATCATAATTGGATTGAAGACATATAGTAATACAAAACGCAAACATATTTCCAGCATACATCATAAACCATGTCTCAATGAAATGGAAGCAGTAAATATCTCATCCACGAGACATCAATGAAACAATTATCTGAATACAAAACACAAATATTCATGACAATCATTACCTCGTTATAAAATCAATTCATGCATCCTTACAAATCTGATAAACTCAGTTTAACTAAATAATAAATTATTACTTGAAATCATTTAACTAATTATTTTCAGAAGTATGAGTGGCATTACAAAGAAGTTTCCTCGATGAAAAAAATAGATTTAAAAAGGTTTCTTTTCATAAGATATGACTCTACATAAAGTGGGATCATAAAGTTTGCTTTATTTTTCAAGGTTTTTTCTTTCCCAAGACTAGAGGTGATTTATAGAGTCCCTTATCGAGTTTAGAAAAATAAAAAATACATGGTGGCTCTCTATATTGGGGGAGAATCTAACTATCGTCAAATCATCTTGGGGGTTATTGTATGGGAAACAACTTCTCATCATTTGTGTACTTGTCTTTTAAAGAATAAATTTGAGTTTAAAAGGGAATTCATGTACAGAAACTTAGAACTGTAAGATTGGATCACCTGAGAGGTTTGTGCCTGTAGAAAGATTATATTTGGAAAGGACTCCATTAAAATTTACTATTTGATACAACCTTGGAGTGGAGGAGGATGGCCAACTGACTTATGTTGGCAATGAATGCGGCTGCCATGGATGCTTGTGGCCATGGCCAACCTTATCAGCACAACAAAATATTTTATTTATAATGGCAATCACAACTTTTACAATCAAAAGGATGAAAACCCCATTAATAAGTCTTCATCAAAAAGCTTCCCTCATCTCTTCTAATGCAATGGCTGTTCAACACATCTGTAAAAGCCTTCCGTCAAAATAAGTTTTTAGAACTTTAGGATGCTTTTTGAAAATCTCTGAGTAGCCTAAGGGTTTCCTTATGTTAGGGCATTTCAACAAGTCATTCTATTGATCCTAAGATTACATCTGACCAATCAACTTGCTTAAGAATCATTGCCATGGAAAGCACACAGTTACCTCCTAGCTTTTCATATTTATAGAGATTTTTGCAGGGCCCTGTCTCATCATCCTTCAAATGAAAGTCTATATTGGGTATGATAGAAGATGGGAATGGTGATGGCAATGATGATTACCAAAAAAGGAAGGCCAATGAGGAGTGTTCTGTTTCCTCCACGAAAAGGAATCCCAAGGCTTCTACAAAAGAAGACGACAAAGAGGAAGAGATCCATACCAGTCCCTAAAACAATTTTTGTATATACACCTCTTTCTCCTACTCATAGCATGGCAACTTTTTCTTTGCCAAAGATGAAGGCATTAATACTTAAGTTATTTGCTGATGAAAATCTCCCTGAGACACTTGAGGATTTAGGAGACTATTTTTTGCATCTCAGTCATACAAGGATAAATAAGTTAAGGTGGAATTTAATTTTCAATCCAGTTGCAACCCACATGGAATGGCTTTCGCTATTGTGAGTTATGTCATGAAATCTAGGAACAAGAATATAATGACAGTCATTTTAGGTACCCTTGTTAAGAAAACCTCTTTTTTGTAGCTTCTGATGTGTAATGATCTCCCTTTTCAAAGATTCTATTTCCTTCCTTGTTTCTTGGGTCATTTCATAACCAGGTTCTGATCTCCTAATATATCAAGATTTAGCATGGAAGCCCTCCTTGTGGGTTTCCTGCTTTGCTAGTCCTTTAAAAGGAAGATTGTGGTAGTTGTGTCCTTATGCAAATCACCTTGAAACAGGTATCCTATTCATCACATCACTTCATTGATCAATTATAAGAGATGATTAGTTTAGAAAGATTACATTGGACAATTGGTTACCACCAAATTTCCTGAGTTTGGTCTTTTCAAGTGTTTGGCAATGCCCTTTGGCCCAATTAATGCTCGTGTAACCTTCATAAGCATGACGTCTTGTAGCCATCCATTAGAGAGTTTATTGTTTCATATATCTTGGTCTTCAACACTTCTTTGGAAGATCGGTTGAAGTCTGCAAAAGTTATCTTGGGTCTTCTATGCCACCATCTTAAAGACAAGCTATACATGTGTTTTTTTTCAGTCAAGAAGCTAATAATTATCTTGGCTTTCTGCTTACTTTCTACAGTGGTTGTGGGCTTAATGCTTTGTTAATTGGTGAAACTCACTACTTAAATGCATGCCCGGCACTTGTTTAGGAACTACATTCCATTTAAGATTGTCATATACATGGAGGTTCAGAAGGCCTATAAGGAGTACAATAGTAGTACATGAATGCTTTAGACATATATAGTGTAGCATTCCATGCATGTTAAATAGGTATTAGGCAAACTAATACATGCCTTGAGAGAATTCATGCCCTAGTCTTGTGGGCTTATCTTAATCCCTCCCAAAGCAGGCCTCATATTTTCTCTTAAACGATCTAGATAGATTTCAGCAGCAACTGTCTCATTGAAAGGGAATGTTCCTCGTGCCTTGATTTTCCATTGAAACTTGTACCTATAATCTCTCAAATTCTTAACTCAATCCATCAATATTTTTAACTGCATCATCCACTTACACGCAAAATCAAGGAAAATTTAATTGAATAATAATAGCTAAAATTGTGGCTCAAATAGTTGCTTTCTTCTTTTGTACTAGCAGGTCTTTATTATCTAATGGAAAAATATTTAACACTCCCTTTATTCTTTTTACAAATCTGCTAAAATAGTTAGCAATGAGAACATTTCAATATCATTTATGGTCTTTTGTCATTTAAATTTTGTTTCAAAAGCATTTTCTATTACTCTATCTTGAGCTATTTGATTCAAAACCTATTAAGTTGAACTTTGCAATTGCTTCCTTTGCCATAGAATTTCCCTTTCACACTCTTAATATAATTCTCTTTGACATTGTTCTAGAAATTGCAAATATTGTTAGATCACAAATATGAACCAGTTGATTCCTGTTTTGTAATTTATGATGTCTACTCAGCAAAGGAAAACAGTCTTTTTAATGACTTTCTTGAGCCTAAGAATTTTGAGATCTTATGGATAGTCATGAGGTTGAACAACTTAGGAGAGGCTCTGAATCAAGAGCTTCATCATTAGGACCTGCAGCCCTCTAGCATAGCTCTATTTGTACTAGCAAGAGTCATTGACTATGTTTGATTTTTTGGAACTTTGTTCTTAGCTTATAGATTGACTTTGTACAAACTATATTGTAATTGAAATTTTATCAACCGTAACCATCTAATTATTATTTATGCACTATAAAGTATGCTTTGTGCAATGCAATGTAATCAACAATATGAATATAAACAGCAAAATCCTATTTTCTACAATTCATGGGTTAAACTCTCTATTTTATTTGCTCTCTAAGTCTATATCTCTATGCTATGGAAATGCCTTTAAATTTCAAAAAATGTAGTTTTTGTCCTTTTTTTTTTTACAATTTTTTATGTTTTTTTTAAAATCTGATTTTTCCTCAAATTTTTCTTTATTTTTTCCCAATTTTTTCAAAAAATCTTATACTTTTGGTTTGCTGATTTTTCCCCCGAATGAATTTTGCTGCTATGTGTCACAACACCTCATTGTCAAGATGGAAACTATCTTGTGTGCAGATTACAAACTATTCAAGTTTTTAAATCCAACATATGTGAATTTATAATGTTCTTGCACACTCACCAAATTTGCTATCCGTTAGAATTAAAAACCTTCAGGTTGCTACAAGATCAGGTAAAAATATTCTAGTATTTTTTTTGGAAGAGACTCAAATCTTCTCCTTTCTTCAACCATACAATAGAACTCCAAATTCAATAAATTAGCATGTTTCTCAGAGCCCATGTTAACTTGAAAGGTTCTGGGCATCTTTCTCTATGAAGACACTGGTCAATTTGCTTTTTCTTGGTCATATTCCATGAGTTTTACAACTTTTCCAGAGAGGCATGTCTATGGGTTCTTTTTCATACGTAATAGTATAAGAAGTAGCTTTCAACTTAAAATCGTCTATCATTAAAATAGATTCCTTAAAGTTTAGCTCGAGGCATTTAAAATTCCTAATATCTGTTCATTATTGAAAGCCATGCCAATTTATTATGCCGAGAGGCTTTCTTCAGTGGCATCAAGGAGTCTCATTTTATTACTGTGTAGATGAAAGCCAAAATAAGCCGACATATATATAGAAAAACAACTAAAACTATAAAATTAAAACTATTAAAAAATAACATATAAGTTACTGCCCTTTTCATAGTCAAAGCAAAACTAAAAATTAAAAAAAAAATGTAGATAAAATAAAATAAATGCTAATATGTTCTAAATTAAAATAAAATAACTCATAAGTAATTAAAAATAAAATAATTCTTAAATATTTCTTAAGAAAAATAGAATAACTTAAGTAAATAGAATGACTATAAAATAGCTCTCAAGTAAATAAACATAAAGTAAACAATGTAAATAAAATAAATAATTCTTAAATTGTTCTAAAGTAAAATAAAATAATTTTTAAGTAAATAAACTAACTGTAGACTATATCTCTTGGCATTTTGAATTTTTAGATAGATGTATTTAAGATATCTATGCTAGTCTTAATCATATAATGTAGGTCTAGTTATTGTCCAATCAACAAGTTACCTTTAAAATTCTCAAAATCTGTTAATTATTTGAAGCTATGCCAATTTATCTTAATCAGGTACTGGAAAACTATTTATTAATTCTAAGGAGAAGTTACTGGAATAGAGAGACATTTATTCTAGCAAATGTTGGGATGTGGATAACATAAAGAGGTTGATACAGCTATATGATCTTCCAATTGAGTGTCCTGCTTTGAGATTGCATGGATATGAAAACATTCTATATGATCCCAAACACGATCTTTAGTGCTCCAATCTCATCGTTTTTAGCCGAGTATATAAAATTAACTTGGTGGACAATTAATTCTACATTGCCTCAAAACTTCAACTTTTTGATTTTCAGATCAAGAGCTTCATTTAAACCAAGATTAAATGCCTCATCTTCTGCTATGTTGTGTATGCATTCAAATTCCATTGTATGTGAGAATTGAATTAGACTACCTTGAGGTGAAGCAAAATTACACCATGGCACCAACTACATTGAGGTTATTGCTAAACTTCGCTATCCCTTGCTTTAAATATTCACCTTACTCCATCAAAGAGTATGGACCAATTATCTTTTAACTGTATCATGGACTGAATGGTCTTCTTTGATTTGTGTTTCTTTAGCTATTATTAGTTGACAGGTTCTGGGTCTAGTCCTGTGAAGCAAATATTATTATTTGGGCTGCCCACATTTGAAACATAATGGTAGAACATAGGCTGTCCATTAACTAGTAAGGGCAATCATATATGATCAATGTGTCATCAAATTGCCAATAGAAGCATACCAATTCTTCTCAAAAACATAGCTTAAGCTTCTTGCAAGTCATTAGCTAGAATATCCATAAGTCAAGATTTTAGGGGCGCTCATGCCAACTTAACAGAAGGTTCTTGAATTTTCCTAACGGCTTTACTGGCCAGGTTTCCATTGTTATAAATTGTCCATAGGTTTTGAAGCATTCAACACAAGCATTCTTTATAATGCTCACAGCCGTAGCATTATTTGATACTCTTGAATCAAGGAATCAGTTTTGCAACTTAAGTCCATAGACTATCAAGGTGACATAAAAATTGAATGTCTTAGTTCACATTTCTGGCACCAGTGATCAGTTTGTGGAAGGCTTATCTACATCTTGAATAACATTGTATCTTGATTCTTTTTGACCTTTGATAAGCTATAATAACAAGCATACTGCAATGGTTTAAGTGAACTTAACCGAGACCCAAACTGTTTCTTAAACTTTTGCTATTTTGTTCCTCAAGGGATGCTTCTTTTGATGCACTGCCAAGGCATCTTGAAGTTCAGTCATTTTCTATTCCTGAGTATCATCAGTATAAAGGGAAAGTTCTATCCGTCAAAAGAAAAACAAAATTATTCAGAATGGGTTCTCACTTTTCTGACCCAATTTACAGAATTTCTGCAAAATGTTAATGCCAAAGACTTTTGAATGGGAAATAGTAGATATTGAATAGGGAGACAATTTCTGTACAATGGAATAAATGATCTCATACCATGACAAATCTACTTTTTCAAAGACTCGGGTTCCTTGCAGAGGCTTTGCATTTAGCTGAAGCATTTTTTAAGATTCTTGAGATGGTGAGGTATCTAAGAAATATATGCTGTCATTCCTTCTAAGGGCATTCTCAGGCCAAGATGGCTTTCTAGATTATACCCAAGAAATTACCTTGTAATTCTTTTTAGAAGCAGGTGTTCTCAGGACTAGGCATTTATGAATTACAGCAGGATGTTTTCAATATTCATGACACTTGTATGGGCATCTTGCAGAGTGTTCAGCTGCTGCTTCTTCAGAATACATCTGATGCCAAGGCTAAGTGCAGTCATGTTAAAAAAATTATTTTCTGCTGTCTTTGCAAACCTGAAGTTTTGTTTTGTACTCTGGAAACAAATATTGACTTATCAAATGGTCTCTATATCTCTTCTCTATTTTCAATCGATTATATGTTTGTAATGATTGCATAGGAAACAAGATTGGGACAAATCTGTTTCTAAACTCTTTCATCTTTTGAAGGAGAGCTCAATTTGTGACACTTTCAGAGGGCAAGCTTGAAAATCTATGCTAAAAGCTTTTTCTTCAAAAGTCTGGATAAAAAACCTATCCGTGACATTCTCCATGCCCATGGTCAAAATAGGACATTGTTAGAATATTGTCATTGATGTCAAAGGAACCCGAAGACATTGAGAAAGATGCACGAAATCATCTAATGGCCAAAGGCCACTAATTGTTTCTAAGTGCTGGCCTGTACTCCTCCATATTGGCACCTAAGTTTTATGGAAATAATTTTAAATTAATACCCTATTCATTTCTGGCCGACCCTTGGTTTTTGGCGCCTCCTTTGGGATTTTAAAATTCCAAATAAATATATTATTTGAAAGGGGCCGGCCCCTTAAGTGTGTGCCCAAGGGATGTGATAAAAAGGTGCATATATAACAAGAAGTTGCAACCATTGTGAATCATTGTGCCTTCTCATGAATTTGCCCCCCTTGAAGAAGATATAAAATTAAGTTTGAAAGGTGTTGTCAAGGCAAGCATTTAACGAATATAATTCCCATCCATATCAGATTCATGAAGTATGTTCGAGCAGATTTATGAAGCATATTTGAGGCATATTTATAGCAGTTTCTGGAAGTGATTGAAGACAGATTTTTTAGAGAGTTATTGCAGGTCTAAGAGGAGAATTATAGCAGATTTGAGCAGACCTTTTAAGATAATTTTGGTGCAAATTTATGGCAGATTTGAGCAGACCTTTTAAGATAATTTTGTTGCAGATTTATGGCAGATTTGTTAGCAGATTTATAGTAAAAGAATTATTGTAGAGGTTGGTGCCTCTCATTAGAAGAGATTGGTGTCTCTTGCTGGGTTGGTGCCCAATTGCAGGGATTGGTGTCTCCGGTGGGTTGGTGCCTACAAAGTACGAAGATAAGTGGAGATTGGTGTCTCCAGTAGGTTGGTCCCTACTAAAATTGTAAGAGAATCAATAAAGCAATATTTTGCCATGGTTTCCTTCTAAAAGGGTTTCCACATAAATCTTGCGTTCTTGATTGTTGGTGTTGTGTGATTGATTTCATTGTGGTTAATTATTCGAAATCTCGCTAGAACTGTTGTGGCTGCAAAATTCTCTCCTTAATTCCTTTGATTTAATTATTCATTCCTTGTAGGTAACTGTTCTGGATTTCAAATTCCACTAAGTCTTTTATCATTTGCCATTTATCCTCCATTTTGAAATCTGTCACTTGAAAAAGTGAGAGTGCATACATGAGAGGGTAAGCTTTCTTGATTTTGTTGAGAGGGTAAGCTTTCTTGATTTTGTAAATCAACTTTCTGATATGCGAACTGAGAAGATGAAAATATATAAACAAATAGTTTTGTCCCCCCTTTCATGCTTTGTGTACCAGGCAGTAAGTTCATCTTATTCTCACTATGCCACCATGACTAGTCCACCTCATATTTCATAGATTCTTCTGCCTTGACTATGACTTAGCCATCCCTCTTTCAAACAAATAATACCGTCCTAAGATGAATATTGTTCACTCTGGTATACTAACTTTAAACACCTTTTGATAATGTTATTCTCATGATGATGGTAGTTGCATTGAGGCTTGACATGCCGGAGCATCAACTTGTTTATCCATATGGAGAAGAACCCTTTCATAAAAATTGACCAGAATGCATACACATTTGCAAGTATTCAGCAACAGCTAAACAAATACTACTGGATACTTTATTTCTGATTGAATAGAAGGGCATCAGTGATGTTTTATTGATTTCCCAAGAGGGTAGTTGTAATGTTCCCTTTTGGGATTGCCCTAAATCTTGCTCTAGAATCACAAGTTCAATTGAAACAAGAGGTGTAATATAGTTAGATTTTAAACTTTACCAATAAACATGTCCTTAACTAAAACCCTGGAATAAGACCTGCAATCATGTTAGATAACATATAATTCTACCAATGATTCAATAAGAGTTAGAGTGCATATAATGCATAGATATTATCAATTATTTCAATTGATTTGAATAAATCATTTAAGAAATCAAGAATCAATAGTGCTATTCCCATGGTCCACCGTGATGGGGTTGGAGAGGAAGCATGTTAGGGAGCCCTAACTTCACCACATCTAAGTCTAAGAGCGTGGAGTAACCATGCTCGACCCCTTGGCCCCAAGGGGCAGGAACTCTTGTCCATCTCGCATGAGGTGGGCTACATAGAAGGGGAAGACACACCTGCATCCCTAATCATTACTCCTCAATAAGACACCCTAACTTCACCATGACTACGCCCAAGAGTGTGTAGTATCCATACTCGACCCCTTGGCCCCAAGGTGTAGGAACTCTTGTCCATCCCGCATGAGGTGGGCTACTTAGAAGGGGAAGACACACCTGCTGACCTTATTGAGGTTCCTCCCTAACCCTTTCATGATTGCTTATAGGATATTCAAATAAATAAATGATTATAGAGATTAATTACTATCATCACAAAGAATTGATAAACTATATATTCCATTATAGAATATAGATAGACTATATATATATATATATATATATATACTCATTTTTATCTTGCATACCACAATTGAATAACACTGCTGTAATCCACTATATTTCTAATCTGATTATTACGTTTGATCTGCTCCAATCGCCTTAAAGAGATCATTGAATATAATAATATTAAAATTCATCATTATTGCATAATCATATATACATACATATACATGTGTGTGTGTGTGTGTGTGTATATATATTAAACTTACTTCCCTTATTATTGATAATCATTTGTCTTCATATCTTTCTCATTCAACCATCTTCTTACTCCCATATTTTCATATGCTCCAATTCCCAAAAGATATCTCATTTCTTATCCCAGTCTGCTCATACAATCTCCATGAATAGATCTGCTTTCCAAATCATATTCCCTTATTATATTTAAGGGCTGCTGCCTTTCTGAGTGCAGATCCAAACTTATTTCCTTTTTATCTGTTCTAAAACTCCGAATCTATTCACTACTTCCCTCATTCACTTTTCCTTATTTATGCCTTTTTATAACATTATTCTTCTACATGAAGAGATGTATCTCTTCTAATAGATATGTCTCTTGATAATGCCTGTTGACCATTCAACTTAATCATTGTTTCATTCTGATTCTTTGTAATATTAATTATCCTCTATAATGTGAGCTGTCTTGTATTTATCTCAATCGCTGCTTCTTTTAAAATATAGTAATTGCTGCTGTCCAATCTGATCGCTGCCCTTTTTTGGGACTCTTAATTACCATTATGATTGTAATTTGTATTATAAATTGTATTATAAATTGAATATATATATAGATATATATAGCATGATTATAATTATAATAATATTTATATTGCTATTTATTTTATTTATTTATTTGCATTTCAATGCTTGGTTTTTTAGTGTTGCGATTTCGGGGGCATGACAGTAGTCATCTGATCATCCTGGAAAACTTATATTCTGGTGATTTTTCACATGTGAGCCCCCTCTTTTATACCACAGGTTGTGCTTTCACACATTGAGATGATTTTTTGTAAAGATTACAATGCATCAACAGGATTGGGAGCTGATTGGTTCAAGTTATACATCTATCATCTGAAACATTTCTTACTACATTATGCTTGTTGTCAACCACCAGATAGAGCTTTTAATATTTTATTATAATACACAATCAAGTAAAAATTTACATAATCCTGGACTTTTGTTCAGATAGTGAAACCTGAACCAGAAACTTGGAAAAAGATAAAATTATGGTGTTACTACAACTTGTTTTATCTGAAACCGTTGTGATATCTTGCTGACAGTAGAATAATGTGGGAAATAGCAATTAGTTTTTTGCTGCATCTTTTAGTAATCACAAAAATTGAACCAGAGTTTGCTTTCAAGAGTTCCCATGCACAGAATAAATTAATATTGTTTACTTGTTCTCTCTATCTAGTATGTTAGTTATTGATTCTGTAACTGGTTTTTGGACATGTGGTCAGATTGTTTGCTTTTTTGGCTTCACAATGAATTTTTTTTGTTTAACTGAAGATTGTCTCGCCAGATGAGCAGCACACACATTTGCTTCTCTTCGAATTTTAGTTTTACATATCTTAATGCCAATAATATTTGAAACAATGTCTTCTCAGGGCAGCATTCATGTGTGGAAGGGAACCAAACTTTGAGCTTTCTGAAGAGGAGAAGCAGGAGCTGCGTAAATTCAATTGGGAGGAATTCCTGGAACTAACACGCAATGCAATTACAAATAAAAGTAAATTCTTTCATTCTGACAGGCCTTTCCCAACGTCTTTCCTTATTTTAAACATTCTCTGCAGTTCTTTGGGATTTAAAAAATATATACTTTTAGCGTGTCAAATCTTATCCCTTGATAGTTTGCAGTTTTAAAATATAATTACTCAACATTGCTGTTAGTGTGAGTGCTACAAGAAACTTATTTTGTGTTCCATGAATGACTTTGCCAGGGCACTGTTTGCTTTTGTTGTAAATTGACCTGATTAAATCCTCTATTCAGAAATAAGTCTTCTTCTTCAATTCATTTACTGTCTCGTGCTTTTAATTTGTTTAGTGCTTTTGTTGTAAATTGACCTGATTAAATCCTCTATTCAGAAATAAGTCTTCTTCTTCAATTCATTTACTGTTTCGTGCTTTTAATTTGTTTAGTTAAAAATGCTATTTTAACTGAAAGTTATTTACATCGCTAACTGATTTCTTATATAATTTTAAACTGGATACCAAAGTCACAGAGGCTTCACAACCACACTGGCTGCTATAGCTCATATATTAAGTATTCTGATTATTAACACAATCTACCAAAAGGAATAACACCACAAAGGTAAGAAAATAATTTGTCTTTGTGAGGGTAACCATGTTCTCCAAGAGTGTGTCTAGGCACAATCAGCTCTATGCATGTTCTTTTTGTCTGTGTTGGTTGCAATTACCTGCACACATGAATTACTAGCTTTTATTTTCATCAATTGTAGCCTGTTATAATTTGTGTTTAAAATTAATCTGTTGGCAGTGGCAGTTTGTACATCTTTCTGATTTCAGTTACGCTTTAAACTACGTCTTGTATGCTGTAATCTCCTTTGTGCAGATGTAAGGTGGGCCTCAAGCTGCAATAACATTTCACTGGATAAGTAGTAAAGTTAAAGTATTAGAAGTCAATAATATTGCATGCTGCTAGAAAGTCATGTTACATTTCCTTTCAAATAATGGCAGATAACAATTAATCTGGAAGTGTGCGAGAGTAGGTTAAGTCCAGTTGTACTTTCTGTATTGTTGCTCATGAATATAGCTTTCCAAGTCAGGATTTTCAGTTGTATGGGATGACATAGATTTGGTACTGTATCATCCCTGCAAATGGGCATTGCCTATGATACATAAGGCACAAATATGACAGCAAACATTTCCAACAGCAGTCTTGGTGAGACCATATTTGATTGTTACCCATTTTGGGAACGACCTGTTTTTCTTTGCAACTTTGCATCTCCATTGCATTTCACCTTATTCCATATTCAACAATTTTGAGCAAGACCTTCTAGGCATCCAATCTTATTCAAGGTTAATAATTGGGTAGGAAAAGGAAGTGTATGTTCTACAAAGTAAGTGACAGAAGATGGAAAGGTTTTGGACCCGGCCTATGCTGCCCAGAAAGTCTCTGATATTCCACTTTTCAATGTGGATTGTTTAGTTAAGGAGAATGATAACATTAAGGATAAGTCTCAACAGGTGGTGTCATGCTCTCTACGCTGGTTGAATAGGCCTTTTTCCATGGCCAAGCCACCAGAGAAGCCAAAGGATGTTGAGAAGAAAGGAGAAACTTCAGCTAAAGCAACTGTGAAGAAAGAGTAGGTACAGACTGCTAAGGATAAACCTTCCTCTAGTGCACCTTCCTCTAGTGCCTACAGTGAAGAAGAAAGACAAGGACGAACCTGCTAAAGAAGCAGGGAAGAAAAGAAAAGAAACGAGGCCAATCAACATTGCTTTTGAAGAAGAAGATGAGCTAGAAGGGGAAAAGCTATATCGGAAAAGGAGCACGAGGACAACAACCAGTGAAACAGTGGTTCAACAATAAACCATAGAAGCATACTCCTCAACTCCTCATGGGTCACCATTGCCAACTCCCCCTCCATCACCTCCAAAGGGCAAGGCACCTATTCAACCATCTCAGTCTCTACCACCAACTTCATCCGCCTCCCAGGGAAGAGGAAATGCAAAAGGAGGTTGGTGATGTGTCTGAAAATGTTCCATTGAATGTGAATGTAGAAGTGTTTCAAGCAATGTTACCCGGGAACGTGTCCTTGGGTCTAAATCCCCTCGTCCCCATCCTGGAAATGTCCTCGGGATAGGGGATGGCCAGGGGACAGCAGCAGTGTACTATGTTTAATATCACATAATGAATTTTGAATTTTGAATGCATATTGAGTATTGACAATGAATTCTTAACACAAATGTTATATGCTAAGTTTCTATAATGTATATATGCATGCTTTATCCATGTTTTCATATGAATATTTAAAGTTTCCCTATATATTTTATATAGCTGTTACCCTGTCGTCCCCAAATTTGGTTTGAAAAATCGGAAACTTGGGGACTCATCCCACTGTCCCCTACCGTCCCCGTCTGGGAAACTTGGGGTAACACTGGTTTCAAGAAGAGGTAGACAAAGAAGGACCTCACACAGATGAGCATATTGCTCAAGAAGAGGATTTGTTGAAACAACAAGAGGTTGAGCAAGAGGCCAACCAAGAAGAAAAAGTTGTTGAGGAGCTGCCTCAAACTGAAGAAAAAGCTGCTAAGGAGAGGCCCCTGAGTGAAGAAGTACACCAAGAGAGGGTTCACGAAGAGGAAAAGAAAAATCAAGAATCTGGTCAAAAGGTACCAGAGGTGAACAATTAGTACTTCTCAAGATACAAGAACAGTCTCCACCCCTCTGAGAGAAACATTTGCTGCTATCCCAATATGGTTAAATCAAACCATTAAGAAAAGGTAGAGGACATTGTAGAAACTCCCGAGCCAAGCTCGACTATGCTATCAGAGGCCTTCCAGTTTCCTGGAAGAAGAAAGAGGGCTCGAAGGATTTCTTCTATCTCTATGGATGAGCAAGGTAATAGGATAGCTGAGATAGCAGTCCCTCTGGTGGACAAAATGGAATCTGAAATGATAGCTAATGATTACCAAATCTGTCAAGTGGATTTGGGTGTGCAAACGAGGGATGGTGAACAACAGTTGTTACAAATGTCAGTTTCTACCATTTTGAAGAGAATGCAAAAAGATGAGAACACAAAAGAGGAGCTTAAAGCTCAAGGTAAACAATTGACTGCTGATGCAGTAATCTCAACGGGCCTGTAAATGATAAAGATCTTGAGTCTGCACTCCAAGCTGCCGTGAAAGGTGAAGTTAGACCCTCTGACCCTGACGGATGGATTCCTGCTGTGCAACAGTGGAAAGATTTTTTTTTGGAATTGGAAGAAACAGTTTTAAAGCAATTAGTCAAAACATACTATGCAATTAGTGATGAAGATAGCCATGCTCAACAAATTGCTTTGAGCATTGATGAAGAATTGTTGGTGTGGGAGTATATCCCAATCCTCCAGCAGATGAATGAGACCAAAGAACTGCTTAAAGCTACGGTAATTGAAGAAGGGGATCAGGAATTAATTCCTATTTGGATAAGAGCAGCGAAATTCCGAGCCAAAATTTTGAATAAATGTAAAAGTAAATTGAATAATGACAGGAATCGAGTGGAGAAAGCGATGAATGACATCCACAAAGCAATAGAGGACCTAGGGTGCACATTCTAGGATAGCCTTGTGTTGGTAAGAGAACTTGAGAAAATGATTGAAGAATTACAGAATTTGATGTAGGGACAGGTCACCCAGGAAGATATAGATAACATGGTCAGCAAGAAAGTAAAACTTCAATCTCTTCAAGAGGAGTTGGAATCTTTTGCTTAGGTACAACAACAAATGAAGAAGACCACCTTCGATTAGAAGATCAAAATTCAGTTCTACTAGGGGCCGTCCATGGAGAAAATGAACGAAGTGGTGCCAACGTGGACTAAGAACTTCGCTAAATAATTGAAGACGAGGTAGAAGTTGCTGCTCTTGCTTGTCCAAATGTTTTGAAAATGTTTTAATACTGCTGCTGAGGATGACTGTTTTTTCTAGATCAATGCCCAGGTTAAGGATGTCAAAGATATGCATGATGGTTGATGAATGATTGAAGCTATATCATGTGTCAAAGTTAAAGGGCGTGGGAATGACAGAAGCGCCGGTTGATTCCAATTTCATTTCAGTTTATTTAAGTTACTTTTTTTCTGTTTCCCTAAGTTTAAGCAAAAGACTTGACTGCAACTGGGGCGCCCAGTTTAGTTTTATTTTAGTTAAAGACTCAAAGTGTTGGAGTTGATTCCAGTCACTTTTTAATTAGATCCACAATCATGGGAACCTTATTTTCTATTTATGTTAAATTCTAGATCATTCTATAGGTCCGGATTCTTGTGTAATTTCTGCAACTATAAACAACACAATCTCGGTGTGGAGTTTTTGCCTGCTGACTTTGGTGCAAAGTTTTAATTTATCTATCTAAGGATTATGCTTGTGTTGTGTGCATTTGGATTCAGCGCCATGGTGATGGTATGATCATTCTGCTTTAATCACAATTGCTAAACTAATGAGATCTGAGTTTAATCTGTGGAATTAAGTAGGATTTTGTCCTGGATCTCGCGTGATTGATGGCGTTCTGGTTGAATGAAATCTGAAAATCTTATGTGTTTTGTGTTTTCTTTGAAGATTGCATTCCATTAATAGTAAATGTGTGAATGCTGTTTCTGTTAATGGTTGTTTTATAAGATCTTGTTTAAATGTGCAAACGTGATTGATTGGATGCTTTATGCTGTTGTCCGGTTATAATAGATTTACATTATCCCTTGTTACTCTTACTTTTTTCACTTTATTTTATAAATGGTTTAACTTTATACATCTAATTGAAAGAGCAATAAACTGATTTCCAATCTGCTATATCTTGAAATGCAATCTGCTGTTTTGAATTATTAAGATTATCTTTCGTGATTGCATATAATTTTGAATTTTCCAGTTATCTAGATTCCAGATTCCCTCGTGAAACTACATTGATCTTACAACTGTGCTACCCACGTAGTCATGACCTGACAAAAAAAACATTGGAGTAGTTCTCACTACTTTTCAAGAGAGGCAATAAATTCTTATTGCCTAGTGTGTGACCAAAATCACCCTCAACAAGAATGTTTTGATTTCTTGTGAGAGGTGGAGGCTTTAGTTTTTAACTCCCCTTTTTTGCTTCATTTCTCATATTGACGTGAATAACAGCTTTCTTTTGAAGCCAAAACTGTTTGCTGGCATTTTAGTTTGGTTGTCACTGTTGGTTCTTGTATGTGTAGGGTCTTCAGAATAATCATTATATCATGTAGGGCTAAGTGGAAAGAGGCAATGTGAGCATACTACTTTAGCAAAATGTCACAACATTGGAGGGTTGAACATTGTCCATATGAATCAGCTGAACTCCATGAGCTAAATCTCAAGGCAGCTTTATGTTTCTTGCGTTTTCATAACTTTATTGATATTGTTCTCCAAAGCATTTAATTCCTTCAAAGAATCACATGTTAGAATTGAATGCTAGTTTCCTATTAGGGAATTCCAATATTATGACTATGAGCATATAAAAAATAACAGTGAATGGTAATAATATTCTTTTTTCTTAATCTTTTGCAGCTCTAATTTTGTCATAAAAATGGACTAATTATATATGTTCCTGTTATATTATTTTTCTTCCATTGCTTCTTGAATACGAGTGATTAAGCATCAACTTAGTTGTGAGATGGATGCTTTTTAACGAGTGTTAAAACATATGTATCTCTCTGTCCTCTTCTTTTTTTCAGCTTGGTTAGATTGAATCACAGCATTTTGTAAGGTCTCAAAATTAGGGAGCAACTTCATAGCCCAGGTGGGTCTTTATCATTATTGGTTCTTGCAGCCATAAAACCTCTCTGTAAACTTCAGTACCAATGGTAGCAATCTAATTGGATAAGGGAGTGAACTAAAATAAGGGAGAGAAGATGCATTCATAATGTGTGGCCTGATTTCATTGGTGCTGAGAACTAATTGATATTGCCACTTCTTCAGCAGACATTTTTAATTAGAAATTAACCTCTTAAGAACAGAGGCCATGGTCTTGATTATATTCTGTCAATGTCTATTTCATGATATTTGGCATTTTTTCTCTCATCAGTCTGAGTTTCAACTTTTATGTTGAACCCTATAATTATTTTCAAAGTGACTCCATGGTAGGATTTTTTTTTTGAAGCCTTAATCTCAAGCTACACTTATTACAATATTTTAGATAGCGATTTAGAAACTATATTTGTATAGAATGACAATTCAGCTCAGAATACTACATACTGTTAATAGATATGTTGTTTGCACAGAAATACTGCTTGCATACAGGTAGCAATATTGCATTTGAAAAATTTCTACAAAAGAAGCAGGTCACCTGAATGCAATAGAACTAATGCATCAATGCAAAAATGAGAAGCAGAAATGAGAAATATTGAACCATGCTTCTCATTTTACAGGTCTGTACAACTACAGCTATACTTTGTGCTTCTTGTGTATGGTGATTCATTTGAGTGGCTCTCTAACATTAATGTTGGTGTTTATGGTAAGGATGGGTCGGATCGACATCACACTGTGCTTTGCACCCTGTTGCTTCATATGATATATTATTCTGCCCCTTCACATCTATCCTGTCATGCATTGACCAGATTTGTGGTCTTTGCAAATCCAAAATATGATGTGGATGTTGTATAAACTTTCTCATAAAGGTTGACAAAATCAGTTTTTCAGTTGATCATCCAGTACCATCCATGTGGAAAATAAGCATCATTTATGTACTCAAATTCGGTGAAGTGAAAATACATAATGTAATATTAAGCAATCCTGCAAAGGTGCAGAATCATGATTCTATATGACATACAGGTCACTTCCAATTCGATTGTTCTAACTCTGTCAATATGTTTCTTAGTAGAGATTCTGCCATTTCAGAAAAAGAAACATAAAGGATGTTTTATTTACAGATTAATCATCCTTGTCCTGGATTACATCTTTTCTTTTATTCTTTATTTGACAACTATGTCTCGTCCCCCTTGGCTCCCAGCTCACCGTTCTATAAAAGTTAGTAAGATCTGGGGAGGCTAATATTGAAGGAGCTCTTCAAAACTGCACCTTTGAGAGTTATGAGCTGGATGGTAATTTTGTCCAGTATGGTGTATCACATAAGGATCCGGCCAATGCAATTGAGTTTGTACAGATTTTGCAAAAACTTAGTACCTTATGAAAAAAATTCCCTACGTTGAGGCATCTTCTTTGGTTTAAGGTTCCAGTAATCCCATATATATATACTTTTTTTCAATTATCTAGCCCCAATTTGCAACAATCTCAGTTTCTTTTAGTTCCTATCTCTTTTATGTCATTGTATTCATTCTTGATTAACAAGCCAGGTTGCCAAAGATGTCCTCAGGCTATGAACAATGAACGCTCGAGCTAAAATGGCAAGTGCTTGGTTAACTGCATATGAGTAGTTTGCTAAGCCCCACAAAACTACTGATACTTTTTTAAATTGCTTATATTTAACCTGCACATAACACATTGCTTACATTATTCCATTGGCTTGGATGATAGTGGGCACTCTTATGATGCTGAATTAGTAATCTACCATTCCAAGTCAGGACTTTGATTGTCTCATTTCTAAAGTGCTTATATTGATCTCTGGTAAGACTATGTAGACAACTAAAATGGGTAATGATGTTAATATAACTGAATCAACTAGAAAACTTAAAAACCACACAATTTCCAAAGTGAAACAGTTGTGACTCAACATGATTAAGCAGCGAATCTCAGTGAGAGGGTCAACAAATTAAGAACAACATAATATTGAAAATTTCCTATACATCATTCTGAGACATAAATTTTGTAGAGATCAAAACACACAAATATTACACCTCAAATAAAGCAGTAGAGGCCATAAAATTCAACATATCATTCTGAGACATTAACTTTGTAGAGATCAAAATACACATAAATACACCTCAAATAAAGCAGTAAAGGGGCCATAAAATTCTTAGTAGTAAAAGGCCTTAAATATATATTCCATGGAGTTTTGGGTATGGGGGACAAGGGGATGTGGAGAGCAGGCCCACAGGAGGACCATGGACACAAATTTGGGAATGGTGGGGGGGACAAGGGCAGTGCCCCCAGTGCCGAGTTACCGAATCATTCAAAAATCAAGCCGATTTTGGGTACAAAATGTCACGGAATTGGAGCCTGCTTGGAATTGCCGCGGATTCGGTTTGGGTTCGAAATTTTATTCCCTACATTTTGCAGACCTCCCGACCTCTGGAAAACCCTAAACAATATGCTTTACTCCCGAAAATAAAAAAACCCTAAACGTACCCTCACTTTGCATTAAGAATAAAAACCTTGTTTTGATTCAGATGAAAAATTATGAATCGAATAATAATAACACCAGTTCATCCTTCCATCATCTCATGAGTAAAGAGATGGTTACTCACACAAGGTAAATGCCAGATGCAGGCTGCGCTAGTATTAAAATATATAAACTTGTAACTCCTGCTTCTGCACTATCTTCTAAGCAGAACAGATAAATACACTTTCACTGAGCGCAGCTGAAATCGTTTCATGGCATTTTTTAATATTTAGTTTTAATTTTGAACTTATCAAAATCTACAAATCCAAAACTTCAATGGGAATGAGAATAAACGTGGTACTATTTTCATTTATATTTATTATATATATTAAATATATAATTATAAAATAATTTAATAATTAAAATTATAAAATAATTTTAAAATTTAAATTATTATATATTATATTAGTATATTGTTTATTAAACAATATATTAATAATTATATAACAAAATTTAAAATTTAAAATAATATAACAATAAAAAATTATTATACTTATAATAAGCTATACAATATTATTAATATTAAATATGAATACATTTATTTTTAATTTACATGTATATATTTAATTTTTAATTAATAATTAATATATTTAATTTTTAATATACATATATTTATGATCTATATATTTTTGTACGGATGTACCCAAACGTACCCAACCCTCCAATTTTTTTTTGCCGTACCGACGTATCGTACCCATGTACCCAATTCTGATTCGGCAACTTAGCCCCAGTGTGGCTGAGAGGCAGCACCCCAGGCATGTTCCCTGTTGTGATACAGGTCAGGGTTGAAGGGTGAGCCCCTGTCACCAAGCCGAAATGAAGGCCTTCGAGAGTGCATGGACCTTCATGGCGCATGGCATTTTTCATAATTGGGTCAATATGTCTTCTCCAACATTTCTACACCAAGTCATCATTATTTCTGACCAAATGAACTAACGGAGAAGCTGGAGAATGTGAACAGTCTAAAATTTAAATGATGAGAGCTGTGTAGTTGAAGACAGGAATATCACCCTTCTTGAATCTTTTTGTTTATTTTCTTCTGTTTTCTAGTAGAAGAGTTTATAGAAACTCCTTACAGAAGTCAGTAGAAACTCACAAACATTTATGAAAACTTGATAACATCCACCACCACCCACCCCACCCTTACCACCTCCTCCACTCTCTAGCAAGGCTGAGTTGTTGATGACGTATGAATTAAGAAATATTTGAACACCAACTTCCTAAATTTAAGATAAGAGAGCATGCATCTGAGTAAACAAAAGCAGAAACAGCTGTTTAATAATCTAATTTGCCTCCAATACCATGTAAACTTTCCTCCTTTCTTCTAAGGTCAACTATTTGTACATAACATCATGTTGTCTGTCTGTTCAAAGCTTTGACACAAATCAAATTCATGATCATGATGGAGAAACTGTGGGAACTCCTTGGCATCCCTAAGATGGTTGACGGACTTCTTGAAGTCCCCAGGCCATTCCAGGGGTGTGAGGGCATTGCCTCAGAAACATTCCCACCCTATTGGTGGTGGTGATGGTGGGCTGAACAAGGGTGGATGTTTACTCTGAATCCTCATGCCCCAAGCTGTCTTGGTTTCTGAAATGCAGGTTTTTGAGGGGGGAATGTGTCCCTCTCTTTCTCTCTTTATAAAATCAGAAGTCAAAGGAGAATAATCTTCATTCATGCCATGAAATAAATTACAAAAATCAATGAATAAGTGTTGGGGTACTTGGAAGTAGCACTCCTCTTATAGTTCTGTGGCATATCTCTGGGATCTTTTTTTGCATTTGCATAAAGCCAAGCCAACTCCTCATCTCTAAATCTTAGCTTTTTGTCTCAACCATCTATTCTAATAATGAATCAGTAACCACCTAAATGGCCTGCAAGCTGATTCTTGCAATTTGTTGTTTTGGAATTGGAGGTTATAATGCACAAACACTATGGCAAATTAATTCATTGACTTTTCTGAGTGTACCTGGTCAAAAGTACTCCAATTATCCGTGCTTTTGGATGCAATGTGATTCAAGTCATAATCTTACACAGTTTCTGAGTTTTGATGAACTGAAGTCTTCTCACCTCTTTACCAAAAGCATGTACAATCAAATGCAGTTGATGCTGCTGCCACCCATCAATAATGGCCCAAAGACATATTTTCCAAATTTGCATCATATTCAGCTCAAGTTATTCTCCATTGTCCCAACCTTGGGCTCATAAGTATAACTTACAAATGTTTTATTTAGAATTTTGTAACATCCTTACTTTTGTACATGCTCAATGACATCTATGTTATGTATCTTCCTTTCATAGTTGGATTTCATCCAACCTTGGCTGATAAGCATTCTCTTCAAATTTTCCTTTTGTTTGCTAAGTGGTTGCAAGGAGATGATGTTTGTGGCAAAGCAGTTGACAACATGATGAAGAACCTTGTTTCCTACGAATGCCACACAGCCTAAAGAAGTTGGGGGTGTGGCCGTTCAGTTTAGGTGGATGTAGGTAAATCATTAATACCACTAAACTGTAGGTTTGTAGCACTTTCCCCAGCTCCAAGAGAAGATGCTTGCCCAATTTCAATCTTAATTTTTTTTGTTATTTTCTCCTGTTGTTTCCAGTGTGATATTCATTTAATAGAGGACATCAAGAGGGACATGAGGCCATGGTCTTGCATCCTTATTCGTTATCCTGGTAATGTTAATTTAACCAGTTTATTCCCCCATTCTATAATTCTCTACTGAAAATTAATATTACTTTTTCCTAAGTAATAAATGTGCAATAATTCCATTCTGCTTCTATTACCTCTCTTATCCCCCCTTGCAGCATTTTTTAAAGGTATGCTGATTTTTTTAATTCAGGGTTTGTGACAAAAACAACCAATAAAATCTTAGGAGACTCAAAACACTTATTTAAAAACATCTTAAATACCATAAGTGCCTGCTTACTATTGAAAATGGAGACTCAAAACTCATGCTCAAGTGTGATCCGATCAAGGATAGGGAGATAAATTAATGGCAGCTTGCTCTTACAGCCAAAACCCAGATTCAATACACATATCCCTGATGCACCATGAAGCGACAAAATTTGATGGTTTTGATTCAGATTTTAAATTGCACAAGGAACCATGAGCAACAACACACATTTGAAAACCAAAATTGATGGTAGGCTTTCAAATAAACTTATACCATTCACTTGAACTCTCTTTACAAAATCTGAAGATTCTGAACTGAGATTTTCCAACCCCTCTCTGTGAGTTTCCAATTTAGTTTATAACAGTAATCAGAAAACCAATGAATTGATTGGTTTTCCTTGACACTTGAATTCTCCACCCCCCTACATTCTCTTGTACCGTTATGTGAATGCTTCCAACAATCAAAAAATAATATTTTTTTCTCTTGTAGATACTGATTGCCTAATGCGCAGGATGCTCCTGCATTGAAGTGTTCCAGCACTGTTTGAGATCAAGAATTGGGAAAGAAAACCCTTCCCACTGCTGGAAATGCTTAGAAATTGCAGCTCCTACAAAGCCTTGCCCTTCAGCCAAAAAAATTTGAGTCTTAAATGCTATTATATTGATTTGCTTTTATGTTTGAAAACCCTAGTCTTGTCATTTGAAGACCTCCTTGCAAAGAACAACACTTTAAAAAGTACAGAAATGAAATCTTATTAACTTGCTATTGGCAACTTGGTGAGTTTTCCCAGTGAACTCAACAGGTTTCAACAAGACACAATTCTAATGTGTGCTAAGAGAGTCTTGTGGCCATGGTTGGTACAGCCTCATCTGTGTAGTTATGTTAAATCTGTTGTGGTAATGATGTAGCAAATGTGCTTCTTTTAATTGAGGATTTTATTGGAGCCATAATCCCCAACTAGAAGAAGCACATGGACAAAAGGTTATCTGTGTTTGCAGAGCTTGTGGAAAACTATTTATTGGTCCATAAATCACTAGCCATATAGTCTGGAGTAGGTAGATTGTTGCAGAAACTATAGTTTTGTTCTTCAAGATATGGAAGGTCCACTAAAACTCATCACTCCAAACAACCAGGATCTTATTTTTGCATGAACTTCCTATGCTATCTTGTATGGTAGAAAAGCTTAAACAGCTGGCATGTTTACCACAATGTGCTGGTGGTTTATGGTGGGTGCGGTGGCTGAGGAAATCAAAGTCCTAACTACAAAGTGCAAAGCCGCAAACTAACTGCAATATTAGCCTGATCCAATATTAATCTTTCTTACACACAAAATGGCTGAGTGATTCAAATAATGAGGCAAAAATGAACATAGATTCAGTGAACTTTGGTGCTGATTTATCTCTCAAGTATCAATGCCAGAACTTTCAAGTGATTCTTCAGAAGCCTAAAAAATGGTCATTAACACCAAAAAATGTATTGACAATTTGTGAAGGCTGTAATAATGACCCTAGAAAATGCTGTTGGCACATTCCTCAATCCAATTGACATCATTCTCAGTTAGTCACAAAGGTTGTCTTGGCCTTGTCTTTTTCCATGATTCATATCTAGTGATATTGGGAGAGAAGCCATCCATAAAAGAGTGTACTCTGCAGTCTAATTAGTACCCCCAGTTCTATAAAGGGTTGTGCATATAAGCTTATTTTGCTTCCCCGTAGTCATCGCACAAATTATTGATACCAAGCATCTTTGTCTAGACTCTACACAACCTTAGTACGTGGCTAGACTTCTCAGTTATGAGCATAATACCAGCTTGTAGCATGTAATGCATTTCTCTTAACCTTGGTTTTTAGGTTCCAATTCATTAATGGTGTCATTTCTTCATGGGATTAACATTAAAATTTTGTCCATTAACATTAAACTTTTGTCCAATTTCTTTTTCTGATGAACTCAACAAACCTGTTCACCTTTGTGAAATCTCTTGAAGAAAATCCTCATATTCCTTAAGTAACTGAATGAATTATAAGATCTCTTCGTCATGCTAGTAGTCTCCCACTGTTACCACTTTCAGGTTATTTTCAGAATTGATATTTACACGTTCACACAACCCTACCCAGCAGTAATATGTTAAATAGGTGACCATGGTATTTCCAAACATTTGCTGAGCATCCTTTTTTTGAAAGTCAAGCTTTGCCATACATGAAGGATTAGTCATTTTTAGTATTTCATCATGTCTACCTGGACATATAAATAATCCAAGTTCCCATGGTAATCAATAAAGGCATTAATGTAGGCAGCCAATTGCCAAGATCATACCACAGAAGTTGTATCACAAACCTTGGACTCAAGTAGGCAGACCTAGATGTTAAAAAAGCTGATTTTATTGCCAATGTTCAGTCAATTCATCTGCAAAAGAGACATTTCTCGTTTATGCTAACCCATTGGTATTAGCTGTTATTAGTACTTTCATTATGCATTTAGTGTGCTTGTGTCGGACAATTGTGTGCTTCAAAAGGGGTTCAAATATAGCTCAAAACATGCATCACATATATACCCTAGCATTGATAAGAACTTGATAAAGGCATAGTTTGGAAGAGGAATGCAAATAATCTTCAGAAAGGAAGACCCATACTATGTTCTTAGGATGGGGGGATTGAGGCATCCCCATCCATAACAAGAAAATTGCTAAGGCCTTTTGCCTTGTATTTCCCTTCAAATTTTGGTCCTAGAAGCAGCATGTGCTTGTCTTGAAATAAATTTTAGAGGTTCTAATTCACAGGAAAATGCTTGGGAAACTTAGTATGAATAAATAATTGTGACATTATACGTGGAGGTTGAGAGAAAAGAAATCAAAGATAGGAGACGTACTAAGAAAATAGGAGAGGAAGTCTTGCTGTACTTGTCTTCAATTCAATTGGAAGTGAAGTGTCAACTGTCAAGTACAAGGTTAATTAAATGCACCATCCCTTATTACTAACTTCTATAGAACATAATGGTATGTTTTAAAATTGTGCATTTGTTTTCTACATCAATACATTTTTGTAATAAGAGTATCTATTATTTACATTTATGAAAATTGTATTAACTATTCTAACAGAAACAGTATGCAACATTACTTTGGGTTGACCACCCATGAATGCCATTGTAGCCTTTCATGAGCTGTCAGTTAAAAATCATGACACAGAGAAGCTTTCCAAAACTTCATTTTTTTATCAACAGCTAGGGGAGAGGACTCGGTAGTTGAGAACCCTAACTTCATGCTTCTCAAAATCTTATGTGAAAATTTCAAATCCCTCAATTTTTTACAGCAGCTTACTTGGCAAGTCCCCTGTTTATAACTAAGGTTTCAGGGCCACATCATCAAATATGATGCCACATCAGCATGCTTTTTGTCGACGTGTCCAAAAGGGTCCCAAAAAAAAAGAGAGACCGATAGCTGTGCACTAAATCATGTTTTATTGGTGCGCTGATGTGGCATCACATGATTTGTTGTTTTTTAGATCTAAGGAATACATTTCATTCTATTATGGGTAGTCATCATCAACACTAACAACTTTAAAGTCACAACTATTGGTCCAATATTGTTAAAAATATTGGACATTAAATCAACAAATGCTATAGCAACTATTAGAACATGCTCAGGTACTGGGTCCTCTCCCCTAGATATAGAGATATTAAATTGTGTGTCCTGCAGAAATGCCATCAAAAGTAATAAGAGGAAAGGGGTTTTATAGTGTCAAATTTGATTTTAGCTATCTTGAGGAATATGTATGTTAATGTAGTTTCTTACTCACCAAATAGTACTTTTTTATTTGTTATAATATTCATTCCCATGAAATGCACTTCTTGATGTGCAGAGCACCAGAAGAAACTTGAGGCAGGAATGCGGAAAAAGCAGCTAGCTCAGGCACAAGTCAATGAACATACAGTTAAAGCACAAACACATAATGTGCAGGCAGCAGATGCCGGTGTATCAAATTTTTAACTATTTGTTAATGCACGGGCTTGGATGAGCTATGACTATACTAAATTTGAAAAGAATGGACGATGAGCAGCAAATCGTCAGCCTCTGCAATTCCTTGCTAGATTATTTACTGAAGGATGCTATACATTAATTGTTTGTATAAAAGCCCTCATTTGGGTAAATTATTACTAAATAGCAATAGATTGTCAAGGAAGTGAATCCTGACATTGCTAAATTGTAATTATTATTTTTTTATTGTGGGTCACATTGCAGTCATTGAAGTAGCTTCAATATACGATTATCAAGTTATTGAGCTTGTCTTTGTAATTGGCTTTTCAACAACTTTTGATAGGGGGACCTTTTAGCTATAACTGCAGGCCACTGTACTGCTTTTTACGGGCAGCACCTGGGGAGCTTTTCTAAGCACCCAAAAGATTTGATAAATTGATATTTGTTCTAATATTCGAGTCACTGAAGATATTCACACAGGCCTATCCTACAATTTCAGTGCAAACTGGGGGCAAATTTCATCATACAAGTCACGTGACTTCAAACAACACGCTGGTTAAATCAGGTGGGTTCTTTCTTGCTTTTCAGTTCAGTTATTTCAATCCATTCAATTAAGCAGATATTTCAGATTTGCAAATTAAAGGACCAAAGAATTTTGCTTTTCATGGTCATTAATACAACCAAAAACATTATTCAAGAAAACAACTGAGAAACAAAAATGCGCTATGCTTGTTAAAACTTGAGAAGGGGCTCTTACAGCTTTTTCTTGTTTCTCCACTGGAGACACGTTTTGTCTGTAAGCCTGCTTCACTTGATTGGTACCATGAAATTTAAATATCATGGTGTATATATTATACAATTTGAGTTCTTGGGCTGTGCTATAAAAGGCATCAAGAAACAGTTAATGACTTTTTAAAACCGATAGTGGGAAAATGGGCATGGAGCATTTGAACATACTCATATTACCTTTAGGTTAGAACGAGCTTAATTCTATTTCTATTTACGTGCATTAATTTCAAGTGGGAATGTTTTCGCCTGACAAATAGTCATAACCCATTCATCTCACAATTGTTTCCTAATGAAATTAACAGGGAAAGCATGTTTTATATCCAACGTCAACCAAGTGGGCTTAATGAAGTAATGGTGCCTTACAGCTTGTATTTTTCTTTTCCAATTTCTTGCATTTTCTAAACGAAACATAGGTTGAATAGATATATATTCCTTGCCCTTGGACTATTGATTATATATATTTCAAAAATTAGAAGCCTATTCTACAAAAGTGGCACATTCTTTATGAAGAATTTCATTCCTACACCACATTGTCTAATAATGGCGCTCTCTTGGATGTGGTCAAGTTAGTATTGTATGGGTATATACAAACATTGTTTTTTTCCCCCAAAAAATAATTGTTTGATATTGTTGATCTTTGAGCATGATAATACCTGATTATTTGAAGTTGTTGACCTTTGAGTTTCATATGAGTAGTTATGTGTTGTGTTGTTTTTTTCAATTCGTGTATTTTAGAATTAAGTTATCTCAGTTATTTTTACATATTTAAAAAAAAAATCATCTCAATAAAATTTAGTTATAGATAATTTTAAGAATATTTAGAAGGTGAGCTAGCTAGCATTACTCTAGTTATCTTCTTGTATGCATTGTTTAACATGCACAATTTCAATTTTGTAATAAATTCTTAATTGCATCATTTAACATGTACAATTTCAATTTAGAGTTGATTGGGATATTAGTTTAAACTTCTAACTTATCAATATTATAAATAGAGGTCAAAATTTATACATTAGGTGCATTGGTTAATAAATACTAATTGTCTTGTTTGTTTGAGAAAAGTAGATAGTAGTAAGTGTAACAAATTTGTGTCAATTTTAACATATTTAAAAAAAATTGTGCAAGTGGTATGGTTTACAATAACCATTGGTTGTGGGGATTAAAGCATTCAACAAGATGAAAAATGACATTTATACAAGAGTTTTATCATTGTGCCATTTGTTGTGATATGAATCATTATAATAGAGATTACAAATTTAGTGATTTGAGTTTAGAGTAAAAAATCTTCATGTCTCTATGATAATGAAAAGTTATAATATGTATTTCACATCACTTTGGCCATTAGTTCTTTTGAGGTGAACAATTAATCGAAGTATGGGAAGATGTGGATTGAGCGTATATGGTAATACAATAGATGACACAAGGGTTTATGATGTTTTTCCCATGGTAAAGGTTCCCTATATCCTAACAATGGAATATAGCAAATTCCTCATTTGTGACCTTTGAAAACATTATATTATGCTATTGTAGTGGATTTGGTTCTTCATACAATGTGTTTATGATTGTGTTCATGCACATTCACATGCTCTTTTGAGCATAATTGAAGGAGTTTGAGAATGAAATAAAGGGTTGCAGATATGAAGCAATATGAAGTTTGGTTGGGGTTAAATTAACATTAACAACTATTTGAATTAGAGTGTGTTGAAAGTACAAAGTCTAAAATTAAGAGAATATTTCCTCAATATTTTTCATTTTTGGGAAATATGAATTGATAAATTTAGATGCACTTTAAAATTTGTCCTACTCAAAGTACTAAACATCATGGAATTGTGGTACATGCAAATTGTCAAATACAAAATTGCACGACATATTTAGGTGTAGGTTTAAGAAATTAGTTTTTTATATTATATAATATTATAATGGTGAAATTTGTATTATTTAGTTTTGGTTCTATTTTGAGTGAATAGCTTATTGCAGTTATATATTGACAAATGATACAATCTCGAGGTAAGTTGGGCTTATTCCCTAATCTTTCACCTATTCACATGTACACATTTCCATATATTTGACCATACTTCGACCATTTACACACTCGTATATTATTACATTTATTGTGACACCTCCCCTCCCTCCCAATCCCAAACATTCATTTGTTGCATCAAGTTAATTATTTCATTGTCTTTAGTTAACCTTCCAAGTACAACACATTGATCTAGCATTTGTGGATCTAACCCTCAAATTTTCAAAATTGGAATTCAAAATTTTGCCAACTCTTGCCTATTACCTTCTCAACATGACTTGACTACATGTTCTGTGTCATTATTACTATGTAGTAGTATTTACAAGTATTCATCATGGACATTAATTCACATCTTATCATCATTCAAAACTTAACATTCTAAAGAGTATTCCTTACAAGAACATTTGAATTGGAGTACTAAAAATAATCAAAATATTCCATTGAAATTAACATCTATAAAGCTTGCATGCTTGGTTGTTACAAGTCAATCTTTAGCACAACCATAAAGTTTGTCTCTCCTCAGGATTGACCGAAGAGAATTTGTCCCTTAGCAATCTAGAAGCCCCCATAAGGTATTTCTTAAATACCCCTACTTCTTGCAACAATCAAGAAGTAGAGAATTCAATGAACTAGGGAATAGAAGTGTGCAATCATTAAGATCATATCTATATGTCACATGACAAAACTATGCTTACAAAATTGATCTAGATTTGAGGATTTGACTTAAGGACGACAACAACTTAGCACATGATACCAGAAAGTGAGCATACTCATGCTATCTATTTTTGTGTATAAGGACAATTTAGATTTATGCATCATAATAATTATATATTCTCTATTGTCCTAGAGCTAAGAACCTTTATCCCTTTGCATTTAATTTCCTTGGCTCACATTTAATATTATGATATCATCTCCCACAATGGCTTATTTATGCTTATGTGTATGCATCTTATTAGATTAGCCTAGATTAGCATTAAGGAAAAGTTATCTTGATATTTTTGTTGTATTCATGTAGCCTTACACCACCATATGGTTTATACCTTCACTATTTTAGGGTTTGAAATTTGTATTTTTTTTATTGTATTTGAGTTATTTAGATCTTGCTAAGGATCACATGCCTTTCATTGCTATTGCATTGCTCTATAATGATTACTCCCTTAGATGAACTTAAATTGTATAACGTTAAAGACATAAATCAATTGTAGACAATGTGTATCTAGATAACTTTGCATATTTCACAAACTTGTGTGCACATGTAAAAACCATTGAGTCCAAGTTATTAACAAGAAATATTTTCAAGTATGGATCATCAAATCAAATTGCTTCATCATATACTTTGATAAATGAAAAGTTAAATTTTCAAAGGCTAATGACACAAAGGAAAATGTTCTTCAAGTAGTTAATAATTCTACCTTGTGTGATCCCACAATAGTGTGCTACTTTTTGGCCAAAGACATTGAAATATGAATTTTTCACCAAATTTTCACTTTTTGATACTAACCATTAAAAATTTGAAGATGGCATGAACTAGTGATTTTTGAGATTTTGTTTTTAGATTATAAATATATATTTTTTAAAAAATTAAGAAATAATTTGAGTTTCTTACGTAATTTTTTAATAACTTATTTTTTATAGTTTAACATTTAAAAAAAAAAATGGTGTTACTTTGGTAAAGCATAACTTTATTTGTAGATAGGATAAAATTCCAAAATTTTAAATATAGATTAGTAATGCTGGTATCTAGTGCACAAATATTTTTTCATAATTTTATGTTGCATATTGTTATTTTATACTTTTTGAAGTGAGATTAACTATAATTCAAACATAAGTTATTTTGGTAATGCATAACTTTTTTTATATTTATGGGTGAAATCACAATACAGTCTCACTTTTTGTTCAAGATGGACATTTACATCAATATTTTTAATTGAATCTTCATCTTTTGAGACCTATAACAACTAAACCATAAAGAATTTGAAGATGATGCGAACTAGTGATTTGTAGCAATTTGTGTGTAGATTCTAAATATTTTTTTTTTTTCAAATTTTATCATGAATCTTTCAACATCTCCTTTAATAACTGGTTTTAAACAGAAAACAACATTTTCAGAAAGTAACGTTTGTGTCATACAACATAATTTTTTTTTTTCTATAAGGGATTAAATTCTAATTTTTGGAATATAGATTCTTAACATCAATATTTAGGGAAAGGATATTTTTTCATAATTTTTTGTTGTATATTTTTAAAAAAATTAATTTTTGAAGTCACTATAACTATAATTTGGACATACGTGTGTCATACAACCTAACTTTTTGTGTATATATTGAAATCCAATTTTCTTTTTTGGGTGAAACAAGGAAATCAATATCTAGGGAATGGGTATTTTTTGAATTTTTTGTACAATGGTTTACTATTTTTCCACCTCTACACAACAAAGAGCTTGATGTTTAGAGAAAAACCTATGTTTAGTAAAAATTGAAAATTAAATACATGATAAAATGAAAATATATCAAACCTATACTTGCTAGAAAGCTAGTTTAAGGGCTACAATCTTGAAAAATATAATTTTTAAATGATGTTATTTAATCCCTCAAAAGGTAAAGAAAAAATGGTTTTTGGCCAGCATTTTGATAGTTGTAAAGGAGACTATTGTGGGTATGATTTAATACTATAGGGGTTCTATCCAAGGGGGTTTGATCTAAGGGGGTCTTATCTATCCCTCTTCAATTAAAACCCTTTAGATTGAGCCTAGCAAGACTTAAATCATTAGTTTTTCTAAAAATAGTGATTTTAGGCAAAAATCAGCACATCTAAAAAGTGAGACACAATATTGTGGCAACACCCTTATCTTTTTTTGTTGAAATAAGAAAATCGATACCTATTTTTCTATTTTGTCATAACCCAATTTTATTGCATTTTAATTATAATATGATAACTTGAATTATTGAGGAAACTCAATATGATTGGAAATTTTGATATTTTTGAAAAGATTGAAGGAAGTTGACCGTCGTTGACTATATGATCTTTTTGAATTATCTTATGTTTTATCATGAATTGAGCGTTACTGAAGAATTTTGTAAGTGCAAGTGTGTGCAATTGTAGGGTGATAGGTTGAAGGACGAGAACACAGTTGAAGTAGGATCGTTTAATTGGATCGAATGGTAAGCTAGATGGAATTTGGGTGCACACACCACAAATGACATGATGATTTGCATTTGAAATTCGCATATAAAAGAACTTAATTACTTGATTCAAATTGTTCCAATGATTGAAAACAAATGGCTTGTGAAAACTTAAACCTATGATTTCATGTTTAAATTGTTTATCTTAACTTTGTGTTTTGAGAATTTGAAAAAAAACGATAGTATGTATTCCAAAGTATGATTAAAAAGGATAAGAATTTCATTATATGAGACTAAATAAAAGTCCATTCTTATTTAAATATTGACAAATGTACATATAAACATTAACACACACACACACACACACACACATATAAGAACATACAAATGAGTATACAAATGAGTTTAAATGTATATATATATATATTCATTCCATATGAAAATCGAATATGGATCGAATTGATTTAAAATGTATACTACTATTTTAGATAAAATCGAATATGAAAGTAATGGACGAAGTGGTTTGAAATCACATTATGACTAAGTAATTGAACTCAAATGAGTGGGGGGTAGCAAATTAATGCCATTATGAGAGAAAACGGCCCCAAAGATTATGTGAATAGGTAAGAAAGAATATTTCTACCATTTTGGAAAGGAAGAAAATCACGAAGATAATGACAGTGGCAATGGATCTTCCAGGCAAAGCAAGCAAGTGAATCGGGTGTGAGAGGAAATAGCAGAGAAAGCTTAGGGAAAAAGCTCGATTTTGAGGTAACTCGATTTATGTTTGAAGAATAGTTAGATTTCCTAGTATTTTCTTTCCAAAACTTGCAGTCTTCTCATTTTATCGATTCTATTAGCAATAATGATAAAAATGTATTGTTTGCAAATGAATATGGGTTCGACCTTGGTTGTATATGTAAGATCGCCCATTTTATAGGTAGCAGGGCCTATTAGCCTCCTTTGCATGATCGATTCCTATGCCTTTTTTGCTATATCGGCTAGCTAGTCGAGCATGGCCAAGGCAAGGTAGTCGTTATTATCGACTGTAATCGTAGCACTTGCATGTGAATACTCTACCATTTTTTATGGCTATTGGATTGTATCCGATTAGCAGAGTTTTGAGTTATATTAAAACAATGTAGAGAATCATTTATCGTTCCATAGGGAATGACTTAGATAACTCTGTATCTTTTCTTTAAAATATTTGATGTTCATATTGACTAGACTGAGTATAAGAATAGGCTTTAAATTTTAAGCCATATCATGCATAAGACATCGTTCATTACAAATGATGAACAAACAAAGTAAATGTCCCATATATCCTTGTATGATTCAATTTGTAGGATCAAAGGGCTACATTTAAAATGCTTATAGGTTCAATCTTGCATATCGAAATGTGTGATTGTATATATCTATGCCATTTATGGGCATTCTTCGAATTCGGCCTTGGAATGGTTAAGGTAAAACCATAACAAATATATAAGGAATAGTCGATCCTTGGAGCGACCAGAGACCTGATCGCTCATATTTTCTCTTGATAACCTTAGAAAAACACGGGTTCTTTTCAAGAACCCTAGAAACTACTAAAAATTTGCTTCATGGCTTAATGATTGCTTGGGGTTTCACAACGACAAGCATGTCGTTCTATAATTCTTATATTTTGCATAAAGGATATCATTATCATTTATATGTTGAAATCCCTAAATGATGGACATTTTGTTCTATGTATGAAGTAAGGGTTAGCCTCATTTTGATAATGAAATTTTAATGGCACATAAACTTGTAAACTCTTTTATAAAGGTATTTTTTGTTATTGGCAGTATGAGTTTAGCTGTAAACACTACCACTTGTTATAAACAACATCGTTCTGTAATTGTTTAGTTGAAACAACATTGTTCTATTATAAACAGTGAATGTTTATTTGTAAACAACATCGTTCTATAATTGTTTAGTTGAAACAACATTGTTTTGTTATAGACAATGAATGTTTATTTGTAAAAAACATCGTTTTGTAATTGTTTAGTTGAAACAACATTGTTCTGTTTTAAAAAGTGAATGTTTATTTGTAAACAACATTGTTCTGTAATTGTCTAGTTGAAATAACATCATTCTATTATAAACAGTGAATGTTTATTTGTAAACTGCATCGTTATGTAACTGTTTAGTTGTAAACAACATCGTTCTATTATAAACAGTGAGAGTTTATATGTAAACATCATCATTTGATTATCATTGGTTTGGTTTTGATACAAATGACACAACAGTATGTGAGAAATTGTTAAAACAGACTTGTTCTAGTTCATTTACTTCTCAAATTTTTGACAAACGTTGTCTATCTGAAACATTATATGAATGTTGTTAAATTGATTTATTAGTTTTTAAATTCAAAATTTATACACAAATTCATAATTTAAGTAGGCACATATATGTGTATGCACATAGACCTTCGTCTACGTACATACACATACTTGTGACATACCTTCTTTTGTTTCCTATTTTCTTATTTCTTAAATAAATACTGAATTACGATGAATGTAATCATGTGACATGTGTTTTTAATGGATGGATAATGTTTTGATCAGTTCCATTAGATTTATTTTCTAAATTGTAAATAGAATAGAACAACAACACCTAATAGACTAGAGCACCTACGGATAGATGCTGCTAGAGGGTAGTTAGTTGCTTTGAGATAACTTGAAGTTGAAAGTTACTTTCCGGGATGGGTGCTGAAATGGAGTTTAGAGAGTATAGGTTTTTGCTTTTTCCAAAACCTATTGTTTGTTGTTGCAACAATATTCTTATGCTCGAGCCAAGCAATTTAGTTCATTATGTATGTATGGACTTTGTGATGACTCTGCCATTCCTAGCATAGATCTTGCATTTTCTTTTCTAACTTGTAGATAGAAATGCATGTTGATGTATGGGCACACCCCAGATTCCACCTTGTAGATTGTTCTCTTGCTAAACTTTTCATGCATGGTCGGGTATTCTTCAAATTGAAAGAATTCTGGGGCAACGTAAGCTTTGTGGTTTTGCGGTAAAGCACTTCAACCATGTTCTCGTCTACTAGTGGAGGCAAGCGTCAAGAGGAACCTTGGATGTTTACAAGACTATCTCAGTCTATAATGTAACCTTGATGTAAAAGTTGTATATTGTATTGACTTTGCGGCCTTATGTGCCAAGTCAAACTTGGATATTGTAATTGACATTCAAATTGAATATATAAATCTTTGACTCATTTTAATTAGACATGTGTTGCCATGATTGACTATAGCCACTTAGTTATGTCTTTTTAATTTGAATATATTCATGTCATTTGCAATAATATAAATTCAGTAATAATTTAGGATGGGTTATTACATTTGTTATCAGAGCTTAGGGTTCAACTCTAGGCCTTTTGAGTCTACCATAGCCTTGACTAGGGAATAGTTGACCCTTGACCAAATTTAGTTGTCTTGAGAATTGCCCAAACCTAGAATTGAATGCAGGTATGAGAAGGTCAAAGGCATGATGAAAGAAGGGGAAAACCATTAGGACCTCACATAAGAAAGTCATAATGGAAGAAAATGCTAAGATGAAGGTTCAACCCAAGATTCCCGATGACGAGACTCTAGCTCAAGTCCTCACACAACTTAAGCTAGAGAGAGGCAAGAACATTGAGAAGTGAATGCCTAAGATAAAAAAGCTCTCCGCAATCAGAGATTGGCCTCTAGGGTATGAACCCAACACACTCTTGTTAACTAAGGAGGAAAAGGAGAGCATGCATGCTCAACCATCCTCTTTTGAAAAAATTGATGTAAATTCTGATGAGGACTCAGAGGAATGTCCTCTTTCTGATAACGAGAAAACTGAATAATGTAACAAGAAGCCTTTGCAAATAAGTGTCTATTGACCCACATTTAATATAAATAAAACAAGATGATATTTTTGGTGTGTTCAAATGAAGAACTCCAAAATATGTTTAATTTGCATGAATGTGTATGTCTTCCATGAATAAGGGGTATATGCATGTGAATGTCATGTGATGTGGAATAAGAACATTTACTTGTAGAACCCAGTGTTAAGATGCAATAAACATGAAATGTGATGCAAGTCAAGTGTGAGCCAGCATGGTGACCACCAAGTAAGAGATGGGTGGTAGTGGGTTAGACAACATACCAAACAAGAGGCTAGAACAAATTCTAAAGCTCTTGAATAGACAGGAGGCTCACATGGACCACATAGAACAAGAGGTTCGTGTGGCATGCGAGGATTGGGACTGTAGGAATGTAGAAGTCAATCAAGGAGATAGTGGTCCAGGAGAAAGCTCTCGAGGTCGAGTTGACGAAGAGCTTGGAAAAGATCTCAAAAGAGTAGCACCGCCTAAGTTTGATGGTAAGGCTATCGGAGCAGGAGCAGAGGCATGGATTATTGAGATGGAAAAATACTTTGGACTTCGTAACTTATCCAACCAGACTAAAGTGGCATGGGCTATGTATCAACTTTTAGGAGAAGTAGTGACTTGGTGGGATAATGAGAAGTCAAAAAGGAATCTTTAGCCTGGTGAGATTACTTGGGAACTCTTCCTCCAATATTTTAGGGAGAGATGGTTACCACAACTCTTTTTTGACAAGAAGGTGACTGAACTCCAAAATTTAACTCAGGGGAGCATGATTGTGACCCAGTATTGGGAAAATTTCACCAACCTATTAAAGTATGTGCCTCAGTATTAGGGAGACAAATGTTTCTGTATCCAAAAATTCATATTGGGACTGAGACCCCACATTGGAGTTGAAGTGGATATGCATGATCCTCTTACCATGAACGAAGTCTTCCTAAAAGCCACCAAATAGGAGCACAAACTGCAACAATTATCCATTTACCACAATAATGTAAATCTTAAGTCACAGTTTGGTAACAAGAAATTTCATAAAGGAGACAAGAACTATCAGATCCATAATCTCAAGAGGGGAAGTGAGTCGCAAGAGAAAGGTGAAGATGGAAATGGTGGAAAGAACAAGAAGGCAAACAAAAACAAGGGTAAAGATGACCAAAAGCAGAAAGGCTTTAGGGAGGATAAGTCAGGAGGTTCCAAAGGGCCTCATGATGGATGCTATACTTGTGGAGGCAATCATTATGCCTCAAATTTTCCATGACGCTTGAAATAATGGAAGGAAACTATCGAGAAACTCAACATCACCAGATCCATGCTATAGTCGATAGCAAACATGCAGAATATCAGGGTTCACTAGTTTAGCTCACGAGTAAGCTCTATGGCCAAACTGTCTCTATTTTAATTAATACCGAAGCTACTGAATGTTTCATAGATCCTAGAATAATATCCAAGATACCTAGTAGACCTGGATACATGGAAAACTCACTGACAGTATAGTATGGTAATCGAGTAGAGCTGAGGGTAGATACTTGTCTCTTTTGTAGGGAGTTAGAGCTTCCAACCTTCCAAACCTAGGTCAACCTATATGTGGCACCTTTAGGCTCATATGATGTAATTTTGGGAATAAATTGGTTAACCGAGCATAAGGCTATAGTGAACTGCAAGGATAAGGTAGTTAATTGTTTGGATGATTACGAGAACCCAATCAAGATTTGTGGAATGCAAAGACCCTTAGAGATTAAAGAGATCTCTACTATGTAGCTCAAGAAGGCTCGTCAAAAGGGATGTGCAATTTATGCTGTGCATATCGGTAACCCTAATAGAAATGAACCACGTTTAGATGACTATCCTATTCTCAAGGAGTTCCATGATGTATTCCTTGATGAACTCACAAAGTTACCTCTGAAACGAGAATTTGATTTATCTATTGACCTTGTACCAAGAGCTGAACCTCAATCATAAGAGCCAGTGTGTCTTGTTGGGGAGCACCAGTTATCTTTGTGAAAAAGAAGGATGGAACCTTGTGTCTATGTACAGACTATCGAATGTTGAACAAGGCAATCATCAAGAACCGATATCCACTCTTGAGGATTGATGAGTTGTTTGACCAGATGAAGGGAGTGACAATATTCTCCAAAATTGATCTTAGGTTGGGGTACCATTAGTTGAGAATAAAGGAAGAAGATATTCCAAAGAATACCTTTCAAACTCGATATGGACATTACGAGTTCATTGTGGTACCTTTTGGTTTGACTAATGCACCTGCAACTTCCATGAACCTCATGAACAGTGTGTTTAGAGATTCTTTGGATGAGTTTGTTTTGATCTTCATTAAAGAAATCCTAGTCTATTCAAAGTCCATTGAAGAGCATGATAGGAACTTGAGGATAGTTCTACAACAACTAAGAGAAAATAAACTCTTTGGGAAGCTATCCAAGTGTTCATTCTACCAAGATAGGGTGCACTATCTAGGCCATATCATTTCAGCCGAGGGAGTCTCAATAGACCCCGAGAAGATCAAAGCGATTGTGGAATGGCCGGTGCCCCAAAATGTGTCAAAAGTTCGTAGCTTCATGGGCCTCACCAGATATTATCGAAAGTTTGTGCAAGGGTTCTCCCAAATTGCATCTCATGTTACATCACTCCAAAGAAAGGGAACATGGTTTGAATGGATCGAGAAATGTGAACATGCATTCCAACTCTTGAAGGAGAGGCTCACAACAACACCAATGCTGACCATCCCTGATCCTAATGGAAGATTCACAGTAATCACATATGCTTCAGGAGAGGGATTGGGAGCAGTACTAATGCAAGATGGACAATTGGCAGCGTATGAATCAAGGAAGCTTAAACAACACAAGGTGAACTACGCACCACATGATTTAGAATTATCCGTAATAGTTTATACCTTACAGATGTGAAGGTATTATCTCGCGGGAAAGCCATTTGAACTCAAGATAGACCACTTGGGATTGAGATACATTTTTACCCAACCAAACCTTAATGCATGACAGAGAAGGTGGTTGGAATTCCTTCATGAGTATGAATTTAGAATTGAGTTTATAAAAAGAAAAGATAATATAGTGGCTGATGCTCTTAGTAGACGAAGACATTTGGAAGCCATGATCTTGACAAGGTCTAATTTGAGACAACAGGTGATACAACATTTGCACTATGAGAGAGTGAAGAGCACCCTAGCAGAGAATCCATCAGATCATCAATTCGATGGGTATGAGATCGAACCAGATGGTTTTTTTTGATACTAGAGAAGAATGTATATTCTAGACTCTGGAGAGCTGATGAAGTTGGTTTTAGAGGAGGTTCATAATGCACCTTATTCAAGACACCCTGGAGTATCCAAGATGATTGCAGAATTGAGAACTTGGTATTTTTGGCCTAAACTCAAGAAGGATGTAGTGGAGTACGTAGCCAAATGCTTAGAGTGCCAATGAGTCAAGGCTGAGCATGCACATCCAATTGGGCTATTGTATCCGCATGACATACCTAAGTATAAATGGCAGGTGATCAGTATGGACTTCGTATAGGGATTACAATTGAGCAAGAATCAACGTGATGTTATCTTGGTTGTGATCGATAAGTTGACCAAGGTTGCACACTTCATTCCAGGAAACCTTAAGGATGGATGATTGACCCTGGCCAAGAAATTTTTCTTGGATATCTTCCATTTGCATGGAGTGCCAAAGACTATCATTTCTGATACAGACACCTGAATGACCTCAAGATTGTAGATGACCCTGAATTCCGCATTAGGGACCAAATTGAATTTTAGCTCGGCTTATCATAATGGATGGACAAAGAGGGTGAATCAGGTAGTGAAAGACCTCCTCCAAATGTATTATATGGACTAACAATATAAATGGGAAGAATATTTACCATTGGTAGAGTTTGCTTACAACAACTCTTATCACACATCCCTAGGAATGGCACTGTTTGAAGCTCTTTATGGGCGAAAGTGGCATACACCCATTAGTTGGGATAGATTGGAGGACAAGATCATAGTAGGACCTAAAATGCTTAAGGAGATGGAAGAAAAAATGAGAATCATATAGAAGAACTTAATTACTTGATTCGAATTGTTCCAATGATTGAAAAAAAATGGCTTGTGGAAAGTTAAACCTATGATTTCATGTTTAAATTGTTTATCTTAACTTTGTGTTTTGAGAATTTGAAATAAAACGATAGTATGTATTCCAAAGTATGATTAAAAAGGATAAGAATTTCATTATATGAGATTAAATAAAAGTCCATTCTTATTTAAAAATTGACAAATGTACATATAAATATTCATATACAAATAGATATATGTATATATATACATGTATATATGCATATATACATATATATAAGAATGTACAAATGAGTTTAAATATAAATATACAATATATAATATATATATATATACACACACACACATATATTTATGTATATAATTATATTCCATATGAAAATCGAATATGGATTGAATTGATTTAAAATGTATATTGTTGTTTTAGATAAAATCGAATATGAATGTAATGGACGAAGTGGTCTGAAATCACATTATGACTAAGTAATTGAATTCGAATGAGTGGGGGGTGGAAAATTAATGTCATTATGAGAGAACACAACCCCAAAGATCATGCGCACAAGTAAGAAAGAATCTTTCTACCATTTTGGAAAAGAAGACAATCACGAAGATAATGATAGTGGCGATGGGTTTTCTAGGCAGAGCAAGCAAGTGAATCAGGTGTGAGAGGAAACAATAGAGAAAACTTAGGGAAAAAGCTCAATTTTGAGGTAACTCGATTTATGTTTGAAGAATATGTTAGATTTCCCAGTATTTTCTTTCCAAAACTTGTAGTCTTCTTCTCATTTTATCAATTCTATTAGCAATGATGATAAAAATGTATTATTTGCAAATGAATACGGCTTTGAGCCTGGTTGTATATGTAAGATCGACCAATTTTTAGGTAGAAGGGCCTATCGGCCTCCTTTGCATGGTTGATTCCTATGCCTTTTTCCACCATTTTTTATGGTTATTATCGGTGTAATCGTAGCACTTGCATGTGAATACTCCACCATTTTTTATGGCTATCAGATTTGTATCCGATCAGCAGAGTTTTGAGTTATATGAAAATAATGTAGAGAATCATTTATCGTTCGATACAGAATGACTTAGCTAATATGTATCTTTTCTTTAAAATGTTTGATGTTCATATCGGCTAGGCCGAGTATAAGAATAGGCTTTAAATTTTAAGCTATATAAATTCATTGTTGTAGCATGCATAAGATGACATCATTCATTACGAACGATGAACAAACAAAGTAAATGTCCCATATATCCTTGTATGATTTGATCTATAGGATCAAAGGGTTGCATTTAAAATGCTTATAGGTTCAATCTTGCATGTTGAAATATCTGATTGTATATATCTATGCCATTTATGGGCATTCTTCGAATTCGGCCTTGGAATGGTTATGGTAAAACCGTAACTGATATATAAGGAATAGTCGATCCTTGGGGCGACCAGAGACTTGATCACTCATACCTTCTCTTGATAACCTTAGAAAAACATGGGTTCTTTTCAAGAACCCTAGAAACTACTAAAAATTTGCTTCATGGCTTAATGATTGCTTGAGGTTTCACAACAACAAGCATGTTGTTCTATAATTCTTATATTTTGCATAAAGGATATCATTATCATTTATATGTTGAAATCCCTAAATGATGGACATTTTATTCTATGTATGAAGTAAGGGTTAGCCTGATTCTAATAATTGAATTTTAATGGCACAGATGCTTGTAAACTCTTTTATAAAGGTATTTTTTGTTATTGGTAGTATGAGTTTAGCTATAAACAATATCGCTTGTTATAAACAATATCGTTCTGTAATTGTTTAGTTGAAACAATATTGTTCTTATATAAACAATGAATGTTTATTTGTAAACATCGTTCTATAATTGTTTAGTTGAAACAACATTGTCCTATTATAAATAGTGAATGTTTATTTGTAAACAACATCATTTTATAATTGTTTAGTTGAAATAGCATTGTTCTGTTATAAACAGTGAATGTTTATCTATAAACAACATCATTCTGTAATTGTTTAGTTGAAACAACATTGTTCTGTTATAATAGACAGTGAATATTTGTAAACTGCATCGTTCTGTAATTGTTTAGTTGTAAAAAACATCGTTCTATTATAAACAGTGAGAGTTTATATGTAAACATCATCATTTTATTATCATCAGCTTGGTTTTGATACAAATGACACAACAATATATGAGAAACTGTTAAAACAAACTTGTTCTAGCTCATTTACTTCTCAAAATTTTGACAAATGATATGTCTATCTGAAACATTATATGAATGTTGTTAAATTGATTTATTGGTTTTTAAATTCATAACGTATGCACAAATTCATAACTTAAGTAGGCACATATATGTGTATGCACGTAGATTTTCATTTATGTACATACATATACTTGTGACATACCTTCTTTTGTTTCCTATTTTCTTATTTCTTAAATGAATAGTAAATTATGATGAATGCAATCATGTGACATGTGCTTTTAATGGATGGATAATGTTTTGATCAGTTCCATTAGATTTTTTTTCTAAATTGTAAATAGAATAGAACAACACCTAATAGATTAGAGCACCTAAGGGTAGATGTTGTTAGAGGGTAGTTAGATGCTTTGAGATAACTTGATGTTGAAAGTTACCTTATAGGATGGGTGCCAAAATTGAGTTCAGAGAGTTTGTTGTTGCAACAATATTCTTATGCTTGGCCAAGCAATTTAGTTCATTATGTATGTATGGACTTTGTGATGACACTCTCTGCCATTCCTAACATAGATCTTACATTTTATTTTCTAACTTGTAGGTAGAAATGCATGTTGATGTATGAGCACACACTAGATTCCACCTTGCAGATTGTTTTCTTGCTAAATTTTCTGTACAGGGTCGGGTATTCTTCAAGTTGGAAGAATTTTGTGGAAGCGCAAGCTTCGTGGTTGGGCAGTAAAGCGCTTCAACCATGTTCTCGTCCGCCAGTGGAGGTGAGCATCAAGAGGAACCTTGGATGTTTACAAGACTATCTTAGTCTATGATGTAACCTTGATGTAAAAGTTGTACATTGTATTGACTTTGTGGCCTTATGAGCCAAGTCAAGCTTGGATATTGCAATTGACATTTGAATTGAATATATAAATCTTTGACTCATTTTAATTAGACATGTGTTGCTATGATTGACTATAGCTACTTAGTTATGTCTTTTTAATTTGAATATATTCATATGTCATTTGCAATAATATAAATTTAGTAATAATTTAGGATGGGTTATTACATATTTTTCCATGTGTGCAAAATATAGATCTTCATAATTGTTGAAAAACTTATCTTCACTAGAAAATAAAAAATAAATATAATAATCAAACTAAATATATTCAATATTATACTCATTGGAAAGTTAGCTTTGAGTGCTACGAACTTGCAAATTATCTCGCCACATTTGTTTCATTTGTTGGCCCAGTTGAAGGTTGGAAACAATTTTCTTTGAGTAAAGAGGCTTAAGGTGGAAAGGTCACTTTTAGGGCCTTCATTTGAAGGTATTCAAGGACCTTCATTCGCATGTATGCCATTTCCACCAAATTTATAAAAAAAAACCTTCAAATGAAGGTAATTTCCAAAATTTGAAAAAAGGAACCTTCAACAAAGGTTCCATTCTATTATTTTTCTGAAAATTTTCCATAAAAGGAATAGAAAGGGATCTTTATTTGAAGGTCTCTTTTTTCCATTTTTGGAAATTAACTTCATTGGAAGTTTTTTTTACATTTTACATCTTCAAACAAAGGTCCACCTTCAAACGAAGGTATTTTCCAACTCACTTTCATTTGAAGAAATACCTTTGAACAAAGATTTTTAGATGATTTGAGCACCCAACACTCAAAAAAGTTGTGGTACACAATTGGGACTCACTATTGCGAGTTTTCCCCCTTTCTTTCATCCAAACCAATGCTCCTAGGAATTTTTGCTAATTTTCAAGGGTCTTTGGATGATGCACTTCAAAGTTTATGAAGTGCTAATTTGACCACTCTCCCTCTTGTTCATCCATTAGATCCCAATAAAACACTTTCGAGGATATATTATGATCAAACATTTTGTAGCTTCCTTACACTTAATTATACACGTCTTAAACACAAGAGACACAACCTTATAGACAACAATGTAGTCAAAGTTAAAGGTGTCAACAACAATGGTAGTCTTTTAGTTGCACCTACACGTATCTAATTGGAAATTTATAGAAACCCCTTTCCAATTCATTTAGATAATGTTGAAGCACATAATACACATAGTAGCAATGTTGAAAATGAAGATATAACATATGTAAATGCTTTTGTGGGGGTTTTTAATATTAACATTACTTCTACCTCTCCTTCCACTCTTCCATGAATTATATTTTTAAGGATGAGATTTCATAGCCACCTTCTCATATTGCTCCTTTTTTATATAATCAAGGGGTTGACATGTAATTGTAAGATTTTGAAGGTTGCACATATTGTATGAACAATATTATTGCATTTTGGCATTAATGTAAATCTTTTGTAAAATGAATATCCTTGTTTTGGAGGATCTAATGGGTTGTGAGAGTCACATATCAAACTCCAACAAATAAACCACCTCATGCCAATTAAACTCCAATTGCATTACTTTGATATCCTTAAGATCCCCATGGAAAAATAATAATTCCACTCTATTTAGAAGGATACTTGGAATTATCACCAAATCCTCCTCTACATGATCAATATAGAATCTAGGAACCCAACATGACATCATGATTTACATCTCAACATAAGACCATTTGTATCCAAAAAATAAACTTGCTACCAAGAGCATCAATATCATGCCAAAAATCTAATTGTTAATCAATAATGCCCATCTTCTAAGCCAAGGATCATCAATAGAATTGATTAATCCCCATCACTACCAAATCTTCCCATGAAAGTGGTCCAAAGCTACTTGTGGCATTGTGATAGATATATCATAATTAAAGATCACTCATGACCCCCCACACAATTAAACAACTCAAGTGCAACACTAGCATCTCCCAAAGAGAAAAGTAAAACTATGATTTCACTATAAAAATACATAAAGCTCTCATTGAATTATGGTCTAGTCTTTCAAAGCACCATAGTTAACAACTATAGGTTCTAAAAGTCCTATTGCATGTAGGTTATAGTTTTACATGTAACTCTACAAGTTAATTATAGGCAACCCAAAGAACCTCTATAGGTTAGTTATATGTGACCTAAAGTGCCTCTATAGGTTAGGCACAAGTAGCTTGTATTTCTAAAATTTATTTATAGTAAGTCACACCTTAACCATACATCCATCTATTTCTCTGTAGTTGAACATACCAATGCAACATCATAGACAAAGAGCCAAAAAACTAGAATCCACAACCCATAACATTATAATAGTCTACAACAAAACTCCATTGGAACAAGACACATAGCAAAGAAAAGATTTGTGGATACACATAACCCACATTATAGTTTTCCATAAAATATATAGATACAAATAGCCCACAAAATAACACAAACATGACATCCAAAGGTGATAGAAATCATGGCCAATGTGTTGAACATCTGGAATACTGAGAGGGGAGGTGAATCAGTATTCCATAAAACCACAATAAAATCCATCTAACCATTATCACAATTCTGACTGAATCAACAAAAGAGAACACATAAACAAATCAATGCAACCATACACATAAACACCAAGATTTTTACATGGAAAACCCAAAAAGGGAAAAACCACGGTGAGAGTTAACTCACAATATATTATATCCGAATACAAGATATTATAGGGCTCACTGCCAGGACTCACTATCCTTAAAAAGGCTCACTACCTGAATACAAAAGATGGCTAACCACCAAGATACAAATATTGTGGCTCACTGCCAAAAGATTGAATTGATAGAATACACTTTCAATGTACAAGGTTCAGTTCCAATGAAGCTTAGAATATGAAGTACTACCTCACACAATAGTCACTCAACTAATGTGCACTGATCCTCAACTGATAAAGCATTTAGGCTTGGATCTTCTTTCACCTTTCTTCCACACTCGCACACCCACTTCTCACTCGCTCACTTCTACTCTTCAAAACATCTTATATATATACAAGTATATCTTATTCATCAATTAGGTCAACCTAATTAGATGAAAACAAAATAATCAAAACTCTCTTTGTCGGCACCATATGATGAGCCCAATTAATGGCTCAATTTTGATAAGGGTTTATTACATATTTGTTGTTGCTATCATAGACTTTGAGACTTGGTTGTTGATATTTTCCTTAAAACCATTGAACTTGGGAATAAGTTTATCTTTGTGGCTTTAATGACATTATCATGCTAATCTAAATTATCTATGTTGAATTTACAAGTGGTTGAATGAATGTTACTAAGGTAATTATAGATATACATTTGTTTGTGTGTGCTAATGTTATTGTGAAGGTTTCCACTGAAATGTTGATGTCAACAAAGCCTGCTATGTGGGAGAAACTCTTGCTAGTTGGTTGGTTGCCAAGAAGTCAAGAAGTTGATCATTAAGAAGTCAAAGTGGGAAAACTCTCATGGAGGGAAATTCCTAACTCAAATAAAAGAATGTAACCACCTTTTTAATGGTCATATTTGTTGTTGAGAAAATCTAGGGAGTGCGTTGTGCTAGATTCTTGTTGAAGCAAGTATGCTTTGACCAATTTAGCACATGCATAACTTCCTCCATCTTTTTCTATGCTTTCAATAAGTGGAATCCTCCTATTTTGATGGAGTCGACTGCCTAGGTAGTTAGAGTTAGTCAGTAGTTTTTCTTTCTATAAATAATGGTTAGATGCTCCTTTTGACAGGGTTGGATATTTTGAGTTTGTACTCGCATTTTCCAGTTTTAGTAATATAGTCCATTGTTGAGATGTTGTACTTATGCTTTCAAGAAATAATATGATATTCTGAGTTGTTGCATTTGAGTTAGTCTAAGGGAGACCAACCCAAGGGGGAACACTTGGTGAGAATTCCACCTATTAGTTTAAAGGTTATTTTCTGTTTAGTAGTTATTTTCAATTTCAACAACTTTTTGTTCCTGCAACCATTGAAACTCCATTCCGTGACTATTCCTGCAGCCAAGGCAGACATAGTAGTTTCCTGTCTATTTGCTGAGATTTTCATTTCTATCTTTCATTTCCAGACTAGTTGTTGATGCTTAGTGTAGATGTTGATTTATGCTTAGTGTTTAAGTTGATTTCCTTCCAACATTTTATTTCCAACATTGTTTCTTTCCTAGTTTATGGATGATTGCAATGAAGTCCTAGTGCACATATAGTGCTAACCCATTTCAAGTTTACGTCTCTGGGTTGACAATTGAACTGCACCTTCATGATGAGTGAGATAGCTACTTAGTGTAGATGTTCAATCTCTAAGTCACAACTCTAAGGGATTAGTTATTAAACCATTAGAGGAGGCCAACACCATATATAATTTAAACATTTTATCCATATAGTGCATTATGCCAATTCGGCTAACATCCATAAAGCATAACTAGTCTCCTTCATGTATTGCATACGTTAGGTCAGCCAAGACTAGAATATAATTCACAGAAACTCCAAACCAACAAACAATCCTCAAAGCAAACACCTTCTGAATCTGAGAACACGTTAATTCCTCATCATACTACCATCATAGAGACTACCAAAAAAACCACAACATAAGAATGTTCACCTTAAGAAAATGCAAAGTCTCCCACACAGATATACCAAGCAAAGAACAACAGTAAGATACAAAGTTGAACTCTGTTAGAGATAAATTTCTACTCACAACCCAAAACGTCTCAAGATCTAGGATATAGCTATCTGAATGAGTCATGATAACATGGCTAAGTGATTAGAGTCATATATGTTCTTGCGGTGAATTCCGGACTCAAATACCAACACACTGGCTCATCACAAAAGAGCATTACCAATAAAGAATAGCTTCTGGTAAACCAAGTAGACTTCCCATATAGTTTTCACCATGTTGACATCAATGAAAACACAGGAAAAACCAACAAAAACCATCCATACTTCATGCTCATGTTTCAAGGCTCCATAATCCCAACACAATGCTCCAACTGAAACTAGGAAAGAAACAAAACTTGAAGCAAATCAACAATAGATTCACCTTCTCATCAATAACAAGCATGTTGGTATGTGTAGGCTGATAATGCTATAGGTTAATATCTTGACCACTTTTCTAGACATGGTTTCCCCCCAAATTAATTAACGGTGGAGTGCAAGGGGGGTGGAGCCCCTCCTGCGAGGTCTGGGGGGCCATCCCCTTGATGAGGGCCTGAGAGCGGATCCCACGACGAGGGTTTGAGGACAACACCCTTAAAGTAAAAAATCCCCATTTTTAATAAAGGATTTTGTAAATGATTTTGATTGAAATTTGTTTTCATGACTACTCAAAATGATAGTTATCTTGTTGGTAGTCGAAGATGGAATTTTACACAACATGCTGCATATTTGAAAAGCCAACAATCACATATTTGGTAGTTACATGTAGCAAGTTGTGTAAAAATGAGATTAGTAGTGAGAGTAGTCATGGTTTTAGTGAAGAGCACACACAACACATGAAGAAAGTGAGTGCAATTTTGAAGTGAGCACACAACATATTGTTGTAGGATAATGTAATTTATATTTTTCGCTGCAAGTTTTAATACTATTCAAACTATTGTTTTGTGGATGTAGCCCAAAGGGTGAACCATGTTAATTTTTTTTGTGCCTCTATGAATTTTGTTCTCTTTGTCAATTATTTTTGATATGTATTATTTAATTAATTAATTTATTTCTCCAATCCTACTTGAGATCTCAATAATTGATATCAAAGTGGCAGTGTTTGATAGTTTGGAAGGAAAGTCTCACAATTGAGTGGGAGCAATGTCTAAAGAGGGAAATTAAAGGTCGAGAAATTCAATGACCATAATTATCAATTATGGAAAATGTAAATGGAAGATTATTTGTATCAGAAAGATTTATGGTGGCCATTGCAAAGGAAAGTGAAGAAATCGTCAACTATGATAGATGAGGAATGAAAAATTATGGACAAAAAGGCATTGGGTAGTATTCAGTTGTGCCTAGCACCATCCATGGCTTTAATATCTCCAAAGAAAAGACAACAAATGAGTTAATGAAAACATTAGCAAAATTATATGAAAATCCATCAACCTCAAATAAGGTGGTCTTGATGAAGAGATTATTCAATATGAAAATGGTTGAAGGAAGTTCTATTACAAACCATTTAAATGAATTTAATACAATTACCAGTCAATCAATTTATGCTAATGTTAGTTTTGATGAAGTTAGAGCTCTCTTGGTTTTATATTCTTTTCCAAAAAGTTGGAATAGCTTGGTTATGGTGGTTAGTAACTTTGTTTCTTGTTCATATACATTGAAATTGGATGATGTTGGCATGATTCTAAGCAAGGATATTCGAAGAACATAGGTGAAACTTCAACATTGCATAATGTTTTGAATGTAGAAAATAGGGGCAAATCAAAAGAGAGAGGAAGAAGCCCTAGAGGTCATGGAAAATTATGTGGGAGATCAAAGAATAGGTCGCAATCCAAAGGAAGGAAATATTACTGATACTATGGAAAATTGGGTCACTAGAAGAAAGATGGTTAGTCTCGAAAGAATAAAGGAGACAAACAACAAGATGGAAGTAAAGAATTTGATGTTGTAAGTAGACTTGAAGACGATGCTTTAATTCTTTCCCTATATAATGTCGATGATTCATGGGTATTAGATTCAGGGGCTTCATTTCATGCTACACCCCATAGAAATTATTTTCTTGATTATGTCCAAGGAGATTATAGGCTGGTGTATTTAGGAGATAATGAACCTTGCCAGATTGTTGGAAAGAGAAATAATTAAATCAAATTGCAAAATGAAAATCAACAACTACTATAGGAGGTAAGGAAAATTCCTAAACTAAGTAGGAATTTAATTTCAATAGGGTAGTTGGAAGAGGAAGGTTGCATAGTTACATTTACAGATAAAATTTGGAAGGTTACAAAAGGTTCTTTAATAGTAGTTAAAGGTGTGAAAGTAGGCACTTTATATTTATGTACAAGTTATATTGTTCCCTCTTCTTTAGTTTTTGCAAAAAAAAACACAACATAAAAAGTTGTAAGAATAGTTACAACAATTGATGTGGGTTCGATAACAATTGCTACAAGTTCTACAATAGTCATAGGAATAGTTGCTACAGGTTCTACAACAGACACAACAATAGTTGCAATGGGTACAAAGACATTGCTATGATATCACAAACTTGGGCATATGAGTGAGAAAGGTATGAAAATTATTCATTCTAAGAAGTTTTTCCTTGGTCTGAAATGTATTAACATGGATTTCTATGAGATTTGTGTGTATGGGAAGCAAAAGAGATTGAAATTTCTCAAATATGGGAAGCAAAAGAAGGATGAGAAATTGGAGCTTGTGCATACAGACGTATGGGGACTAGCTCAAGTATCTTCTCTCGATGGCTCTTTTTATTATGTCACATTTATTGATGATGCAACTAGTAAAACATGGGTGTAATTCCTAAAACAAAGATCATATGTGAAACTTTAAAAAAATGGAAAAGTTTGGTTGAGGATGAGACAGGGAAAATATTAAAATGTCTTAGATTTGATAATGGAGGTGAGTATTACAACAAAGAATTTGAAGATTACTGTTCATTTAATGGAATTTGTAGGTAGAAAATAGTTCGAGGGACTCCATAGGAAAATTATGTGGCTGAGAGAATGAACACAACAACCATGGAGTGTGCAAGAAGCATGTGATTGCATGTTGGGTTGCCTTTAGATTTGTGGGAAGAGGCTATTAATACTATTATTTATTTAATTAATAGAGGTCATTTAGTTCCTTTGGGTTGTGGTATTCTAGAGGAAGCATGGATAAGTAAGAAGGTGAGTTATTATTTTCTAAAAACCTTTGGTTGTGAAGCTTTTGCACATGTTGATTTAGAAAATAAAACCAAGCTGGAAATAAAATCTAAAAAGTGTACCTTCATTAGATATGGTATAGATGAATTTGGTTACCGGTTATGGGATTTAGATAATCAAAAAATTATTAGTAGGGATGTTGTATTCAATGAGAAGATTTTGTATTAAGAGCAACTACAATAAAAGAAGTGTGAGTAGAAACAAAAAGAATATGTGGTGTTGGATGATATTCTAGAAAGTAATATTCCAATGGTACCTCATGCTCAATAATAACAAGAAATACCACAGACTCTAGCAAATGTTATACATTCTACAAGGATAATTGGACCTCTCAAAACATTTTCTCCTTCTTTATATTCTATTTTATTAACTGACGTTGGTGAGCTAGAAGGGTATGAAGAAGTTATGTAGGTGGATAACAAGGAATAGTGGGAGGAAGGAATGAAAAAAGAAATGGATCCCTTAGGATGAAATTGGACTTGGGATTTATGGAAGTTGCATACAGGTAAAAGATCTTTACCAAACAAATGGGTTTACAGGTTGAAAGAGGAAGGAGGCAAGAAAAGATTTAAAGCTAGACTTGTGGTAAAATGATTTGCATAGAATTTTTTTGAGTTTGATGAAAGCTTTTCTCTGATAGTTAAAATGACTTATATTCGAATTGTTATAAATCTTGTTGTTGCAAAATATTTGCATCTTAAATAACTAGACATGAAAACAATGTTTCGCCATGGGGATTTGGAAGAAGAAACATATATGTAGCAACCACATGGATATGAAATCAGAGGTAGGGAGAAGTTAGTGTGTAGATTAAAAAAGAGTTTTGTATGGCTTGAAGCAAGCACCTCAACAATGGTATACATAAAATTTGATAGTTTTATGGCTGAACAAGGTTACATCCAGTGTTATTCTGACCATTTTGTTTATTTTAAGAGGTTGGATAATGGTAGTTATATTATCCTTTTATTATATGTTGATGATCACATTAATGAGTTGAAATAAAAGTTAGCAAAGTCTTTTTCTATGAAGGATTTGGGTGTAGCCAAAAAAATCCTTGGTTTGATAATTTCATGAGATAGAGCAAACATAAAATTAACTCTATCTCAAAGTGATTATGTTGAGAAGGTGTTGAAAATGTTTAATATGGAAATGCCAAAGTTGTTAGTACACCTTTGTCTAGTCATTTTAAATTAAGGAGATGTTTCCAAAGACACAAGAGGAGGACGGAAAAATATCCAAGATTCCATATTCTTCATCTATTGGTAGTTTAATGTATGTCATGGTATGCACGAGGTCAAACATTGCACATGTTGTTGGAGTTGTGAGTAGGTATATGAGTAATTCCTAAATGGAACATTGGAATGTTGTGAAATGGATTCTCAGGTATTTGAGAGGAACAACAAATAAACATTTATATTTCGGAGGATCAAACACTTCTCTATAAGGATATGTTGACTTTGATTTGGAAGGTGATATTGATACCAAATGAAGCACTATAGGTTATGTGTTTAATATTGGTGGGACAAAAATTAGTTGATTTCAAGGCTACAAAAGGTTGTTGCCTCAAAGCGGGCGAGGAGATGATTTGGATGCAATATTTCTTAGAGGAATAGGGCAAGAAACAAATTGATAAATTTTTATATACGAACAACCATAGTGTAATTCATCTTGCTATTTTGTTTGAACTACATTAAAAAACAAAACAAATACATTTGAGATATCACTTCACATTGTCAGTGTTGGAGGATGGATAGTTGAAGCTGGAGAAAATTCATACAAGTAAAAAATTCATAGATATGTTTACGAATGTAGTAACATGGGAAAAGTCAATTTCCTCTTCAACTTTTGTTGGTCTTCAAGATTAAAATGGTAGAAATAAAAACAACTATGTGTAGGTGTGTAAATTCTAGTGGGATCTATAGTGGTAGCGGTGCTACAAGATCAGTCTCCAAGTGGGAGATGGTTTTGTGGAGCTTGATCAGTCTCCAAGTGGGATATTATTGGTATGTGTAGCTTGATCATGCCCTAGGTTAATATTTTGGTCACTTTTCTATACGCGATTTCCCCTTAAATTAATTAATGGGGGAGTGAATAATTTTGTAAATGATTTTAGTTGAAATTGGTTTTCATAACTGCCCAAAATGATAGTTTTCTTGTTGTTAGTTGAAAATGGAATGTTACACACCAAGTTGTGGATGCGAAAATCCAACAGTCACGTCTTTGGTAGTTACACGTTGCAATTCACATGTAGATGAGATTAGTAGTGAGAGTAGTTGTGATTTTGGTGAAGAGGACACACAACATCACATGAAGAAAGTGAGCTCAATTTTGAAGTGAGCACACATGATATTGCTGCAAGATAATGTAATTTGTATTTTTTCACTAGAATTTTTAATAAAATTCAGATTAATATTTTGTGGATATAGCTAAAAGGGTGAACGACATTAAATTTTTTGTTTTGTGCTTCTGTGAATTTCATTCTCTTTGTCAATTATTTTTTATTTGCATTATTTAATTCATTTATTTATTTCTCCAATCTTGTTTGAGATCCCAAAAAAGAAAAATAGAGACAACATGTAGATTCTCCATGACATAAACATCATATCCAAAACCAAAATCCAAAATTTTGAAAATTCACAAGAACAACCATAGTTAAGGAACCTAATAAGAACCACTATAGAAATGCAAAGTAAATAATCAAGTACCAACACTTCCATACTACAAAAGATGGAACTAACCTCCTTAACCATTCACAAAACATGCATATGAATATACAACTATCTCCAAAAAACCCCATTGGGAACCACAATCTAAAAATATAGTCTCTTTGCATATCTAGAAAACCAAAAAAAATAGCTAACATGCAAAACCTATAAAACCATGTAAATTTGAATCTATTAACACATCCAAAACACCTAAAAACATAAACCATCAAATCCATATTTGAAATGCTACACTATAATACATCTACAACATGTATTAGCACAAAAAATCAAATCTCCATGAATTTACAACATACATAATTTACATGCAAAATTAAATATCCATGAATTGTAATACACAAGTTTACTAAATCGAAATGACCATGATTTTATAACATGCAATTAGAGGAACCATGTTGCTCAAGTTCTTCCAGGTCACTAAAAGACCAACTCCATAATTTGCATGCATCTAGTAATCATCTACTACTATTTAATTATAAGGGATAAAACCAAGTACCTAACACAAGCACTCAAGTAGTTAAGAGAACCAATGCTATCCCATGTGACTAGGAAGCCAAAGAAAGACACCCACCTTAAGAAGTTTTCTATGCATGACCACGTGATGAGAATACATATCCAACTTGCCAAAGATAGTTCCATATTTCCAAGTAGAAGCTCTAGGTTAGAAAAATGAAAATTCTAAGAGAAACTAATGTCTAATTCAATTCTTAGAGTTCCTAATTCAAAGGACCATTTTGTGGTCTTTATTCATGCATTAGGAGAAAGATTAGGGGTGTTCTCATGTAAGATGGTTAGGTTGTGGCTTGTGAATTGAGGAAATTCTGACAATTATGCATACCTTGAAAATTTGGAGGCTTACCTGTGGGGAAACACTTTGAAATTAAGTCATACATTAGGGGATTAAGTATATTCATGTAGCCAAACCTAGACATAAGCCAAAGGCATTGGCTAGAATTGTTGTTTTACTATGACTTCAACATCAATTTCACAAAAGGAAAAGGAAAATAAGTAGTTGATGCTCTTAGTTGCAATAGGAATATTGTAGTAATAGCCACTATCTAGAAAACCTTTTGAGAGAAAGCATTGAGGAATTATCCAAGTGACGAGTTTTATGAACAAGTCAATAATGCACTCTTAGAAAATTCCCAAGATTCCAAATACAATGAATATTTATTTGAGTTCAATGGGTTGTTAATATACAAAGATAGAATGTTCATATCCAATCAAGGTGACTTGAGAAAATTAATTTTAAATGAAGCTCATTATGCCCCTTATTCAAGACACCTATGAGTAACTAAGTTGTTAGCTGACCTAAAAGCATTATATTTTTCAAAAGGAATGAAGTATGATGCCACAATTTTCATTTATAAATGCTTGGAGTATTAGTGAGTCAAGGTTGAATGCTAACACCCAACAAGATTGTTGTATCCACATGATATATATGAGTGGAAATGACAAGTTGTTAGCATGGATTTCATACAAGGACTTCCTAAATCGAGAAATCATCATGATATGATCTAGTGGTGGTGGATAAACTCACCAAAATTCCTCACTTTATTTCGGGTAACTTAACTAATGGAGCTCTAGTGTTGGCTAGGAGATTTGTTCAAGATATTTTTTGTTTGAATAGAGTTCCAAAAAATATCATCTTAGATAGAGATGTGCAAATGACCTCAAGGTTTTGGTAAACCTTGTTTTCAATGTTGGGGACTTAGCCGAATATTAGTTCAACTTATCATCTTGAGACTGAAAGTCAAACTAAGAGATTTAGCCAAGTTTTAGAGGATTTATTGTGTATTCATTGCATGTATAAAAAATATAAATAGGAGGAATATTTACCTCATGTTGAATTTTCTATAACAATTCTTACCAATCTACTATTAAAACGACTCCCTTCAAGATACTGCATGGTCAACGATGCATAACACCCTATAAATTGGGACATACTAGAGGATAGAGTGTGTATAGGACTAAATATGTTGATAGAGATGGAACAACAAGTTAAGATAATTAAAAAGAAGTTGGATAAGGCCAATGCCATGTAGAGGAGTTATGCAGATGTAAAATGAACTCCACCATAGATTATTGTTAGAGACACATTTATTTTGTGAGTCAAATACCATAAGAGTTCAATCAAGTTTGGGAATTCAACCAAGCTTGCTCCTAGATATGTGGTCCTATTTGAGTTCCTAGAAGTGGCCAACCCAATTGTATACATACTTTCTTTATCACAAGTTCTTACTAGTTTGCATAATATTTTCTATTTGATCTTTAAAGGAATACATGTTTGATTTTTCTCATGTTCTTGATTAGAATGCTGTTCAGGTTTTGGACTCGCGAGTGGTTACGATTGAGCCTCTTAGAGTGCTTGAGGTTCACTAGCTACACTTAAACAATAGGGAAGTCACTCAATGAAAAGTCTAGTGGGACTAGTGTAATGCCCCAAGTCAACATGCTTAGAAAAAAACTTGAGAGAATAATTTTTTGAAACAACTATGTTGTTAAAGAAACAACATGTCACACCTACACAAAAACATGCACACAAGTGTCATGCAAAAAACCACGAAATAAAGACAACAACCAAAATACAACCTCACCATTGTATAAGCAAGGTGACGACAATGAAATACTAACACTCATGGGATAAATCCACCATGAAAAACATACGAGAGAGAGAGGATGACACCTACTCAACAATTGATTACTAAACCACGATTGCATTCTCTCACAACACCACACTAGGTTAGGATGAGGGAATCATCAACCTCCAATCCACATCCAGACACACTCAATCAACTCTAAATACCAAGTCCAGTCTTCATAAGAGTTTTCCTAACTAGGAGTCACAAACTCTCCCCTAATTGTAATGATGACGGTACACTTCTAGACAACCACATTATTTCTAAGGTAAGGAGATACCACAAATTCTCAAAGAAAAAACATAGGGACATTATCTGAACATCCCTAGACTCCCAAGACCATGGAGAACAAATTTCAATCATAACATTTCCCCATATGAGGCCTCAAAGAACCTATAACCAACAAAAAAGACACAAAACGACACATCCTAAGACACTAGCGCCCAATATTGGTGTCCTTCAAGGGTGCCCGTGTCCCTAGAACAAATTATAGGTGCTAGTTTCCTTGTAGGGGTGTTAGTTTCCTAAGTAACAAGATTCCTCGAACTAGGGTATGACCCCTAGGATCCTTGAAGCACTAAGGAACTACCCAAATAGGTCTACAACACCCTTGAATGAACTCAAAAACACTAAAGCACAACTTGGGGTCAAACAGAGAGTTATATTTCCTTATTGTTAGACACTGCTAAAAAGTGAAGGGGAAGGTAGAGATGAGTGAAATCACCTCCTTGACACCCTTAACCTCCCAAGAGGCTTTAAGATATCCCTAAGAGACACAAAACTTTAGGAATGAGCTCTTAGGAGTAGTACAACTACACGACGGGTCCACAACATTGTCAAATGCTACTCCAAGACACTTACATTCTTTTAATACCCAATCGAAATATTTTCATTCATTTTAATCCCAAATGAAATGTTCCTAAGTTCATTTTACCAATACATTGCATAAGAATTCATAATGTGATCATGCTCAAATCCAACTATGAAACTAATATTACTTTGACTAACCATTAACCAATTGATTATAATCCATCTCAAAGAGAGGTCTAAAATAACATAATATTGCAATTACATCAAATAGGACACAAATGTCCTTTACATATACAATTTGCATCAAATGAACCAAATTAAAGAAAACATGAAATAATTTCTACCACATGAAGTTGTCTTTGAATCCACCATGATCCTCTAATCCCAAATGGTGGTTTTCACATCTTATGGAATCAAAAGGATCCACTCCCACCATGCTAGGAGGTAGTCACATGGGCTACAAGCACAACAATCACACCAAACAAATTGAGATATGACTTACACACATGTCATACATGAATTATACACTCAACATACACATCATATAAATCACTCATCCGATAATACAAGATGGATCAATCACAAGTAGGGTCAAATACAAGTCCACATTGGAAATGAATGTAAATGACAACACAAACCATCATTGGGAAAACTGACCAATGTCACATCAAAAATCCACATTGGGAAAACTCACTAATGTCAAATCATGAATCCACCTTAGGAAAATTCACCAATATCACATCACAAATCCACATTGGGAAAAATCACCAATGTCACATCATATAATCATCTTGGGTAACTCACCATTGGGAAGTGTTAAGAGTAATCATGCATTAACTAATAATTAATTAGTTTTTAATTGATTATTAATCTAATTTATTCTCATTCACTTAAGCTAAACTTAGGATTACTTTTATGCTTTTAGGGTTTTGCTCCTATATAACACTCAACCCTGATTTTAATTATCTCTCAAGCTTTCATATCTTTTTGATAGTCTCTTGCTTCTATAGCTTTTTCTTGTTGAGGAATATTGCACATATTGTTTGCAAATCTCTTGCATGGAAGGTTTCTTTGTTCATTGTTTGATCCCATGGCTTGTGTTTTTCACAATTCTGATATGGTATCAAAGCCTTGATTCAGTGATCACCATCTCAATTTATGAGGTTTTTTCTTCAACAAGGGTTACAGGCTTCAGATCTGGAATCCCTTTTGCTTTTTTTTTTTTTCAATTTTTGGAGGTGGGCGAGTTTTTGGTACATTTTGGTGTGAAAAGGACCTCACCGTTGGATTTAGAGCTGTCGAGAAAGTCAAATTTGGCTTTTGTTTCACCTGATTTGGACAGAGCCTCAATTCAGTGATCCCCTTCTCAATTTATGAGGTTTTTTCTTCAACAAGGGTTACAGGCTTCAGATCTAGAATCCCTTTTTCTTTTTTTTTTCAATTTTTGGAGGTGGGTGAATTTTTCGTACATTTTGGTATGAAAAGGACCTCACCGTTGGATTTAGAGTTGTCAAGAAAGTCAATTTTGGCTTTTGTTTCACCTGATTTGGACTCTTAAGGTCAGATCTACGAGGGTTTGAAGTATATGTTTTATTCTAGATCTGAAGGGTAGTTGCATTTTCGATGCATTTTTGGTGCGAAAAGGACCTTGCTATTGCATTCAAGAGGCCGATTCCACGAATTTTGACTATAGCTTTGTCCAATTTGGCTATTGGGAGCTTCCAAGGCAATTTTTTTGCTTCAGGGGTCGTACAACCCCCGTACGACTCCTGCACGTGCATCAAAAAAAATTAAAAGGGGAAAATAATAAAGTGGTCGACATTTCTGTTTTTTTAATTTCTATTTTTAAAAAAATATAAAAAAATATATGAAAGTTTTTTTTTTAAAGTAGGTCAAAATTGAAAAGTGCAGGGGTGGATTAAATTTATGGGTATTGCAGGTACCTGCCAAGGTAGGCCTACATGCCCCTTGTACTAGCGACACATTCAATTATCCCCTAGGGACAGTTTTATCATTTGGCCACCACAGGACCTACAATAGCCTTCCTCGTTGGTGACTCTTCAAATACATGCCCGACGACCTCATTTTTCCCTACCGATTAATTTTTGCCATTTTTTTCTCCTTTTCCGGTGGTTTTTACAAAACCAAGGTTGCATGCTTTTCCATTGAATCTAATTCTAGGCGAATATTCTTCACTTAGTCAGTCAACGTTTTTCAATGAAATTTTACTTTTTTGACAGACGAATTTTTTCTTAGGGGCAATTTTTTTTTTTGGCATCATAGGGGAATATTTTGTAGAATATTCCTGTTGATGTCAACATGACATCATCCCTATGGATGTTGATGTCAGTATGACATTAGCCATATGACCTAGGGTAGTGGCCTCTTCACGACCCCTTTGTGCCCTAAAGGGGGTCTTTTTTTTTTTTTCCTTTTTCTTTGGGCCATAACTTGGGCATATGATGTTGGATTTTGACGAACGAGATATCATCGGAAAGCTAGTTCTGCCAAATTTATAGTGGTGTGGGTCTCATCACCTAGTTTTTCTGCTGGTGCATTCTATAGCCTGTTGAAGTTAGAGGTGCTATTTTTTAGTCCTGAGCTCATAACTTTTAACTTGTTTCTCCATTTTTTGTGATTGCAGTGGCGTTGGAATGATCTTTTAGAGCTCTTCAGTTCCATCTGTGCAAATTTTCTATATTTCTCTTCAGATACATTTTATTCATGTTTTTTTGTTTCCACACTGGTGAATTACTTGGACATCTTATTTCTTGGAAACTTTTTGTTTGAATGGGATGACTTGTTTTTGGTTGTTTAACATGTATTTCCAATTTTCTATCCTATTTGGGAATTTTAGATATATTTTTCATGCACATTTTCTTTTGTAGACGCACTAAGATAAAGTTCCATTTTGGTGTATAATTTTTGGGGATCTTACACATCCTGTTGTGCCTTTTTTACTCACACTATAATATAAAGTGCCATGGGGGGTTGATGTTTGCATTTGGCTTTCCATAACACCTTTGTCAAGTGAGTGTTCCTTCCATGACAATAGTGAATCTTGGTGATTCTTGTCTCATGCTTGTGTGCCTTAGTTTGCACACCCTTTTATTTGTAGGTTCTTTCTCCTACATGCACTTCTTGGTTTCACATAGTTTCACTATACCTATCATGGCTCTCCCTTTTCAACATTACAGGGGGGGTTATACTGTTGGTGCTAATGCTTCCTTGGTTTTACAGTTTTGAGTAATATATTTATCTAGTTCTTGTTCCTATGTACTTTCAGATGTAGCGTACATCACTGGATGGTTACATGCATTTCAGTGAGTTGGAGAATTTACCATATGGACATTCTTGCATTCTTGTTTTTGAGGCGACCTTTCATTTTCATTTGATCATGGGCTATTGGTACCTGTATTTTTGACTTGCAATTTTCATGCATGTTGAGTAGTGTCAGTTTTGGTCACTCATATAGATTCATGTACCATTTGTATCTTTGAGTTACAAATGTTTGTCTTTTTTTTCCATCTAACTTGAGTAGTGTCATTGGGGACACTCATGCAGATTATTGTCTCTCTCATGATCAATGTTCTTCAAACTATTTGGTACCTACATTTTTGACTTGCATGTTGAGTAGTGTTGTTGGGGTCACTCATGTAGATTAATGTACCACTTGTATCTTCAACTTCCAGATTTTTTCCTTTGTTTTCCTTATGAGTAGAGTAGTGTCATTGTAGGAACTAATGCAGATTATAGTCTCCTTGGATCTTGACATTTGTATTTTCGATTTCTAGATTTTTTCCTTTGTTTTCTATTTGATTCGAGTAGTTCCATTGAGGGCACTCATGCAAATTCTTGTTATCTTGATCCCAATCATCATTTTTTTTAGAGGAGGTTCTTCATTTAAAAACCATATCAAACATCTTTTGACAACAGTCTATAGCTTCTTTGTGCTTCACCGATGTTCTACATGTTCCTCTTTTTCAAGACATTGTTTTAGTTGGAGGCTTCTCAATCCTTCACACATTGATTTAGAGGCTTTTCAATCCTTCCTTCACCTTTCTCTCTTTTGGAGAGGAGTTTTCTCCCATTGTGGTTTTTGTAAGGAAGCTAAGGTAGCGGGACAACTTCCTACACTAACCTTGAGAGGAGAATAATGCAAAAAATTTACAAATCTTTAATAGTTACAAAAACTTAAACAAAAATAAACACAAGTATCATGCATATCACAACACAATGATTTACGTGGGGAAAACCCTTTCAGGAGAAAAACCTCACACTCCAAAAGCTGCCCAATATATTATTCAGAAATCAAAATATTACAATATACTTGCAAATCAAGCTTCTCACAGGAGTATCACCACCAGAGATCAAGAGACACCACGACCGCTATCAGACTCTCAGAATACACCCACATCTACATACATCCCACCCGCTTATACAAGCTTTTTGGAACCTTCTAGAATTAGGGTTTTACAAGGTCATTTTTCATTTGGCATGTTAGTGGAAAAACCTTGACGTGTCAGCAGGAAAAATCCTTGACGTGTTAATGGGGAAAAACCTTCATGTGTCAACGGGGAAAAAAACTTGACATGTCAATGGGAAAAAACCTTGATGTGTTAGAATTTTTTTTTTTCGGGGCGGAGCCCTGAACCCCATGTCTTGCTACAAGTGTACAATATTTGCATGATCAGTCACCACATACCAATATACATCCTATCAATAAATCATATATAAAAGCAAGGTTGAGACACATTTTCCCAACAAATCTTCCCACTTTTCAAACACCTTGCAAAGACAACAGAAGGGTGTCATCATCATCTCTAATTGCTAAGGCCGAAAGGCCCATAGTCTTTGAACACCATTTGAACTTCTCTATGCTCACAGACTTAGTTAAAGAATCAACAACATTCATCAAGTATCTACCTTAACCAACTTCGACCATATATCTAACAAAATGATATTGTACATCAATGTGCTTGGTCTTGGCATGAAATATTGGGTTCTTGGCTAGACATATTGCACTTTGACTGTCGCAATAAACTATCACCGCACCTTGTTTTATTCCAATATTTGAACACAGTCTCTTAAGCCAAATAGATTCTTTACAAGCATGAGTAGTTTCCATATACTCTGCTTCAGTAGTGGACAAAGCAACCACAACCTGTCGCTTACTCATCCAACTAATTGCACCACCAAATAAATTATACAAATAAGCACTAGTAGATCTTCTACTATCAACATCACCTGCCCAGTATGAATCTACATAACCATGAATATCAAGGGAAATATTGTCTTTAGTCATATTTCTATGATAACATAAGGAATAATATGAGGTACTGCACAAACATTTGAAGACTCCTTTAACTACATCCCAATGAACTCTACCAGGATTATACATATATCTGGAAAGAACTCCCACTGCTTGGGAAATGTATGGTCTAGTACAAACCATAGCATACATCAAACTTCCAACTGCACTTTGGTAAGGAACTCTACTAATGTCTTCCATTTTTGATGGAGATGTTGAAAAATCTGAAATAGATAACTTTGTTCCAACTGAAATAGGAACACACAATGATCTACAATCCTTCATATCAAACCTCTGTAAAATTGAGTTAACATACTTGCTTTGGCCAAGGCATAGCTTTCTATTCAATCTATCTCTTTTAATTTCCATCCCAAGAATGTGTTTAGCTACACCAAGATCTTTCATTTCAAATTTAGTAGCAAGTTGATATTTTAGTCCTAAAATCACACCTTTCCCTCTACCAATAAATAATATATCATCAATATATAATGCAATAAATAGGAAATGATCACCATTAGTTTTATAATAAATACAATGATATGATTTAGAACGCTCAAATCCCAAACTCAACACATATGTATCAAATTTTTGGTACCACATCCTAGGACTCTATTTTAAGCCATACAAATATTTCTTCAATTTGTAAACCAACTTACTTTTACCTTTCACCACATAGTGCTCTAGCTGTGTCATATAAATATCCTCCAAATCACCATGAAGGAAAGTAGTTTTCACATCCATTTGCTCAACCTTTAAATCATAAGCAACAACAATAGAAAGCAAAAATCTAATGGATTTCATTTTTGCAAGAGGAGAAAATATCTCACAATAGTCAACACCCTCAACTTGAGAGTAACCCTTCACAACCAACCTTACTTTGTACTTCTCAATACCTCCATATGAACCAATATTTTTCTTGAACACCCATCTACAACCAGCAAGTTTTCATCCTTCAGGAAATGGTACAAGATCTCATGTATCATTCTTTTTCAAAGATGCCATTTCTTCATCCATAGCAATCTTTTAGGATTCTGCATCATTCATACCTAGTGCCTCTTCTATAGATTTGGGTTCATCCATGTTAGTATTCAAATAAAAAATACATCTCCAATCATTAGGTGAATACCTTTCAGGTGGCTTTCTATGCCTTGTAGACCTACGAACAAGCTGAGTTGGAGGTTCTTCCTCCTCTTTTGAAGACCTAGAGCTAGATGAGCTCTCCTCAACTTCTTGTCAATCCTTGGGCCTCGATTTAACTTTCTCAGGTGTAGAAGGAAATTGAATCGCACCTTCCCGTTTACTTTGTTATGGCTGCAATGTAACAGAAGAAGGCTTAATTTCTCTAAAAATAACATTTCTACTGTGTATTACCTTCTATGCAACATGATCCCAAAGTTTGTATCCTTTCACATGATAACTATATCCGATGAAGATACATTTCAGAACCTTGTTCTCCAACTTTGTTCGCTTCTCCTTTGGCACATGTGCATATGCCTTGCAACCAAAAACTCTAAGATGTATTAATGAAGGCTTGTGACCCGACCATGCCTCTATAGATGTTTTATCAACAAGAGCTGATGTAGGAGACCTATTAATCAGGTAATAGGCAGTGACAACAACTTCAACCCAAAACCTTTGTTCTAGGCAAGCACCACTCAACATACTCCTAACCTTCTCCATTAGTGTCTTGTTCATTATTTTGCAACTCCATTTTGTTGTGGAGAATACAAAGTTGTCTGTTGTCTTGAATACCACAATCTTTATAGAATCTATCAAAATCGCTAGAGAAAAATTCATCGCCATTACCAGTCCTCAAATATTTTATTTTCTTTCCAGTCTGCAACTCAACCATTGCTTTAAACTCTTTAAATCGACTAAAAACCTTAGATTTACTCTTTACTCTTTACAAAATATACCCATGTCCTACTATAATCATCAATAAATGAAACATAACATGTGGATTTACCAATTGAATGAACATCTACAGGACCACATACATCAAAATGAATAAGATCCAATACACCACAAGATTTATGAGAACTTGAGTAAAACTGAATGCGGTTTTATTTTTCATAAATGCAATGCTCACAAAAATCAAATTCAAGATTACAATCAAACAAACCTTCAACAAGGTTTTTTATTTTTCAAGTTCCTTAGACCCTTTTCTCCAATGTGGCCAAGTCTCTGGTGCCATAAAATAGTTTTCTCTATAGGTAACTTTGTCTTAGAAGAAAGAGCACCCTTGGATACCAAAAATCCATGACCATCTGCTGAAGGTGAAACCCTCACTTCTTCTATAAAATTTCTTTTCATAGAAGTACTATTGCACTCAATAGTTCATGCATCAAGCTTATACAATGTACCATATCTGACACCTCTAGCAATCACCATAGCACCTCTAACCATCTTGTATCCTACATCAGAAAATACTACCTGCACACATGCATCTATTAGTTTTCTCATAGATAACAAATTTCGTGCTAATCGAAGGATATGCAACACATCATTAATCTTTTTTATTCTACCATTAGGAAACCTGATTTTAACTTTACCATAGCCAACAATGTCTAAATGAGAATCATCACCCAAGTACACCTTACCTCAATCAAATTCTTCATATTCACAAAACCAATCTCTATTAAAGGTCATATGAAAAGATGCACCTGAGTCAATTAACCATGCATCATTACCTGCACGAGTTAAGATGCAATGAATGCGTCACCATCTTCCTTCTCGAACTCAAAATAATAATCAAATTTCTTCTTTTCTTCTTTGCATTCCTTATGAACATTTCTAGGCTTACTATAGTTCCAACAAATAACTTTGGACTTTCCAGGAGATTTAGATCTCCCCTTGGACTTGGATTTGTCACGCTTCTCATTCTTCTTTCCTTTTTCCTTAGGTCTTCCACGAACATTTAGGGCCTCCTTGGAAATGACGGATACCTTCCTCCTCATCTCTTCAAAAAGCAAAGAACCCACCACATTTTTAGTCTTAAATATAATATAAGTACTCCCAATAGCCATAACAAGAGAATCCCACGAATCAGGCAAAGAAAAAAGCAAGATATTACATTTCTCCTCCTCATCCATTTTGACACCAAATGATGCCAATTGAGCCACCAACATATTGAATGCTTCTAGGTGGTCTGTGATTCATCCACCCTCTTCCATTCTCAAGGAATACAACTTCTTCCTCAAGAAAATATTGTTCACTAAATATTTGGCTTGATACATCTAACCAAGCTTCTTCCATAGTTTCTACGCATAGGTCTCTTCATGGACATTAATTAAAAAAAGTCTTCCAAGCACAATCCGATTAGACCCTTGGCTTTACGGTCCGTAACATCATATTGAGTAGCGTGAGTAGGATTTTTAGGCCTTGAAACACTCTCATCAACAACATCTCATAGATCTCAATCTATCAACATATCCTCCATCTTTAGCTTCCACATCTCAAAATCATTTCCAAAAAAATTCTCCACCTCTATTCTCCCTAATGAGCTTACCATCTGAAAATTCCCGCAACAAGATCACAAAGTGTCTTCTACACAAGCTCCCACTCAAATCTAGATTAGTTCAAAAAACCCAACAACCCACAACTGAAACCAGAGGTGATCAAGATCTGATACCACTTGTAAGGAAGCTACGGTAGTGGAAATTCCTACACTAACCTTCAGAGGAGAATAATGCAAATTTTTTACAGATATTTAACAGTTACAAAAACTTAAACAAAAATAAACACAAGTATCATGCATATCACAACACAATGATTTACATGGGGAAAACCCTTTTGGGAGAAAAACCCCACTCCAAAAGCCTCCCAATATTATTCAAAATTAAAAGATTACAATATACTTGTAGAGAAAGCTTCTCACAAGAGTATCACCACCAGAGATCAAGAGACATCACGACCGCTATTAGACTCTCAAAATACACCCACATCTACATACATCCCACCCGCTTATAACAAGATTTTTGGAACCTTCTAGAATTAGGGTTTTACAAGGTCATTTTTCATTTGACATGTTAGCGGAAAAACCTTGATATGTCAGCGGGAAAAATCCTTGACATGTCAGTGGGAAAAAACCTTGACGTGTCAATGGGACAAAAACCTTGACGTGTCAATGGGAAAAAACCTTGACGTGTCTTGCTACGAGTGTACAGTATTTTCATGATCAATCACCACATACCAATATACATCCTATCAATAAATCGTATATAATTGCAAGGTTGAGACACATTTTCCCAACAATTTTCTCCTTTTTCTCTAGTTTTGAGAGATCTTTTGTTTGTACATGGCTACCTAACTAGACCTTGTTTGTCGGGACCCATCATACATTCTTTTTAGGGTTTTTAGCTACTCCCTAAATTCATCTTAAGGGGGGTGTTAGAAAAACTATACATTAGCTAATAATTAATTAATATTTAATTGATTATTAGTCTAATTTATTCTCATGCACTTAAGCTAAACTTAGAAGTGCTTTTATGCTTTTAGGGTTTTGCTCCTATATTGCACTCAATCCTCATTGTAATTATCTCTCGAGCTTTCATATCTTTTTGTTAGTCTCTTGCTTCTGTAGCTTTTTCTTGTTGAGGAATATTGCACATATTGTTTTCATATCTCTTGCATAGAAGGTGTCTTTGTTTGTTGTTTAATCCTATGGCTTGTGTTTTTCACAATTCTAATAGTACAAGGATAATCACTGGGTGAACTCGCTAATGGAATAACACAAACATACAAGACACTAGGGTAAGATGCTAGAGAGCTAGTAGTGAGTGTCATCACAATGCTCACTAGTATGACACGTGCATAATCCAATATTCCTCTCATATAGACAAGGATACTTGATCTAACAATACCCAAGCTCCTTGAGCTGAAATGTCTTCCCAAACATCCTTAGCCTTTACAATCACTCAAGAAGTGAGAGGGGCATTCATTATCTTTGTTATTAATTACACATGTTTCATTAATTTCCTCTTGATTAAATGACTCCCCACCAGTGATTAGCCTGCAAACCACTTTGGGCCAAATATACATTGGGAGCCTCTCTCATATTCTCTCTAATATCTTATTCCTAGGCTCTTCACACTCACTGAGTGTGGCATGGAAACAAATCACAATTTCCATTTTCATCCAAATTTCACAAGTTTCCAGAAGATCTATTTCAATAATTTATGAAGTATAGTTTCATTCAAACATTAGAAAACATCGTATTTCATAGAAAACTTATAATTTTTTAATTTTTTAATAGAACAAAAACTAGTAAATTTTCTTCAAAAATTAAAATTTCAAATTTTCAAGAATACCCTTTGGTTCCAAAAGTGCCCAACACCCATTCTAAACTATAAAATTTATATTTTCATAATTTCTCAAAAAAATGGGCATTATAACCCCATTTCAATGAAAATTCCCAATAGCATGAATCTTACTCAAACAAAATGCATTGGGAGGTTCTTGTAGTACCCCTCCCATTTTCTTCCTGTTAATGTGAGAATGGTGTTTTAGCTTCACTGATTCTTTGTGATTATTATGGTGATAATTTTATGGATATGATTGGTGTGTATGAACCATTGCTTGTTTGAGATGAGATTCCTCAACATGTCAGTTGGTGGCATTTTGTGCATTTACATGATTGGTTTATTATTATTCTTTAGTTTAATGAGATGCATTATTTATGATATGATTAAATTTGACCCCAATTATTGACGTTTAGAAGGAATGATTTATTTAATTATTTACATGATGGATTTACAAATGTTATTTTATAATTTGCTATTGGACCCCGTTGGGATGATTATGATATGCTTCAGCTATATATACATTGAGCAGGTACCTTTCACGTGCGTTGAATGGTTATAGGTACAAGGTTATTACTCCACTTGGATTCATAGGTCTGAGTTATTCTCCAACGATGGTTAATTCAAAGATGTCACATTGGACCCCTTCATATCCATTCATTGGTCATACTCGAATCGAGTATAATATGTGTCATATTTGACCCTATGTGAACCTGTATATGATTTAGGAGTTATTCCAAAATCCCTATGTGTTGTGAATGACCAGTGAATATCTAAATTAATTAATGGCTTAAGTTCTATGTTTTCTCGCAATTGAAATATTAGGAATTTAAATGATTTTGATATTTATTGTTAAAATATTCTATGTGGTTCGGGAAAAAGGGAAATAGAATAAAAGTAAGTTATTGTTTAATTTAAATTTCTATACAACCCCATTGTTCTTCATAGTTAAATTTCCAATGTTTTCACCTTAAGTGAATAAAACATGATGCCATGACATATCAATAATTTTTTTTTTCCAATAATGTAAATTACATGCTTAATTGAAATAACACAATTCCAATTTGTCACTGCATTCCAAATTAGTATATACAAATCTTTCAATAACATAGATATCATATTGAACAAGGATGTCATACAATATTCAATAAGGATTCCATTCCATTATAATAATTTCATAATTACAATATTACAAGAATGTACACTATTACAAACACAACTCCTCCGAGCTTCAAAGCATAAGATATAGATGGTCCAGGAATCTACCTTTCAAAACCTTGGTCTTTTGCCGCCTGCTGAGGAGGAGAAGCATCACTCAAGTGCTTTTCTGCCAACCACAGACTCATATGCGGTCCCTCGCACATCTATCAATGATAGATGGCCCTACCCTTCGACGAAGGTATTGGTTGGGTAACCCCATATGACATACCACTCTGAGCTTAGTGTTGTGCCCTAAATGACTAGGATTTATAACCTATGCTAGGTATCCCTCATGAATTTAAGTGGACACGGTGAACTGATAGTGGAGTATCAGGCATTCACACTTCTTCAGTGGAGCCTCAAGCAATCACACTACTTTGGCCAAAGTATTCTCACTCAGTACTTCGAGTGAAGGTCTACCATTCACTTACACTATAGCAAGCTCATTTTGACTTAAGGACATTATATCTATGCTTAGTCAATCCCTCTCCATGGGCATCCCCAAGATAACCTATCTCTTAAACAACCTAAGGAAACACAACTCATAAAGAAAAGTACTAGTTCCCTCCCTTCACTGGACAACATTCCCAGGATTAATCTACTAGTTCCCTCCCTTTACTGGATAACAATACTAGGAGTAACCTACTAGCCATCTAGCATAATTAAATATCTAGCTATGAGTGTTCCTTAATCTTATCTACATTTTGTCATATCTAGCATAATAACAATACCTATGGAAAACAATATCTCTTACCCATGTCTAATCATATCTTGTATAATAATAATACCTATGACAAACATACCTCCTATCATGGAGTAAATACAAGAACACTACATGACCTCAATCAAAGAATTTTCATAACAATAGAGGACTCCATTCGAGAGTATCAACTCTTTGACTAAAAGGGGTTAAAGCTATGAATAAGCCTTATGCTTCCCATGTTTATTCATATCTAGTATGCAATACTTATGATAAACATAATCCTCCTATTATGGAGTAATTACAAGCATTTCATAGACAGTATATGTAGGTTCTACCTTCTTTCAAAGTAAACAATACTTTTCTCTAAATGCATGTAACCATAATAGAATTCAAACAAAAAAGAAGCAAATCATTCAACACTAAAACAATCAAGGAAAGAATATCCTCATGCCTGTGATAAGCTTTCCAATGGACTAACTGTAAACACAACACTTTCTGAACAACAACTAGCCTGGTATTGATCCTCCAACAAGGCTCAACAACCTTTATATCATAAGTTGGAAAATACTTCTCTCAAATAGTAATAACTCTCTCTAATGCACAAAGCTCTCACTCACTGAATTTGGTAGATTATTGTAGATAGAAATGGAATGAACAAACTTTCTCAAGAATGCATAGAAGAAGAATACTGACGCATCCAAAGAAATGAGCTCATACTACTATTTATACAGAAAGTAGGAGACAAAACACCCTAAAGATTAGGCATGCAGTTGACAACAGATTACATGCACAACAACACATGATTCAGAGAGGAAAGGTGGTGAACATGTAAGCATAGACTCAACTCAAACATTAACAGATCGACCCTCATATTCAATAGCAATTGGAGACCAATTCAACTCTGTGTGTGATAGAATTCAATTGGAAACTTAAAAAAGACTTCTATAGTTTAAAGGATACAAAGGTGGCGCAATTTCATCCTCAAGAGAAACAGTCAATAACAAGAGTGTGCCATCAAACTAAAGTATCGACTAAGTCATGCTGAGTATCGATTCACTCATTAATTGGTTTAGACAAATTCATCGATATGTTTCCATATATTTACATTTGTTTGATTTGATGCAACAAATCACGATAATTTTGTTGACCAATTCCATGGTTCATTAAGGCGTCGACTTATTCTCATTATTGACTTAATGGTTGCAAATTTTGTAGATTACAATCTCTCTTTTCGTTTGACAGCAAGAGCATAAAATGCGGCTCAAGAAATACAATTGTGACCATCTCAAAGTTCGACCACTAAGTTGTGAAGATAAATTGACTTCAAAGCCATATGTATAAGCATTATAATCAGTTGATAAACATTGCTTTAGATAGTCGATCTCAAAGCAAGTTTATATGTCATATTCAAATCTGCCTTTTATTCATTTCAAGCGCTGGTCAAAGGTTAAATAATAACATTGCTTTTTGTTTTCAAACAGCCATAAGCATTACATTATCAAGAGATGCTTTTAGCGCCATGATTGTATTCATGTGCTCAAGCATATTCAAAGCGTTTAGGAAAGTATTCCAAGCGCTTCATTTATATAATATAGCATCATTTATAATATAAATAAATACTCTTCTACCTCTCATATTCCACGCATGGCTTTAAGTCATACTCTTCTATATGACTGCACCATGACTCAATTTCTATATATTTTCAAATATATACAACAACCATTTAGTAATATATTTATTTATAATACATAATAGATATATATATATATAAATATATACATACACACCTCTTATATAAGCATTAATGCTTACGTGCATTTGTATATATATTTATGTATTCTCATATATATACACAAAAGGGCTATAATAATATTGACATATATATATATATATATATATATATATATATATCTTTACTATATACGCAAGATAATATTATGATATATAACATTGATTATATATATACATACTTCTCCATGCTCATGTATACATGCGTATGTGTATATATATATATATATATATACACATTCAATCATACCATCAAGCACATATACATGTGTTCTTACATACGCTTATAAAAATATACGTACATATACATATCTAAGCATATTCTCTCAAATGTCAATCAAGTAAGAATACATTCAACATATAGATGAATACGAACAAGTCAATAGTCGTATGATAATAATATACATTATATATCTATATATATATGTGTACACACCCCTCTATTAAGCATTTTATGCTTACATGTGTATTTTTATATATACAAATATATATTTATATTATCCATCATCATGATAGTCAAATGATCCATTCAATATCCGAATGATCATGACCTATGCGACTATGGCCTCATATCACCTGCTTATAAACATATATGCATATCTATACATATGTTTTCGTACTCATATGGACATCCCATTATATCCATCATATGTGTATGTTGACATATGCATATATATATATGTATGTATGTATGAATGCATATATTCCAATACACAATCAACCATGCAAACAAGCACAGTAACATGAGGAAGGACTCACAAGCTCAAACATAAAAACATCATCCAAGCATGCACTCAGTAGTAAACAAGACCCTTACTAATGCAAACTCATTATGCTAAGGATGACTTACCTATTTCCCACAAGATAACCCGACTCAATTATTCTACTGTGGTGTGTGTATAAGCTCAGATAGGTTACGTTACTGGTTACTCAACCAAGACCCTCTCTTGAGTGATACTTCCCCTCCACCTAGAGGAATGAACATATACCTGCATCCAACTATCACAAGCACATGGTAGTTAGCTATTCACAAAACATGCATTGCACATGATTCATCTCCATAGTTAGAATATTAATTCAATAACCATCCATTGCACACATATGCATTTCAACACATTACATTAAATGAGATAACATTCATTCATAATGCATTGATAACAAAGTGCAAGCACAATTAATTCATCCACAAAATTTACATTACATTCACATTTTACCCTACATAGTAATAGTAAATAGTAATTACACATTTGGGGTGCAACAATTTCAAAAATTTCTCAGGCTGGGAATTGTGAGTTGTGTGTGATTTAATTATCTTATTTGAATTCTGATTTTTGTAAATTTAAATGAAAATACGCTTTTATGGATTTAAATCTCAAATATTGAAATGATATAATGTTAATTGGAAATTGAGCGATGTGTCTTAATTGAATTTTGAGGATATTGGGAATCAGGAAAATTGAAAATGGATTTTATATTATTTTAATTGTAAATTCAAAAATGGGTAAATAAGGGAAAAAGCTTTCTTTTCTTTGGATGTTATTTTGTGAAGAGAAATTGAGAGAAAAAACTATGTGAGCATTTTAGAAAAAATGTGGATTGCTAGTGCAATTCTAATCATAATTTGACAAGGTTGGATCCATTGGGATACAAATCAGGAAGGGATTGTGCTTGCTTGTTTCGTGACTCCTCATTTGGTGTGTTTGGAAAATTTCACATTTCAAAATTTGAAGGGCATTGAGGTGTTTTCCTTGTTTTAAATTCATTTGATCATCTTTCTTTGAATTTTTTTATAGGAGAATGTTTAGAAGAGTGTAGAATCAAGTCTCATCTCCTTTTATTTTGCAAATTGATTTGTAAATGTAGAGATTTGGTTAAAATTTGATTTTTTCAAAAGTATGGGGTTACCATGCCCAATTTTTGGGAAATGATGAAAATGCCAATTTTATAGCTTAAGAGAGGTGTTGGGAATATTTGCAACCAAAGGGTATTCTTATAATTTTGATTTTTAAAATTTGAAATTTTGATGAATTTCTATGGTGGATCTGGGAATTTTCATGGTTTTTGCATTGTTAAAATATTGGAAAATTTGAAAATTTTGCATGAAAATGAATGAATTTGGATTTTTTGAAAAGATGGAACCTCATGAAATGTGATAATATGCATTGTGGGAAAATGTCATTGATTTTAGAAAAAAATATTTTTGTATTGATTTTCATGCTTCACTTGTTGGAGGGTGTGATGGGTGTTTTGGAATGATTTGATGAAGTTGTACTTTGTGAAATGTGATATTATGCATTGTGGGAAAGCATCATTGATTTTGGGAAAAAATGTATTTTTGCATTGGTTTTTGTGCCACACTTGTTGGTGAGTGTGAAGAGCCTAGGAATAAGGTACTAGAGAGGGTTATGGGAGTGGCTCCCAACTTGTCCCCGACCCAAAGTGGCAAGTAGGATGATCACAAGTAGAGAGTCATTTAATCAAGTGATAATTAATGAAACACGAGTAATTAATTAACTAAGATAATGGATGCCCCTCTCATGCCTTGATTGCTAATACAGACTAAGGATGTTTGGGAAGATATGTCAGCTCAAGGAGATTAGGTCTTGTAAGATCAAGTATCCTTGTTTGTATGAGAGGAGTACTAGGTTCCATAGGTGACATACCTTCAAGCACACTTTGTAACTAGCTCTCTAACATCTTACCCTAGTGTCATGTGTGTGGGTGATCGACTATTGGTGAGTTGGCTCAATGGCGATCCTTGTGGTACCATTGTATTGAGTTATCCCATGATGGTTATATACTATGGTATTGGTGAGTTGCCCCAATATAGTTTGTGATGTGACATTGGTGATTATGCCCAATGTGAATGGTGTTTATGCCAAGTGATGGCATGTATTGGATCCATGATATGATTTGGATGATTGGGTATTTGTATGATGTGCATGTTGAGTTATACTTTGTTTATGGTGTGTGTGTAATCCTTCTCCTTGTTTGTTTGGCATGAATGTGTTTGTGGCCCATGTGACTATCTCATAGCACAATGGGATTGGATCGTTTGATTCCACGAGGTTAGGTGGTGTGGTAACCACCACTGGGGACCTGAGGTTCACTGATTGAGGAACAACATGGAATCATTTATTTTTATGTTTAATTCATGCAGATATCATATTATAAAATTATTGTTTTGGAACTTCTCTTTGGAGATGATTGTAACTTGTAAAAGAAAAAAGTAGTTTGATTGTTTTGTGTGTCTCGATGTTGGTACCAAACACAATTTCTTATGCATATCCTTGTCATTATGTTAAAATGATTAATCAAACATAGGAATACTTCATTTGGTGTTTAAAATGAACCTAAGTGTCAAATTTCATAGTTGGATAGCCTGGTATTGCACCAAGGTAGCCCTATTATAAGCTAAGTTAAACCTAGTTTATAGAAAATTGACTAACATTGTTGGGGAAGCTTGGTATCATGTTGGGGTGGCTTGGTATCAAGTGGGGTGCCCTGGTAGCATACTGAGGTGACTTGGTATTCAGGGCCAACCTAGTTTTGTATGCTAAAAAACTCAAAATTTTGGTTGTGTGTTGTGGTAGCCTAGTTCCCATAAAAATTATAGAATGTAAGACCTCTTAACCAGGGTTGCTTAAGGTTTTTCTAAGCCTAATCCCCTTTTTGGATATTTTTTATGTCTTTTTGTTTTCTCATGCTGATTGTTTTTGTTGACTAGATCTTCAAAAAACCTAGTCGATTTTTCTCTCCTTTTAGTCTTGTTAGTTCCTCTCTTGTTGAAAACCTTGAATGGGTAAACCATGCAAATGAAAATTTTTCAATAGAGTCCTAGGGTCCTATTAGTTCTTTGACTTAGCTCTAAAGTGTCATCATTGATGACTTAGGTCATCTTTTGCATCATTTTCCGTGCAAAATTTTGAAACTACCTAGTTGTCAAACCTAGGGTTGGGGAGATTGTTCTTCTAGTCTTGTGAAGGTTATAATCCTTCATGGTTCATCTTGTAAGTGTCCTAAAAAATCCTCATAAGTCATGGGGTGTTGTGGAGTAGTTTCTTCCCTTGGGTGATGTTTCTTTGTGATGAGATGTACTGGGAAGTGTGAGGTTGTTTAGAAGTGACTTGTTGTCATTCCAATTTTTGGTGAGTTGTGTCTCTTGGTTAGGTAACCTCTTGTGATAGTTTTCCTCTATGTTTAGTGTTGTTTAGTGTGCTTGGATGCGGATTGGAGGTTAATATTTCCCTCATCCTATTTCAAAGTCGTGTTGTGAGAGAATGCGGTCATGGGTTGTAACTGATCATTGTGTGGAGATGTTCTATTTCTCCCTCTCTTGTTCATCTTGGTGGATCTATCCCACGACTAGCTAGTCTTCCATTGTTTCCACCTTTCTTATGCAATGGTGAAGTGCCTTGTTGTCTTTGGAATCGTATCATTGTGACACTTGTGTGCACATTGTTGTGCAAGTGCAAAATGTTATTGTTGCAATTCCTTTGTGTTTATTATTGTTTCAAAAAAAATTGTTCCGTTAGGTTTTGTTCTGAGCTTGTCAGCTCAGGGCATTACATTTGGTATCAGAGTCCATGTTGCAACATTGGGATCTTTGGTTCATGTTTTTCCCATGTTGTTGTTGGTGCTTGGTTTGTGATCACACAAGTGCATGTTTTGGTGAGTTGGTGTTTGAATTATTGCATAGGTGTTGATGGGCCTAGTTTTTTCCTTTTAGTTTATGTATTTTAACATTTCAAGCTGTTTATCTCACAAAAAATAATGAACCTTATATATCTTTTATGTCTTTTATGCATCTTGAACTAGACTTTACCAGTGGAAATATAATTATGATATGATGATATTTGCATGGATAAATGTGTGAATGTTTATGAAATTCAATATGATTCTGTGTTAATTCATGGTTGATTAATGATGTGTATACTTTAGATGAAAATAACCTCTTATAGCTAGAAGAACCGTAGAACACAACAACTAGATTGACTAGCCCACAACCAAAGGATTTTAGACAAATTTAAGGGGAAAGTCCAAAATGCTAAGGATGTGATAGTTACATGAAATAATAAAGATGATCATTGAAGTAGTCAATCATGAGTCACCAGATCATCCAATAAGACAATAGGAGGAAGAATAAGTATGTATTGATAAGGAAGCCATAGTGACTATTCTCATAGAGAACGTCTTTGTTAAACCATTAGGGAAGAGTTTCAATCCTATTTTTCTTCTTCTATGTTTTCAGTTATAGTTTTAGTTGCAAATAATTTATCTCTCTCTATTTTGAAGGAAAGTGGACATCTACATTTAATTTATGTTTTTAGTCCTTATGTAAATAAAACTCCTCTCAAGCCTATATAGTTGGATCGATGGTTGAGGAGCAGATCTAGCTAGAAGATATATATTTTGATCATTCTAATTTTGTTTCATAAACAATTTTTTCATTGTTAGTTTTTTAATTTAATTTTAATGGATATGCACTCATGAATGAGAGATTTGTGAAGATTCTTGTCATGTTGTGAGAGTTCAATTATATGTGATAAAGATGTTCTAGTTTACTGTTATGATTAGCTTATTCCAGTAGCACATTTTTGATTTCTCTTGTGGGTGCAACAACTCGAGCAAGGGCCACTCGAGGTACTGTTCACCCACCTTAATTTTTGTTATTAGATTAGAGATTGCATTGTTGCATTCATTTCAAGTAGATTCTCAATTACATACACATGAATGATATATTGTATCATAAATTATACTCTGTAATATGTCCTTGAGCCATTCTCTGGAGAGGTCAAGAAGTTAGAAGTAAGAGTCAATAGTGTCAGTGAATTGTAGAGTTCAAGCTTAGCAGTTAATAGTTACAGTGTTAAGTTGAAGGTACATGTAGCATCAGTAGCAGATTAATTTATTTTCCTTATTTTGCAAGTTAATGCTTTATTTACTTTTCCAACCTTTACTATTTTCTTGTACATGTGTAAACCACATATACTCACTAATATGGGCCATATAGAGTCCATGAATTCACATACAGTGCTAGCATCATTAAAAGCTTATGAATCCCTAATTGATAATTAAATGAAGTCTTTGCAAGGGCTTAGTGAACTATTCAGCTAGGAACTTCTCCTCTAAATTGTGCGTCTAGCACCAAGTTGACTGAACATTGGTTGAGGCCTTACAAGTTCCTTGGGTGGAATTTCTGAGGGTTTAGTATGAAGCAACCTGTGCAAAGTTTTTGAGGAAGAGTGCCTCCTAGACCCTAATGCATTTGATAGGGATGGGAAGATACCCTTGGTTAAGAGTCTCTTGAGTGGGGAATTATCACTCTTTGATGCATTTCTTGTTATGTGAGAGCTTTGGTTGGGTCTTTCCATGTGTGTTATGATGTTGGTAGTAGTTATTGTTGCCATTTTTCCCTAGCATGATTTATTTGAGAAATGCATCCTTGTGAGGGTTAGCTAGAACCTTAAGTTTTTGAGAATAGCTTTCATGTGTGATTGAAATATCAATGTCTCAATTTCTACTAAGTGTGAATGTGTAGCAACCCTTGAGTGGTATTTATTATTCTTGTTTGTTATTTTGGATGTGTATATATGGATGCATTGAAGTGAATTTGGGTGTTAATGCCTTAGCTCATGATAGAGCATTGTGAAATGTCTTATGTGGCTTATGCATTGGAAGTGAATGTGGTGTATGTCATATTATTGAATGGAAAAAATGTGTCCTTATGGCAACATTGCCTATGGTGTATTGTATATTTTATTCCTAGTGAAGTATCAACATATGTGTGAAGTGATCATGTCAGTGCATGAATGTAATGTTGAATTGTCATAATAGAACATTTGGGTCAATGACTTATGTCCCCAAATCATTTCATCCCTAGGATTCTTATAAGAACCTAGATGGGTAATTGGTATTACTTTTCTGTTTGCATGGGATGCATGTTTAATTGTTAAATGAAATTATGCTTATTAGGAGCTTTATGTTGGCTTGCTTAAAGCCTCAATTGTAATGTACCATGTGAATGATGTGAGTTTCATCCTATTTTAGCCTGTGTTAGTGATGCATGATGTGAATGAGTGTGTGATTACATTGTAATTGTAAACTCCTTGTGAAAGTAGTGCTTGGGTGAATCCTTTGTGTGGATAGAATGTATGGATGTCATAGTGAACCATGCATGTGCCTTCTTGCATCATAATGTGATCATGTCTTGATGAAGTGAAATTGCTTAATGTGGTTTTTTGTTGGCATAGTTAATTGAATTGGTGAATTGTGTTTGTATTGTGTTTGAGCATACTCTCTTTTAACACACTTTGGATATTGTACTCCTAAGGTGTTGTGTAGATTTTTACTCCCTCAAAGGTGGCTAACATTAGTCACTTAGTTCATGTAATCATTTTTCAATGTTTGATTCTTTATTTTGGTTATTGATGAACTCTCTAATTGTTGATTACAAATCAACATTGAATTTTTAATTTTCTTACGATCAGTCTAGTCACCAAATTTTCCATCTATTTATTCTATGACCCTTGGTCATGTTTGATTAAGTGTTTCAATTGAGCTCATTTTCTTCTTATTGTTGGAATTGATAATTCTCCCTCTTGGGTTATATTTTATCCGTGTGATGGCTATTCTAAATGTTTAAAATTGCTGGTCCTATTTTATGTTACGTTTGTTCCTTGTCATGTTCATTACAAACCCTTGATATAATGTACAAGGGAGTAGATGGCAGAGAATGTGCTTATTCTTAGTCTTTTTGTTAATTAGAATCATGGGTAAACCCACAAAAGTGGTTTACAATTCCAGTGAGGAAGGAAAACTCACAAAAAATGACCCCAGGGCAAAAAATGTGATTTTGGGGGTTCGTACGAACCTACTGGTTCGAGTGAACCCATAAGGGGTTTGCTCAAGCCAGAGTTTGACCGAATCCATTTGAATCTTGCCTGCCAAAAAAAAAAAAATGCATTAGGAAGGGTGGTTCGCTCAAACCCCTAGGGGTTCATACAAACCCCCCTTATCCCTCATTTTCCCCCTGAAACACAAAAAAAACCTAATTTTTTTTTACTTCAGAGCTCAGTTTGAACATGAAAATGGTGGAGACTTCACAAACCCAACTAGAATCAGGTATTCCTTAGAACGAGCTATCCAACGAATATAATTTTAATATGTTTTGGTTTTATTATGTATTTTTTTTAGTTTTTAAACATAGGGTTTTCACCGAAAATGAAGGTCTCTGTTTTGCACATGTGGAAAAATAGCAGATTATCAATTTTTTTTTTTGAAAAATATGAGTGCACTAGATATTGAAGTCCTTGATCCAACAATTTTTTTTGAATTTCGATATATACAAAAAAAGTTACACGTTATACGGTTGCGCTATGTTTGAATTGTAATTGGTTTGACTTTGAAACTTGATTAAAGAAAAACTATTCAATAAAAAACTATCTAACCAAGTGGAAGCACTAGATATCGGAGTTAGAAACCTAAATTCAAAAGAATTAGAATTTTATCCTTCATGGAAAAAAGTTATGCATTATACGGTGTGCGTCACTTTTTTAAAATGTTGTTTTCTGAAAAAAACTAGTTTTCGAGGGAGATGGATAAAAAAGTGCAATTTGATTCCAAAATTTTTGAAGAAAATATTTTTAGAATCTACATACAAAATGTGATGAAACTCTAGTTTGCATCATCTTCAAATTCCTCACGGTTTAGCCACTATAGGTGCCTGAAAGTGAAGATTTAGTTAAAAAAAATTATTTCAGTGTCTAGTTTGGCCAAAAATTGTAAACCACTATTGTGGGATCACCCTCATATTGCATCAAATGTCTTGTTCATGATGAAATGAAAGTGGATGTTCTATGGTATTCAAATTTTTTGTTAAATACATGTATGCATATGGTTTTTAACTTTGAGTGGTTTCAATTTATGTGAATTTCCTTGTGCTTGATATTGAGTGAAGTGTATTCAAATCTATGTATGAGTGATTGTGGAATTATATGTTCTTTAAGTGAGATTGGATGTGTGAATAATTGTGTTTGCATCACGCCTGAATCTGTTTTCTAGTAAATGGTTGGGAGTGATTTAGTCCACCAACTATGTGTGCTCTTGCTTGTCTTGGCCCTAGCTAAGTGTTTGTTGAGGTGACTTGGGCACCGAATTCCATGTTAGTGAAGACACACATCATTTCATTTGGGATGTGATTTCCATAGCTACACTTATTTTTGACATAGTGTAGGATATGAAGGTGTGCTAGTATGTTCTTTGAAACATATTATTATGTTATTTTATTATATTATATATGTCTATCCTTGTTAATTTTTGAGTTGAGGTTGCCCTGGTGATTTTAGAAGTTTCTTCTTGGATATTTAGTGGTCTTCCTAGCTTAAGGCTATAAGAAGATGCAATTATAGTATGAGGAATTGGCTATCTTATGTATTATCTTGAGGAATACTCAGTGTTGAACCTCGTAGTGGTTGGTGGTTTCCTTTCCAATCGTGTTTTCATGATATTTTTGGGTTGTTTAACCCTTAGGCAGGTCATAGTTGAGCATCGTGATTGTGGAAAATCTAATATTTTCTCCTATACTTAGTGGTTAGTTGCTTCCTTGGTGTGTTTTGTGTTAGTTTTTGGGTTGTTAAGCCTCATTTTTTGGGAGCTCTTATGCCTTTAAGAGGTAGTTATTAGATGTTTCCTCTAATAACCTTATGTTGTTCCTAGTTTTCCATGGATAATATAGTGTGTTTAGTAAGCACTTTATTTTTCCAAGCAGTACTTGAGGGAGAATCTCATGTTGAGTGCCATAGTTAGACACGAGGCATGCTCTTGATGAGTATGGTAGTGAGGTAATGTTTCCTCAAACCTTGTGTGTTTTTGGACCTAGTAGTTGTTCTACCATCAATTATAGTGGAAACTGGTGAAGGTAGTGGTGATCTCTAAGGTGGTTGTGCACCTAGTGGTAGGTGGTCACTTAGTTTGTGCACCCTAGAGTTGCATGTTGTGTATTTTATGCCTAGACTTGGTGGGAGTCTATAGGATTGATCTATGAGTATGGTGTTTTTGAAGGATTGTGTAATAGGTGTACCTATCCTTGCTCTATGCATGCTTCTAGGAGTAAGCCCAATTTTAGTGGAGGATGTAGTGCCCCTCCTATTTGCTTCTTGTTAATGTGAGAATGGTGTTTTAGATTCCCTATTTCCTTGTGATTGTTATGGTGATAATTTTATGGCTCTGATTGGTATGCATGAACCTTCACATATTCGAGATGAGATTCCTCAACATGTTAGTTGGTGGCATTTTGTGTGTTTACATGATTGGTTAGTTATTATGCTTTAGTTCAAGGAAATGCATTATTTATGCTATGATTAAATGTGAGACTGATTATTTATGTTTAGAAGGAATGGTTTATTTAATTATGTATATGATGGATGTACAAATATCATTTATGCTTTTCTATTGGATCCCATTGGGATGATTATGATGTGCTTCAACTATATATACATTGAGTAGGTACCCTTGACGTGCCTTAAATGGTTATAGGTACAAGGTTATGTAGATCCTCTCTAATATCTAATCATCTTGGTGCTACTAGGTATACAAACACCTTAGAGGATGAATTCTTGACTAAACATATCATCTTTCACAAGATGCTACATTTAATTATCAACCAGGGACTTGTAAAATTTAGATAATGCTAGCACAATATATGTGTTCATAGATCCTAGAAACATCATACATCAATGGAGTATAGGAAATTACACATGTACAAAAGATTGTAAAAGATGGAAAGTGAAATGAATTGCTAATTCACAAAACAAGGGAAATAACCATAAATTGTTACCTTATGCTATGAGTACCTAACACTCAAGATTGTAACTGCCAACTATTGAAAACTAATTCCTAGCTAATCCATTTGGAGCATGAAACCAACATGAAGCTACAAAATTCAATTCAAAACTACAAAATGGAATTCATGAATTACATGCATATAACTAGAAACTACTAACTATCTTCAACAATGCATCAATTAATCTAATAACAAAAAATTAAGTAGATTAGCAGGACCTCAAGTGGACCTTTCTTGAGTTGTTTCTTCCATAGGAGTTGTCAAACACTCACTTGCTTACTAAACAATTCATGGTATCAAACTAATTCATTTTATTACATATAAACACTAAACTCTTACATATAATCTAACAAGAATCTGCTAAAGATTTCTTATTCAATAAAACATATCTACTGTTGCAACTAATAATAGATAAATAACTAATTATCAATAATCAACTTTATCCACTAGAAACTAGATTTACTCCTCGACAATTGATCCCACTATATAGGGTCTAGGAGGAGTTTTATTCTTCTCATACTGAAAACAAAATCATAAAGTAACTATCCACTCTCCCTCAAAGATAGGAAGAGGACTTCATCTGAAACAAAAAAAAATAATAACTATAAATCAAGAGTAGAGAATCCAAACTAGGATTCTATGCCCAATGGTTTAACTGCTATGATAGAGATGTGTTCCTGAGAACAGTCGTGACATGAATCAATCCTGTTGAGAGTAGAATCCTTCTCCTCCTGGTGGTCTTATTTTGTGAGCAAGAGTGTTAAGTGGTGACTCGTGGTTGATCAATAAATGATCACCTTTTCTTCCTTCTGAAAGTGTCACACCTTTGGCCATCTGACTTCTTCTCTACAATCATCCTTAGCCCTTATGTTGCAGGATGGAAAGCCTATTGTTGCAAGTTAACAATCCTTATTGCTACAAGGTGTTAGTCTCATTCCTAAGGCATCCACATTATTAACCATCATTAATTAAACATAGAATCATACTAAATTACATAGACAATCATGCATTCATATATGAATATATCAACATAACATATTTTAATTTCCACATACTTAAAACTACTTAAGAGTATATGAAATACATATAAAAGGTCTTGGTAATGTCATTGAAACTTAGCAGAAGAAATGATTAAAGCACAAAATAGTAAAAAGATAACTAGCCAATAATTGAGCCCATCATTTCCCGCAACTAAATATATTTCTTGTCCTCAAGAAGCTTTAATGTTGAAGGTTGTATTGCAAGGCCATTTCTTTGAAATCCACCATACAGTCCACTCCTTTACCCTACTTCAAGTAATACCCTTTTTTATCTAAGAGCTTTGCCAACATTATGTCTTTTGTTGTTGCATCTTCCTCTTAGTTCCTCCCTATCCAATGTGGTATAGGGAACATAAGTATTGGAGGATGGAAGGTGAGTTGGAATTGAGCAACTCCATTATTCGTTGCAATTGAAATGTATTTAGTGACCTATGAATCATTGTTGCATAATTATAAAAAGAATGTGGTTCCTTCCTCTTTAGTTCTGGCATGAGCTCATTCCATCTAACTTGAAAAAAGTTAAAGGCTTCTATGATGGTACCTACTACTATTCCTTTCATTCTCTTATAATCTTTTTCTCTACTATTCATAATCTTTTCTTTTACTCCCCTATCTTGTATAAGTTCTAACCATTAGTTGAAAACTGCATTAGGGTCTATTGAATCCTCTCTTAGCTGTATGGGAAGATATTTCTCTCTCATGATATTCCTATAAAATTTTCCCCCTTTGATGCTCTTTTTTGATATAAGAAGCTAAGGCCTTGATCTGGAGATCCTCCACAAATATTAATGGGTTTCATGCAATTTCATACAAAAGAACAAAATTGTGCAAATAAAACTCACACAATTGGTCTTGCATTTCAGGTGTAGACCTTTGGAAAGTTTCTAAAAATAAAAATCTTGAACTCATTGAAACAAGGAGATCAATAATTAGCTGACTAAACTGAAAACATAAAAAAAATTCTTGCAAAAACAAGGTATATACCCTGGCAGGCGGTCTACATCTCATTAGTTGCACTAATTTTTCTGCTAGTTCCTCAATTTTTACTTTTAATTTCTTCACCTCTATTTCTTGCTTTTCAATTGTACTGGCATGTGTAGATATCATTTTAGATTTCTCCTTTTCCTAATATTTTTCTTTTTTGGAAAACCCTTGTGTTTTCTTCCACAACTTTATGCCCAGTGTCACAACATTAGGTATAGTGGGGGTCTTTATAGGTCTAATTGAGCTCTTATGAATTTGATCTTCTCTATTCTTTACAATTATGGAAAGTCATGCCAATAATTCCAATTTTGATCCATGATAAAATCTGTGGAGGTTTTCTTCCAACTCCATAATCCTGCATCTCTCTCACTATACTTTTGTTGGTATGTTTTTAGTAGGTCTTTTAATTGTTTAATTCTCTACAAGGCTTCTTACAACTCTTTATTTGTGTTCCTTTCTTCTAAAAATAATTCTTCCTTCTCCAAAAAATGTTCTTCTCATACCTCCTTTGTATACATAAACCCTTATGAGATAGGGATCTTTGGAGTTCTTTTTTTAGCAATAAAAATGTCTTTTGAATGAGATTAAAAAATACTAGTAAAATACAAAGGTTGTACAATTGGTGTTTTTGTGTCATCACCAAGGACATTTCCCTCTGAATATGTGTTTGTTTCTATCATTACAACATCTTCCTTCTAATTTTTATCTTTTCCTATCATGGTCCCCTTCTTCCTTTGGTGATATGATTTCCTTCTTAATGGTGTGGCTCTATTTTGCCCCTTTGCAGGTGTAAAGGTAGAAGCCCCACTTTTTATTTTATTTTCTTTCAGTGGGATTTAATGGAAGCTATGTTTTTTGAGTTTTCCTTAGCCGCAAAATGTTTAGCAGAGGGTGCAAATTGTGTTTCCCGCAAACCCTATTCTTTTGGTTTCTCCATACTGTGAATAGGTGTTGCAGCAGGGGAAACAGGGGCTATTTCCCCCTCAAAGGCAGCCACAATAGGTTCTTTTGCTTCTTGTTCCTGACCCCTTTCTCCTTCATTATGCATTTGAATAATATTGTTGATGTTATAAAAATTCAAAAAATATTCCTAAGATACATTGGAAAATTGAACCCTAAGGCTCATTTTAAGCAGTACAGTAACTAGACAGAAATGTGACCGCTGATTTATTTATTTCTCTTGTATTCATATGTTCTCTTCAACAAATTGTAAATAAAATTTGGAACATTTACTTGCCTCCCATGGTGTATATGACTAAGCAACTTGAAATGTAAGTTGTATATAACAGTGATTGTCTACCATCACAAGTTAAATACCTAATGATGTGTGAGGCTACTGAGGCCCAAAGCTAGAGTAAAGATAAGCATTTTGTACCTTGAGAAGAGGAGCCCAAATTCTCACCTGACAAAGAGAACTCATTTATGGTTGTGATGACATCTGCCCTTATTGGAAACTGTTCTCTACTTCTTGGAATCCCTATACCTTTGCAATTAAATCTTCTGATGCATCCACTCTTAACCCCCTAACAATTTCCTTGTCATTCTACAAAGTGCTAGCAAACTATTAGGTCATAAGTTCATTAAATTATGTGAGTTTGAGGAAGTAGTCCAACTAGCCTGCCTGCTGGAAGATTGGAATACATTGTCTGTCCTCCAACAAAAAAATATGGGTTGTTGGCTCTCTTCTCACTATGTCACCTCCCATTGTAATGTCTCAACTATGGTCACCTTCACTCGCTTTTTTCTACTATTTCACCCAATTATGCATTAGACACCACTTCTCTCTTCTGAACTTTTGAATTCTTCGTTTCCTCATTGGGAAAGAAAGAAAATTAAAATGATTTTTTTTTGGAAATAACTAAAGATTATGGCCTTTGAATACCCCTCCCCCAACTAACGGTGTTAACTTCCCTCAATGAGAAAGTACAAAATGGTGGAGGGATAATTAATAAGTAGTGGAAATTTAAATGTGAAGTTGATATGCATACATGAATGAGAAATATATACAAAATTAGCAAGCTTCATTGCTTAATTATGACAATTAATACAAAGTCTAGTACTTTTTGATATGTTGTAAGATGAATTATGGCACATGTGAAATTATTGAATTCTACCATGCAACATGTTTTGAAATGATATGAAGTGATAACTATGAATTGTAATTAGGCATTGTGTGAAGTGTAATTTGGCATGAGGTGAACATGTGAAAAATGAACTTGAAGTGATGGATGAAAGACTACACAAAGTACATGATGGGAAAGGTGAAAGTTAATGCATGGTACGGGTGATGAAAAAAGGTGATTTGATTTCTATGTGTGATGGAAAAGTGAATCTGCATGTAATGAAAGTGAATGGTGGATGCTACAGGCAAGGCTAAAAAGATGGATATGCAAGTGCTATGGGTTGATGAATGAAGTAGGTCCCTTTTGAATAGTGTGCCTTGGGGCACATTGTTGTAGGTCCCTTAAGCGTTGATGTTTTCCAGAAAGTGAAGATTTCCAATTTTCACATGTGCATGTGTGTGCACGTGATTTATGTGTTGAAGATATTTTTTATTTAAATTTATGTTGTAAGGATAGTAGGAAATCATCCTTCTACATTGGCCTTTTATAGAGTTTCAACCAATGGCCATTAACTAACAATGAAAACCTGATATCATCAATAGTTTGCAACTGAACTACTCCATTGGGGAAAACTGTTTGTATTTCATATGGCCCAAGCTATCTGGTTTGTAGTTTTCCTTTGTAATACTTATACCTTGAATCATAAAGTAGTGCCAAATCACCTATATTAAACTACTTGGTCTTGATAAACTGATCATACCATTACATCCTTTGTTTTTGCATAATTTCAGTGTGGTGTATTGCTTCCATATGAATATCATCTAGTGCATTGAGGTTACACAACCTTTCCTTTTGTGCTTTAGATATATCCATGCCTAATTTGATTGTTATCCTCAGAGTTTTATATTCAAATTCTATTGGAAGTATTTCCTTCTTTTTATGAACCAATTCATATGGTGTGAATCATATTGTTATTTTCCATGTTATTCTATAAGCCCAAACTACTTTAGGTAACCTAGTTTCCCAATCTTTCTTGTGTATTTTCACTATTTTTTCTAGAATGCTTTTTATTTCCCTGTTGGTCACTTCCACTTGGCTATTTTCTTGAGGGTGATAAGGTGTAGAATATCTATGTCTAATCTCATATTCTTGTACTAACTTGGTAATCAAGTCTAAGGTAAATTGTGGCCCTTGATCTGCCACTATTTCTCTAAGAACATAGTATCTTGTAAAGATATCCTCATATATAAATTTCACAATATTTCCATCCCTTGCAAATTGCAAGTCTTTTACCTCCATCCTTTTTGTAAGATATTTAGTACAAACCAATATATATTCCTTGTTGTTGGATGTTGGAGATATAGGACCAATAAAATCTAGCCCCCATTTATCAAATGGTGCTATGAATAGTTGTTTTTGTAATGGAATTTCATCTATTTTTGTAGGTTGTCCCATCCTCTAAAATCTATCACAACCCCTTGTATACTTGATAGCATCTTTATGAAGTGCTGGTCAATACTATCCAGTAGTCAAAATATTAAGAGTTGTCCTCTTTGTTGCAAAATGTCCTCCACAAGGTTCATCATGAAACGCCTTGAGAATATCATGAACTTCATCTTCTTTGATGCATATTCTCATTATGTTATTAGGACCTATGTAAAATAACTAGTTACCCATGAATGCCGATTTTTTTCTAAATGAAATGTCTTTTCTCTCTTGGTGAGAGATGTGATGGCGTTTTCCTTGTAACTAGATAATTGGCTATGTTTGTATACCAAGGTGTATGCAGAGATAGGGAAAATAAGTGATCATCTAAAAATCAATCATCTACAACATCCTCTTCTAATTTTTTTGGCAAACTGGAGAGAAATTTTTCCACCACATTTGCTTTTCCTGGTTTATCTGCTATGGTGATATCAAATTACTGAATTAGCAAAAACCATCTCACAAGTCTGCCACCAGCTATTGGTTTGTTCATTAAGTACCTAATTGTTGTATAGTCTATGGATGAATACAAAATACCCTATGATTTAGTGTCTAAATTTGTTAATTGTGTGGAATACTACTAACATCTCCTTTTTAGTCACTGTGTAGTTGAGCTCTACCCCTTGAAGGTTCTTATTGATATAATATATGAAATACTCTAGATTCCCTTATGTCCTAACACAAATCCAATTGCAAAATCAGAAGCATTAGTATGGATATGAAAAGGTAATTCCCAATTTGTCCCTCTTAATACTAGGGTCTTTGTAAGTGCTACCTTAAGAGATTCAAAGGAATTTTGGCAAGTAGGTGTCTAATCAAACTCTATATCCTTAGAAAATAAAACAAACAACGATGCTACAATCTTACTTAAATCTTGTATAAATCTTCTATAGTAGCAAACATAGCCAAGGAAACTTTTGAAATCCTTTTGTTTATGAGGTATATGTAGTGTTGATATTATCTCTATTTTATTTAGGTCTACTTAGATTCCCTTATTAGACACAAAGTTTCCCAAGTCTACTCCATCAATCATCATAATGAAAGATTTATCATGACTTAGGGACATATGGTTATCTTGACATATTTGTAGTACCTTCTCCAAATTAGCAAGTGCTTCTTCATAGGTATTCCCATAAGTTGTAAAAACTGTTGAACATCTGGAATACTAAGAGGGGGGTGAATCAGTATTCCATAAAACCAAAATAAAATCCATCTAATCATTATCACAATTCTGATTGAATAAGCAAGAAGGAACATAAAAACAAATCAATGCAACCATACACATGAACACCAAGATTTTTACGTGGAAAACCCAAAAAGGGAAAAACCAAAGTGAGGGTTAACTCACAATATATTATATCTGGATACAAAATATTACAGGGCTCACTACCAGGACTCACTGTCTTTAAAAAGGCTCACTACCTGAGTACAAAAGATGGCTAACTTCCAAGATACAAAGATAGTGGCTCATTGCCAAAATATTGAACTGATAGGATACACCTTCAATGTGCAGGGTTTAGTTCCAATGAAGCTCATAAATATATGAAGTACTACCTCACACAGTAGTCGCTCAACTAATCTACACTGATCCACAACTGATAAAGCATTTAGGCTCAAATCTTCACATACCCCTTAATCCTTTTCTCACCTCTTCTTTTGCATACTCCCATTCTCTCTTCAAGGAATCTTATATATACAAGTATATATTATTCATCAATTAGGTCGGCCAAATTAGATGAAAACAAATAATCAAAACTCTCTTTATCAACACCATATATAATTTAAACATTTTATCCATGTAGTGCATTATACCAAGTCAACTAACATCCATAAAACATAACTAGTCTCCATAATGTATTGCATATGCTAAGTCGGTCAAGAATAGAAAATAATTCTCCAAACCAACAAATAAACCTCAAAGAAAACACCTTCCATATTTGAGAACACATTAATTTCCCATCATACTACCAACAAAACTGCAGCATAAGAATGTTAAACTTAAGAAAATGTGGAGTCTCCCACATAGTATGCCAAGCAAGGAACAACAGTAGAATATAGTTGAACTCCAAGTCAGAGATAACTTTCTTCTCACAACAAAAATCTCTCAAGATACAAGATATAGTTGTTTGAATGAGTCATGATAACATGGTTAAGATATTAGAGTCATATCAAATCTTTCCGTGAATTTCGGACTCAAATACCAACACATTGATCTATCACAAAAGAGTATTATCGGTAGAGAACAAATTCCAATAAAAAAAATAGACTTCCCATAGAGTTATCACCATGTTGAAATAAATGAAAAAATAGGAACAACCAACAAAAACCATCCATACTTCATGTTCATGTTGCAAGGCTCCATAATCCCAACAAAATCATCCATGTAAAATTCCATAGAATCATGAGCAAAATCCGAGAATATGCTCAATATTTCCCTGTGGAAGGTGGCAAGTGCATTGCATAGCCCAAATGACAAGAAGTAAGAATACGTTCTTCAAGGGCATGCAAAGGTTGTCTTGCTTTGGTCTTCTGGGGCTATCTTAGTCTGGTTGTATCCACTGAACCCATCCAAGAAGGAAAAGTATTGCTTTCCTACCAATGAATATAGTACTTGATCAATGAAGGGGAAAGTGGTATTTTCTATTTGCTACATTCAACTCATGGTAATCAACACACACTCTCCATTTCCATCCTTTCTTAGGTACAATTAATTAATGGAGACACCCACTGACTATTAGAGATTGGATAGATGAATCTTGCATCCAATTTTTTTTGTAATTCTGCCTTGACTATGTCAAAAAATATTGGGTTCATTCTCCTTTGAGGTTGTCTAACTGGTTTATAGCTAACATTGATGTAACTTTAGTGTGTGCATAGGTTTGGATCTATTCCTTTCATATCATGGTAATCCCATGAAAATTCACCTACCTGCTATATTGATGATACAATTAAGTGGCAATAAGGTATAGAAAATTTGAGAGATGGACTTAGATGTATTGGAGGAGATTATGTTCTGCAGAGGGTCTTGTAAGCATGTTAAACAATCATATTGTTGTGGGTCCCTACCATAACTATTTTGCATGATGTTTGCAATAAGTTCATCTTTATCTTGTATTTATAACATAGGAATTCTTTCAATATTCATTAACATCTGTAATGAGAATTGGTCATCCTCATCTAGGGTAGGCCATATAGTTTTCTCCAAGTTTGCATGTGGTTGGGCTGGTGGATAAAGGACTAGTTCCTTAGTTACATTTCCATTGGAAATGATCATGTTACTAGACCTACAACCTATGAAGGCATATGTAGTAGCCAACCAAGGTCTCCCTAAGATGAAGGTATATCCTATAAGATTTGCTTTAGGTTGTAACACCATAAAGTCTGCAAGGTATTCCCATGAGTCTAATGTTATAACCAAGTCTTCTATGATTCCCTCAAATTTTACTGTAGACCTATCTACTAACTGTAATAGAGTAGGTGTAGGTCTGAGCTCCATTAGTTGTAATAAATTCATGGTTTCCTTGGTCATTAAATTAATGGATTCCCTAGGCTCAATTAAGGTATTCTTGATGAGAGTATCATTGATTTTGACATCCATAATAGGGCTCCTAGGGTCTGCATACTTAAGGGCAATTATGTTTCCTAACATAATATTCGCAAGTTGTCCTATGAAATGCACAATATAAGGGTCATTAAGTTTCCTTCTTGGATTTTTGAGGCACAAGTCTCTCATTGTTTTGGTATATATTGTTACTTCCTTGATTTCCTGAATGAGAGATATCTTAATGCAAACATATTTGAGTTGTCCCAATAGATCAGATTCAAATTGTGAATGATATTTTCAGATTGTTAATCTCTCAAGGAATGGGAGTTTTTTACTTATGTTTGTTGGGTTGACCTAATTTGATTTAGGTTACCTAGTTTATTTGTTCATGGGTTATACTAGGAGTTCCTCATCAGTTAACTTTGTGATGTGAGGAGATGAAGGCCCAACTAACATTTTCCCTAATCTGAGGTGGACATCAATCACATCAACCCCATAAGCGGGGAATTATATGGAATAGTTAGCATAAGCCTATTAGAAAGGAATATTATTTGGGTTAGGTTCTCTTGGGGGAGATGGTGCAACTATTGTTGGATTTGGCATTATGGCTTGTTGTTGTGGCTGTTGGTCATTTAGATTTTGGTTTTTCCACTATTGGCCTCTTTTCCACTGTGGTGCCCTTTTTTTTATTTGGATGGACATTGGGGATTATAATTTTGTCCTTGGTAATTTTGTGGTGGCCAAATTCATTGTTTTTTATTCTAATTATAGGTTTAGGGCATTGACCATTATGAGTTTTTCACATTGGTCCAAGATTGAGGGTTCCAATTTGGGAAGTTCGCATTATTACTTGAAATGACATATTATAGGTTAAGGGGTCTTGGGGAATACCTTTTTTTTTGTTTTCATGGTTTGCGTTGACCTATATAAAACACTTGACCTTCCTCATCTTCCAAGGCATGAAATTCTAGCTTCCCTTGTTTGTCTTCAGAAATACTAGCGAACTTCTTGCACTTGCAATTAATCTTCTTTTGTTGATAGTGTGGGCAGTATTATATGAGGGCTGTGTCTGCTTCTTCTTGATATGGAGGGTATCCAAGTGATTAATAATGTCCTCCATGTTTGATAGAATATTGCTCATATTTACCCTTGAGACTCCATTAGATGACTTGTTGAGAGAGGAGGTCATGTCTCCTCTGGTCTTCTTGATGAAAGACCTCAAATAGTTTCTACACACTTTACAAATCTCATCAAAGGTTAAGTGTGATATTTCCACTACTCTAATAAGGTTAAGAGAATCCATAGAGTCTTCATGAAATACCCTTAAGAATACAAGTTTCAAGGATTCATCAAAAAGTTTATTTTGATGGGATTTATTGAGGTAGAATTGAAACCTCTCAATATAATCTTCCAATGATTCATCTTATTTTTATGACATCCCTCTTTCTATCTATTCCTTTGCAATAATCATGGTATTTCTCCAATAATTTTATCCTCATTGTATTCTAAATAGGAACATCTCTTCCCAATCCCATGAACCATCGCAAAGCAACATCTTTTAGTGTTTCTTGAAATAATTTGAGACTATGAGCATCTATGGTGTATTCATAGCTTCAACATAGCACATCAAAATAAAAAAAGAAAGGTGTTTAGATCTTTTGTAACCAACCCATAGAAGATAGGAAATGTTGAAGGAGGTATGTTATTTAAATCGATAGCCCTTTCTTTGTTGGTTATAGGGAATTAAAACATTTCATGCTCTAGTGGATCTTCTATTGCTTCATCACCCATGATGACTATATGTATAAGGGAAGTCTCCTGTACGGTTGGTGTAGGTACTGGCATTAGGGATGATTATTCTTCAAGGTTTCCCTCGTTCTGCTCACTTTGTTCACCAATATCTTCTAATACTTTGTGTTCTAAGGGGATAAATCCTCCTAGAGCATCTCACTACCTCTACATATAATGGTTGTGACTCTTTAGATTAGTGGTTCCTGCACATTGTTAGTAATTTGTGTTGTTGATGGCTAAAACCTATCTACCCTAATGTTGAAAACAAAATTGCTAAACTATGAAATCTTGAAAGGAATTAAAAACACACAGGAGAATATTGAACTTAGCACCATCCCCAACAACAACATCAAAAAATTAAAGCATCTATAATGTCTAACCAACTTGGTGCTACTAGGTATACACACAACTTAGAGGATGAATTCCTAATCAAACAATTCATCTTTCACAAGAGGTTGTATTTAATTATCAACCAGGTAATCATAAAATTTAGACAATGCTAGCACAATATATGTGTTCATATATCCTAGACACACCCTATATCAATGGAGTATAGGACATTAAACATGTACAAAGATTGTAAAAGCTGAAAAGTGAAATGAATTGCTAATTCACAAAACATGGGAAATAAATATAAATTGTTACCTTATGCTACAGGCACCTAACACTCAAGACTGTAACTGTCAATTGTTGAAAACTTATTCCTAGCTAATTCCTCTAGAGTATGAAACCAACATGAAGCTACATAATTCAATTCAAAACTACAGAATGACATTCATGAATTATATGCATATAATTGGAAACTACTAACTATCTTCAACAATGCATCAATTAATCTAATTATAAAAATGAAGTGGATTACTAGTACCTCAAGTGGCCCTTGCTTGAGTTGCTACTTCCACAGAAGTTGTCAAATATTCACTTGCTTACTCAAAAATTCATGGTATCAAACTAATTCCTTTTATTGCATATAAACACTGAACTCTTACATACAATCCAACACAAATATGTTGAATATTTCTTATTCAATAAAACATATCTAATGTTGTAACTAATAATAGATAAATAACTTATTGTCAATAATCAAATCAATCCACTAGAAACTAGATTTAGTCCTCAACAATAGATCCCACTATATAGGGTCTGTGATGATTTTTATTCTTCTATGCCCAACAATTTAACTGTTATGATAGAGACGCATTTCTAAGAATAGTCATTTCATGAATCAATCTTGCAAAGAGTAGACTTCTTCTCTTCCTAGTGGTCTTATTCAGTGAGAAAGAGTGTTATGCAATGACTCATGGTTGATCAATAAATGATCACCTTTTCCTTCTTCTAAAAATGTCATTCCTTTGGCCATTTGTCTTCTTTTCAACCTTCCACAGTCCTTATGTTGTGGGCTAGAAAACCTATTGTTGTGTGTTAATAGTCCTTCTTGCTACAATATTTTAGTCTCATTCTGAAGGCATCTGCATTATTAACCATCATTAATTAAACATAGAATCATACTAAATTCCATAGACATTCATGCATTCATACAAGAATATACCAACACAACATATTTTCACTTCCAGATACTTAAAAATGCTTAAGAGTATATGAAAAGCATATAAAAGGTATGTAAGGTCTTGGCAATGTCTTTGAAACTTAGCAAAAGAAATGATTAAAGCATAAAATAGTAAAAGGAAAACTAGCCAATGATTGAGCCCATAGGTTATTTCTCCAATTGGATACATAGGTTTGAGTCATTCCCCAGTGGTGGTTAACTTGGAGATGTCACATTGGGCCCCTTCATATCCATTCTCTAGTAATACTTGAACCAAGTATGGTATGTGTCATATTTGACCCTATGTAAATCCAAATCTGATTTAGGAGTTATTCTGGAATCCCTACGTGTTGCAAATAACTAGTGAATGTATGAATTAATTGATGGTTTAAATTCTATGTTTTCCCACATTTAAAATATTAGGAATTTAAATGGTTATAATATTTATTATTAAAATATTCTCCATGGTTCAAAAAAAAAGGGGAAATAAAATAAAAGAAATCTATTGTTTAAATTAAATTTAAAAAATTCCTCGAGTTGGGAATTATGAGTTATGTGTGATTTAATTATCCTATTTGAATTTTGATTTCCATACATTTAAATTTAAATATGCTTATGGATTTAAATTGTAAATATTGAAATGATATATATTAATTGGAAATTTAGCGATGCATCTTAATTAAATTTTGAGGAGATTAGAAATTAGGGAAATTGAAAAGGATTTTTATATTATTATAAGTGTAAATTCAAAATGGGTAAATAAGGGGAAAAAATAAAAAAATGATCCAAAATTAAAAAAATGGCACATCAGAGTGAAAATAGCAGACCAACACCTTGGGAAGATATTGTGGACAAAGACATTCCTCTATTTTAGACCTGCAACACCCAAAGGATTAGTACATGGCATACATAAAATGGAGCAGGTGAAGCACGATATTAGAGTCAAGGTGACAAAGCAAGCAATAGAGCTTTGGAAGGGTGAAATGGATGGTGCAATGATATGAATCTCAGGACCACATCACTTCATTCGTAACGGGTGTGAATGTAATGCCCTTGGGTCAAAAGTGCATTGGCTTCGACCCTCCTTCATAGTAAGATCGTTCCTAGGGGGAGATAGGCTCTCATTCCCTGATCATCACAAAACCTTTCAAAATCTCAGTAGAGGTAGGGAAAAGACGAGGAATCAAGGAAAGTGACGATTGTCATTAGAGATTCTCCAACCTTAAAGCTCCCATCTCTCAATATTTGGAATCATTTCTAAATTGTATGGCCCAACACATGACAAATATAGGCTTTCAAAGTGGTGGAAAGAGTAGCGGGGACCTGAAGTGTGCATCAAGTTCATTGCCAAAAACTTCTTTGTGATTCATTGCTCATCCTTAGAAGTAAGGCGTCAGATCTTGAAGTTAGAATTCCAAAGGATGCATGGATTCGACTTCTTCATGAAACTATGGGAGCCTAATTTTGATGTGACCAAATTTTGAATGGAGCACCTCTAGATCTGGTATAAAATGTCTAATCTCCCTTTGGAATATTGGGACAGGGAGGTCTTGGAGGAGATTAACAATGAATTGGGCTCATTCATCTGTGTTGAAGAATGGTATGCCTCAAATGAGGTTACCTCTTATGTGTATTTATGCATGGAGATCAAGTCAAATAACACTCATTGGCAGGAACTAGAGATCATCTCGATTGAGGGGTGATGGGTACAGAGGTTGGAGATATCGAGTCATCTAAAAGTAGTAAAGATAAAATATCTCTGGGAGTGAGTCCAGGAGGAGCATTCCCTTGAAGAAATCTGGGAAGTAGAAGCATCTCCAAAGAAAGCTAATGAAGAGGCACATGAAGGGTTGTGGGGTGTCGAGGTGGATTGTTGTGATCCTATGGAGGAGAAGGGCCAAAATCTTGATTTGGATGAGAAGCTCTCGGAGGTTTTGGATTTGATAGGCCATACTCTTGAGGAGGAAGATATCAATTATCTAATAGAAGTAGGCAGTGAGCTGGTGGAATTGGAAAAAGTGGTCAAGGAAGGAATGATGGTAGAAAATTTTGATTCAGAGGAGTTAGATGAGGAATGGGAAGAAAGGAAAGAAATTGTTGGAGAGAACCCAAAAGTAGAGGAGGGGGAAATCACATCACTTGTGGTTGTAAAACAAAAATTCATTGCTTCTCCCTATGAGGAGGATGGTAATCTAGGAATTTCGCAAAGAGAAGTAAAAAAATCACCCAACTATGGAGAAAGCAAGAAGAAAGGAAGAATTTTGAACCATGAGAAGTGCAATATTGATGGGGATGTTGCAAGCAAGAAGAAGATATACACAATGCTCGAGACAAGGAAGGGGGAATGTGGATCAATGAGACTTAAATATTGGAATATTAGTGGATTAAATGCCCCTAACAAAAAGTTTCTAGTCCGATGTCAACTGGAGGCATCACAGGCAGACATTTTTTTGATCCAAGAGTCAAAATTGTCTCAATCTGACGTCAAACAATATAGAATCAAATTAAAATTTTGATGGAAGTGGTGTATGTGGAGGGTGTGTCTAGGGGACTCTTAACACTTTGGAAACCTCAAAAGGTGTTGGTGGAAAAGGTGGCCTCATGTAGACATTGGGTCACCTACAAGGTTAGAAGATTTAGGTCTAACTTATGTTTTCTTTTAATTAATGTTTATGGCCCAAATTATTGCATTCAAAAAGGGATGTTTAGGGGGAGTTAGAAGTTGTGTGTAACAATTTTTTAGTTGAGTTTTACATTTTGGGTGAGGATTTCAATGGAATTCTGAGAGTGAAGGATAAAAAACATGGGTGAATAGGAAGTTATAGTCCCAATTGGACTATGAAACTTTGTGAAGCCTAATATACTCATGGAGATATAAATGGGGAATGGGATTTACACATGGACCAATAGAAGGAAATGGTTTTGTAACATCGCTAAGAGGCTAGATAGATATCTCTTTAAGGGAGACTTGGGAACCTTTCCCTTCTCTTTAGAAGAAAAAATCATTCTCATCTCTGAGTCATATCACTATCCAATTCGCTTGGACATCTTAGGTGAAAATAAAATAGTGAGGTTCCCTTTCAAGTTCAAAAAGATGTGGTTTAGAGATGAGGATTTCATGAATTTAATTCAACGATGGTGGGAAGAATTGAGGCTTGAAGGTTAAAAAATGTTCAGAGTAGTTTCAAACTTGTAAAACAACAATTGAAAGTATGGAGTAGGAATAGTTTCAAAAACATTTTTGAAGAAAAAAAGAAGATAGAGGAAAATATTTATTTTCTAAATGATTAAGTGATTTCCAATGGTATGGATGGTGCAAGGTATGCAGTGAAAACAAAGTTGTTAAGAAAGCTAGAGAAAATTCTAGCAAAGGAGGAAATTTATTAGAGACAAAAGTCATGAGAGTTGTGGATTGGTGAGGGCGATAAAAACACAAAATACTTTCATAATGAAAATATAGCTAGAAGAGAATCAAATAGGATAACAAGCATCAAGTCCTTTAAGGGTTGAACTCTTGAAGGAATGAAAGACATTATATCAGAAACTGTGGGCCTTTTTTCAAAATTTGTTGAACAATTGGAGTGGCTCTAAATGGAAAGAACAACAACACATTCTAGCCAATATTCCAAGGTTAGTCTCAGAAGCTCAAAATGAGATGTTAATGGGTGAATTCTAAGAAAAAGAGATCAAGGAGGCATTGTTTCAACTTTATCTTGAAGAGGCTCCTTGTTCATATGGATTTCCTGCCATGTTTTTTCAAAACTGTTGGTTGGGGAATCATTAGAGGTGAGGTTATAGAGGCAATTGAAGACTCAAGAAGAACTGGTAATGTATTAAAAGAGATAAATAACACATTTATATCCCTGATTCCAAAAAAGGAGAAAGCAAAATCACTAGATTAGTTCAGGCCAATAACACTTTTCAACATAATTTACAAGATAATGGCTAAAGCAGCTACAAATAGAGTGAAGAAGATTCTTCTAGATATAATATCAGAGGAGAAAACAGGCTTTGTGCTAGGAAGGTCTATTCTAAACGGGGTTATCATAGCCCAAGAAGAAATCCATTCAACACAAAAAATAAAGAAACAAAACATGCTAATAAAATTAGACATCAAAAAATCCTATGACAGGGTAGATTGACGATTACTCATCAAGGTAATGGAGGCATTTGGATTCCATCGGTGTTGGTTGGATTGGATTTTCAACTGTGATGCTAGTCCAAAATATTCAATTCTCATTAACAGCTCCCTGAAAGATTGCTTTGGGGCATCAAGAGGACTAAGACAAGGTGATTCTTTGTCCCCCTTCTTATTTATCATCATGGCAGAGGCATTAGGTAGATCATTGTGCAAAGTGTATATTGATGGGAAGATAGAAGGAATTTACATAACTAGGGGTTTGCCAATAATAACACATCAACAATTTGCTAATAACATAATGATTTTTGGTGTTTCCTAGACAAAGGAAGCTTAAAATTTTAAGGAGATATTGGATAACTATATGATTGCATGTAGTCAGAAAGTGATTAGAGAGAAATCTAACATTTTTTTCTTCTTCACCAACCCAATAATTAAATACAAATCCTAAGAATCTTAAAGTTTAAAAAGGAAATCTCCCAAGTATTTTTCCATTGGCAGTTGGTCAACAGTCAAGAAAACTATGAGACTCGTTGTTGGCTAAGATGGAGAACAAGTTAGCCTCATGGAAAGGTGGATGGATTTCCTAGGCTGGAAGGATAATGTTGCTAAAGGTTGTGATTGTTTCTCTACTAATATATATGATGTCATGTCTACCCCTTTCAGCATGAATAAGTCATAAATTATATCAAAAAATGATAAGGTTTTTTGGTTAGGGGAATTCAGAGAAAAATAAACATCCTCTTATTGGTTGGGACAAAATATGCAAATAAAAGGGGTTGATGGAGTTAGGTTGAAGAAATTTCTTTGGAAAAAAAGCTTTAGGTACAAAATTAGTGTGGTAAATGTATGCAAATCAAGATCTAAAATGGGTCAAGATCATGAAAGCTAAGTATCTGGATGCAGGGGAATCAAGCATCTTTACTTCAATATCAATCCTGTCAAGTTCATGAATATGGAACTTTCTAAGAAGCCGCCTTGATCTAATAGTGGATTACTTAACCTGGGACATAAAGAATGGAAGGAGTTCCCTCTTCTGGGAATATTCCTGGGGTGGTTTTCCAAGGTTGGAGAGGAAAATGGAACTGGACCAAGTAAAGGTTGATGAGCCTAGTTTTTGGTCTAATTTTGGGTAGAATATATAGTTTATTTGCTGGCCTTTGTCATGGAATTTGATGTTAAATGTTGATATTTTCATAATGTTTCCCTAAAACCATAGACATTGGGCTTAAATCCTATCTCTGCAAGTTTTAATGACATTGGCATATTATGTGGATTATCTATATTGATTTTACATGTGGTTAATGAATGTTCCTTAAGGTGGTTATAGATGTGCAATTATTGTGCGTACTGACATTGCCATGTAGATTCAATTTAAAGATGTTGAGTTGAGGAAGACACCGCTAGCTGGGCATGCACCATAATGTCTAGCAAAGGAATCACTCAAAGTCAAAGGAGGTCGATGGCAGAAAATTCATCATGCAACCAAATGTAACCGCCTTGTAGTAGACTTTAATGATTGAGCATGCACATGGATTATTGCTATGCTAAATCTATGTTTGGACCTGCATGTCTAACCAGATTCCATGCACACATAACTGCCATTGCTCTATTTTCTTTGTTTTCCCTAAATGGCGTCCTCGCAGTCGTGGAGTTGACTACCTTGTTTAGTTGATAGTATAAATAAAGATCTGATGCTCCTTCCTCAAGAGGTTGCATTATTTGATATTGTACTTGCACTCTCAAGTTTTCAGTAATACAGATACATTACTCTTTTGTACTAATGTACTCATGATTTACAGTGAATAAAATAAAGTTCTGAGTTCGAGCATCTGAGTTCTCATTAGTTTTAGAGGATACTTATCCAAGGGGGCCCACTTGATGAGTAATCCATCCTCTTAGTTTAGTATTAGTTTAGTATTACTTACTGATCAATAATTAGTTAGAAATCTAGCACCGATTGTTCCTGCAGCCAAAGCAGATAGAGTAGTGCCCTGTTTGTTGCTCAGATTTTCATTCTTGTTATGCATTTTAGTTTGATGTAGTTGTTGATTGTGTTGGAAAAATAAGGACAGACAACTAAGAGGGGGGTGAATCAGTTGTCACAAAACTTATTATTTTCTAACTTATCTTAACTTTAATCTTAGATCTGATGAATAAGCAATTAACCACAAGCAATTAACACATCAGAGAGACAAATAACACCAAGATTTTTTTTTACGTGGAAACCCTGTTGGGGGAAAAACCACGGTGGATGTTAGTCCACAAGATTATACTCTGTTAAAAGTATAAAGATAAATAATAAGGGGAATGCACATGCATTCAGGCACACTTCCTATAGCTCACTGCTCAAATACAAAAGAGGACTCACTGTCCAACAATACAGAATAGGATTAAAATACAAAGAATACAAACTGAGAAAATAGCTTCTGCACAAGCCTGATTACAGTTCCAATTAAACTTAGAAAACCTTCTTCACACTCTGCTCAATATTCTTCACTCTTTGCTCACAATCGAATGATAGAAACACTATTCGCACATTACACTTTCTCTAGCATACATTCACACTCATTCACACACTAACTTCGCTTAACCAATCGCTCATATATATCCGCTACATGGGATTTCATTACAAATTAGTCGGCCAGAAAAATAAAATATATTTTCAATGTCGACCCAACTTTACAAATAAATTTCCAATGCAAATCCACCAAGGTTGGCCACAACATAGTGGAGACCCAAACTAACATCTTCAACACAAAAATAGTTTAATTAATTTTTCCATGAAGATCCACAACACGCTACCATCAACATGTTGGCCAAGAACATGAAAAACCGAACATGCACAAGAAAATATTTTCAACCATGAGCTCTCCGAGTAATGTGGATGTACCACAAAGATAGAGAATGATCTAGAGACATCCAAGAACACCAAGAAACAACAGAGAAACATCCACAACAACTGAGATTAATAGAATCACACAATCTTGATTCAGGAATACTGACAAAGACCACATAAACATTGTCAGACCACAACATACTCAAAACTTCATGTGGACCTTTGAAACTTCTAGTTGATGATCTAGAAACATTCAAAAGTAAACCCTTTAATCCACACCAACAAATATTCAACGTATAGAACAAGACACCTTGAAGACCTGCACAGTTCCATTGGGAACCTAGAACACTTCCTTTTACAATTTTCTCAATATCCTTGACATATACAACCTCTAGTACACCAAATGCTAATAGTGTTGGAATCAATGACAACCACATATCAATAACCATATCCACAACATCCAATAGATTGATGATTGGTATTTATGGTATTCCCTTCTAAGCAATTTACTTTCAACATTGTGTGTTCCTTAGCTATAGAATGAAATGACTACTTTGAGTTCCTAGTGCACATACTGTGCTGACCCATTTCAAGTTCACATCCGTGGGTTGAAAAGTTAAATGCACCTTCATGACGAGTGAAATAGCTATTCAAGTTAGATGTCCAATCTTTGAATCATCGCTATAAGGGCTTAGTTATTAAATCATTGTATGAGGCCAACATTTTTGGCACCGTTGTCGGGGATGGTGTCAAACTAGGGAGTCTTTTTGATTCATTAGTAGTTTTTCTTGTTGTAGTGTTTCTGGAAGTTGTTCTTAGTATATCCTCATTTAGGAAGTAATGACCCCCCTTATTCCTTACCAATTCTTTGTGTGAGCTGACTGATAGTGAGTGATACCGCATGCATAGAGGAAGGAGAAGGGATGCTTATGGGATATTCCTTCCTAACAATCCTAATTCATTCTAGCTAGTTGAATATTAGAACCTACCAAGAGAAGAAGAAGAAGATCCACACCCATTTGCTGATGCATATCCTAATCTAACTAGCTTTGAAATCTCCTCTGAAGATCACAATCAGCTTGAGAACCCCTTTGCTTTGGAACTACATCAAGCAAGCATGGGTGATGCAAATAGGAATAGACCTAAACAACTATATTTTCCTTTCCCCATTGCCCATCAGAATGAGGTTGAAAACATCAAGAACATTCCTGCCTCAGCACTCCCCAAGTTTTATGGACTTGTCACAAAAGATCCTGATACCTTTTTATTTGAGTTTGACATACTTTGCAGGAATTATTATTATACTACTAATGCCCATAGGCTTAAGCTATTTCCTACCACTCTGAAAGAGGCTACATTAAGATGGTTCATGAGCCTAGGTAGAGATACTATGGAAACTTGGGAAGACATGAAGACAAAATTCCTTGAGAAATACAAGAAATATTGCAGGGGTAGTGACATGAGAGGAGGTGACATTTTTATGATGCAACAAAAGGAAGATGAGAGCCTCGAAGATTACATTGCAAGGTTTATGTTTTTCCTACAAAATTATCCACACCATACACTTAATGAAGACTCACAAAAGTTGTTTTTCCTAAGAGGAATCAATGATAGTTGTACTAATTCCTTGGACCTCATGGGAGGAGGAGATATATCCCAAGTTCCTTGGGAAGATATCAAGAAAATATGCAAGAACTACTCTAGGGCAGCTTCAAAGAAAGGGAGAGCTTACCAATCTTCCATGGGTAAGTCAACTACCACTGGAGTTTCAAGAATGGAGATTACTCATTTGTTGGCAGACTTCAAGCAAGACATTATAAATAATCTAGCTACTCAGCTAGATACACTTCAGGCCAAGAAGAGCCAAGAGGAGGCATAGGCAATGTTGACAAAGTATTGCCCCCACTGCAGACAAAAGAAGAAGGACTGAAAATGCAAGATGGTGGCTAATCTTGAAAGCAAGCAGATTCCACTTGAGTTCAAGCCAATCCAGATTGAAGAAGACCAAGTCTACTATGTTGCACAAAGGAAGCCTTGGGCTCCAAGATAAGGTATGCCACCAGATCCACTATCCGATATTGGGCCATATTTTAATTCCTATTCATATGGTAACCAATGGAAACCCCCATATCCATCCAATTATGGAGGATATCCACCACAACCTTGGAGTAACCCTCCAAATGCTTGGCCCAATCATTAAAGTTCTCCACCCCAGTGGCAACAACCTCAAGGGAATTGGCAACAATTTCAAGGGCATTGGCAGCCACCTCCAAGAAATTGGTCGCAAACAAATCAATGGAGAGGAAGACAACAATGGCCTACTCAAACAACCAGTTACATGTAGCCACCTTCTCAGCCCCAGTAGCCTACCATAATGCCTCCACCTGCTAATCCAAGCTCAAATTCACCTAAAACTACTCAGCAACCAGCTTAGCCCACACCCAATCCAAATAACAAACCACAACAACAACTTGCATACTCTACTGATTCAAATCAATTCCCTGCATATGTTGTGAGTGTAAGTGACATCCACTTGCATTCAAGAAATACTCTACCAACCCCTTCCAAGCCCATTATCACTGAGCTTCCTGTGGAAGAGGAAGAGGAACCTCTGAATGATCCCATTCAACCAAGTGTACCTAAAAGTCCTAAACCAGTCCAAGTCAACCAGAATGAACAAGAACCACCATTTACTTAGAGATTGGAAGTTTCCAAGAAGAAGGAAGAAAAAGAGGATACAAATTTTGATATCTTGGATCAGCTGAAGCATATATGTGTCCAAATACCTCTATTTTAGGCCATAAAGGATGTTCCAATCTACGACAAAGAAATCAAGGAAGCATGTCTCAAGAAGCCAGGTAGGAAAAAGAAGGACCCAACTACAATTCATGTGGTGGGACAACTAGCTAACATCATGCTAGGAAAGTGACTATCCCCAAGTATAATGACCCAGGTAGTCCTGTGGTAGTAGTTGTTATAAACAGGGTCCAAGTAAAGAATGCTATGATTGATTTAGGGGCAACAATAAATGTAATGACCAAAGACATCCTACAAAAACTAAACATTGCAAGCATGAGATCTAATCCTACTATCTCATAGCTTGTTGATAGCTCTACTGTTAATCCTAATGGTATAGTTGAGGATCTTGTGGTAGTTTTAGACTCCTGGGAGTACCCAATAGAATTTATGATTCTTTCTCCTAAAGCTACACTAGGTGGGTATCCAATTATTCTTGGAAGGAATTGGTTAGCAACTACAGATGCATACATTGGATTTTAGTTAGGTGACATGACCATTTCAGATGGAAAGAGCATGAAATTTTTTGTTCTTTATCCACCTGCTCAACCATCTCATGATGTAGATAATTCCATATGGCCACATGTTGGTGAAGAGGCTGAGGAAGTTAATTTTGTGGCACAACTTATGATGCTAGGCATAAACTCTTTCATGCAACTCCAAGATGAGGATGAAGTATTGACTAACATCATTCAAAACCATTGTGAAGTGGAGGAAGCATCATCTTCTCATTTTGCTACTCCAGCCAAGAAACTGCTATCTGCTCTTCCTGCAACCACTGTTACTGCAGACGTTCTTCTTGCAACCACTCTTCCTACAACCATTGTTCCTACAGACAGAATTCCTGCAACAACAGGTATGTCCCATACATTGCTTCCATATGAACTAAAGGTACCATGTGTTAATGAAGCAACCATGATAGAGTTAACTACACAAGTATAGGTGTCAAAAGGAAAATATCTGAATGTTAATAGTAAATTAAATGAAGAACAACAATTGTTATTGGAAAACCTATTAAGGACCCATCAACATGCATTTTCATGGGATTATCATGATATGAAGGGATTGGACCCTAAAATTTGTACACACAAAATTTACATCAGAGATGATTGCACCCCAATAAGACAGCCACAAAGAAGAATTAACCCTACACTAAGAGAAACTATGAAAGGAGAATTGCAGAAATTACTAGATGCGAGATTTATCTACCCCATTTCAAATAGTCAGTGGGTGTCTCCATTAGTGATTATGCCAAAGAAAGGAAGGAAATGGTGAGTTTGTGTTGATTATAGGGAACTTAATGCTGCCACCAAGAAGGACCACTTTCCCTTACCCTTCATTGATCAAGTTTTGGACACACTTGCAAGAAAGCAATACTTTTATTTTCTAGATGGATTCAATGGCTACAACCAGATCCAAATTGCACCATAAAACCAAGAGAAGACCACATTTACCTATCCATGGGGGACTTATGCCTATTCGGTACTCCCATTTGGCTTATGCAATGCACCTACAACTTTTCAGAGGGCAATCATTAGCATATTCTCAGACATTTCTCATGATTGCATGGAAATTTATATGGATGAATTTACCACTTATGGTGTTGATTTTAATCAAGCATTAGAAAATCGCAGGAGAGTCCTATAGAGATGTGAAGACCAAAACTTGTCCTTAAACAATGAAAAGTGCTTCATGATGATGTAGGAAGGTGTAGTTCTTGACTGCTACATCTCCCACAAGGGAATTCAAGTAGATTCTGCAAAGATTGAGGTAATCACAAATCTCCCCACACCTGCAAAATAGAAGGATGTTAGGAGTTTCTTGGGTCACACAGGATATTATAGATGTTTCATCAAGGATTTCAACAAGGTAGCAACACCATTGTATACTCTTCTAATTAAAGATGCTGAATTTTAGTGGAATGAAGCCTATGACAAGGCATTTTCTGACTTGAAGGAAACTTTGACTCATGCTCTTGTACTCAAAGGGCCTAATTGGGAGATTCCTTTCCACATCCATACTGATGCATCAAATTATGCCATAGGAGCAGTCTTAGGACATAAAGGAGCTGTTGAAAATTCCATTTACTTTGTCAACAAAAAATTACAAGGAGTTGAATTCAATTATACAGTGATAGAGAAAGAAATGCTGGTAGTAATCTATGCACTGAACAAATTCATACATTACATAACAGGCTACCAAATCTATATGCACACTAATCATGCAACCATTAGATATCTCATGAATAAACCTTTGATCATAGGTAGATTGGAAAATGGTTATTGTTGATGCAGGATTTTGATATAACCATTGTGGATAAGCCAGGGAAGGCCAATGTTGTTTATTTTCTTTCAAGGTTGACTACATAAGAAGACAATCAACCCATAGATGGCTCTTTTCCTGATGAGCATCTATTCTCCCTCAGCATACAAACACTTTGGTATGCTGACATAGCCAATTATTTGGTCACAGGTAGATTTCCTTCTCACTTCTCTCCAAAAGAGAAAAGGGCACTCATTGAAAAATATTTTTCTTTCTCTTGGATTGCTGGATGTTTGTTTCATACTGGACCAAACCATGTCATGAGGAGATGTGTGAGAGAAGATGAGACATATGAAATTTTGCATGCATGTCACAGTGAACCATGTGGGGGACACTTTGCAGCCAAGAGGACAACAATGAAGGTTTTGAACATAGGATATTACTGGCCAACACTCCACAAGGATGCATGAAGGTATACCATAAAATGTGATAGATGTCAAAGAATGGGTAGACCAACTAGATCTAATGAGATGCCACTTTTCTCTCAAGTAGTAATCACTCCCTTTGACAAGTGGGGATTGGATTTTGTGGGACCCATTGACCCTCCATCAATTGGTAGGTCTTATATATTGGTATGCACTGATTATGTGGCAAAGTGGGTAGAAGTTAAGGCTATGAAGCATGCAAGAGATAACAAGGTTGCAAAATTTATTTATGTGGAGATTTTCACAAGATATGGAGTCCCAAGAGAAATAGTTACTAATCAAGGAGCTCAATTCACATCAACCCTTGTTGCAACACTAGTTAATGAGTACAACATAAGGCACATGAAGTCTACTCCTTATCACCCCTAGGCTAATGGCCAAGTTGAGGTGACTAACAGAGAAATTGAAGCAATTCTAACCAAAATGGTAGCTATTCATAGAAATGATTGGGAAAACAGATTACCAGAAGCTGTTTGGGCCTATAGGACAACCTGGAAAAAAACTACAGGCTTCAATCCATTTGAGTTGTTGCATGGAAAGACAACTATGATGCCCGTTGAATTTGAATATAAGACTCTGCGGACTGCAGTAGATTTGGGTATGGATATTTTTGAGGCACAAAGAGAAAGAATGATGTAGCTAAATGCTTTGGATGAGATAAGAAGAGAAGCCCTGCAACATACATAGGTAGTGAAGAATCAAATAATCAAGTGACATTTCAAATTTATCAAGGACAAGAAATTCCAACTAGGAGATTGGGCTCTGCTCTATGACTCAAGATACCAGGACAATACAAGAAAATTGCAGAAAAGGTGGCTCAGACCATATGAATTCGCTGAGGTCTTTCCTAATGGAGCTATTCAGCTTGCCACCATTGACCCTGTTAGGTTCAAATTACTTGTCAATGGTCATTGCCTTAGATTATATCACAAGCCAGCTTCCAAAAAAGAGTTCCTACAGCAATTCATTCAGCACCCAAGCTTCTTGTAGCCGAAGAAAGTAGACCTAGTGTCCCTCCTTCTGGATAATTAAGGTACGTACTTCTCATAATAAATACTTTCACTTACATGGAAGTCCATTTCTTTTCCCATCCACCCATCCATCACCACCTTTCTCTCTCTTCCATCACTTCATTCCACCTCACCTCATTCCACTTCATTTTCATTAATTTCTCAATTTATTCCCTAAAATGCGAGCAATACTTTATCCACAATCTTTGCAAAAAATCCTCCACACATTCAGGTATGTGCACATTAATTGCTATCTTTTAATCATCTTTTAAGTGCATTCATTTAATCATTATTTGTTAGTATAGACATTCACATAACATGTCATTATTCCCTGTCAAATCACCACTCCCATCTTGCATGTATGGACACATGTCCAAATTTAGGTTGGGGGGGAAAGAAAAAGATGCAACTATATTGCCCATGTGTCAATTTATGCTAGGCTACGTCAGAAAATTTAAAATGAGTTGATTTGAAATCTGAGTGAGAGGACGGCTTGCATGTGTGAAGTGACATTAACTACAGCTGTCATTTCTTCCCATCATAATTCTCCTTTATCACCCCTTTTCTTGCCATTATTGACCCCAAAAAGGTGAAACAAAAGAAAAAGAAATTCAGTTTATATTGGCACTAGAAATTTAGCAGGTATTGCAGGAAAGTGAACTTGATTTTCAGATGAGAATTGTAGGAAAGAAATTGCAGAGCATTTGTTTGATTGTAGACAACGGGAGGTGGGTTAATTCGAAATGAACCCACGGTGCATGATGTTTTATTGTAGGATGCAAAATGCCTGTCCGAATATAGAAACTATGGATGGTTAGATTACTTCCTGAAGCTGGATGGCTTTGATGAAAGCATTGCCCTTGAATTCGCCCAGACATTTTCTGAAGGAAAAGCCACAATAAAAGGGTTGGAAGTTGTGGCAACTAAAGAAAGAATTGCAGAGGTGATAGGGTTACCGACTGATGGTGAAAATTACCATGCCTCCATAGATGCTAGATCAGCTAGGGCTGAATTTATAGAGCTGAACAACCCCTCATTGAGCATAGATAAACAAGGTACAAAGAGAATGTATCTGCCCAAGCCATGGAAGAAAATAGCCATTTATGTTATCAAATACATCACCTGTGCTAGTCGCTAGTCAAATTTGCATTCTGTGCACTTCAAACTTTTGAATCACATGAGGCACGAAAGAAGGATGAATGTGCCTAACATGCTATACAATATTCTCTCAATCATGGCGGTCGAGAGCTAGAAAGGTAGGGATAAATTTTTTTTCCCACCATTTTCTGATTAAATTGCTAGTTGAAAAGTCTTTGCATGATGTATTTGGAATGACCTGGGAAGAATAAATGTTGATCAAATTAGACCTGAGCACTTGCAACCTAGGGCTTTACCTTAATCCTGTAGGTCTAGTAGGAGATTGAGCATGGTTGAAGCCACTCTTGGCGCTTCAACCTTTGGTGCTAGCTCTAGTGTGAATCCTTTTGCAGCAGAAGAAACCATAGAAATTAATTCTTCTGGAACAGAGCACTTCGAAAAAGAAAGCTCTTCCTTAGATTTTGATGATGACATTCCACTTGAAATCCTGATAAAAACTAGGGCACATAAGAGAGAAATAGAAACAAGAAAAGGGAAGGCTAAAACACAACCTATAAAAAGAAAGGTTCCAAGTTCTAAGAAGAGGAAGGCTGACACTGTTCATCCTGTAGCCAAAGAAATATGTGAGAGACCTCCCAGGAAATCAAGACCAACTGGACCTGTGTTTGGTACGCCTCCACAGGAAATCCCTAAGCTTGGCGACACATCACATGCAGACCCTAAAGCTCCAATGGGGTAGGAGAATGTTGAAGAAGAAGACATATTTGAGAGAACAACAAATATAACACTGGCCAATCTTGCTAACATTGCAGAAGAGTTTGAAGAAAATCAGGATTTCCTGCAACATGAGCAGGAAGTCCTGCAACAATAGCCAGAGCCAGAGCAAGAATTCCTACAACCACAACAAAAACAAGAACAAAATACCCTACAACAAGAAGTGGAAGAAGAAACAATACCCCTGCAACCAGAGATAACTGGACAACCTGAGTCCGTGCAAATAGTGATATATGAGGAGCCACCATCGACAAAAAAACTGGTAGAAATTCATAATCCTCCTGATTTTATAGTACATATGGAAAATTTGAATTTATGGAAAGAAATACAAAGGAGGGAGGAAGAATGGAAAAAGGAAAAATAGAAATTGAAGAAGGAAATTCAAAAGAGGGATGAGAAGATTGAAGATAAGGATGTCGAGATTACCACCCTAAAGCAGAGGGTGGATGATATGGAAACCTTGGTACCACAGATTTTGAAATGTAGGACCCCTCCAAGGGTCTATGCTCTGCTCCTGAAAGAGAAATATCTCTCTTTTAAGCTGTCAAGGATTGCCTCAGGTTTGAATCCTTCTATTGGCACCCTGTTGAATTTTTCAATGCTTATAGGATTGTCTCACCTGAAATGAAGAACTTGTTGTGTGAGTTTTATTTGCATAATTATGCTGTAACTCAAGACCATGATTGGAATCTGTTGTTCTATGTTGGGAATGTCCAATTAAGGGCATTTATGTCTTGGGTACAAAAAAAAATTAGTTGGGGACAACAACATGGGACTTATAAGCAATTGGAGTCTAACATCCCTCTGCCCATTAGGGCTGAATCAAGCAACCCAAGGAATATTTACAGAGAATGGAACATAATGCTTCTCAAACCTAGTTATAGCAACAAGATTATGACTTGGATTGAGGCAGTTTACAGTGAGTATGATGTAAAGACATCAGCAAAGGAGGAAACTATGAGAAGATGTTTATCACAAAGATGGAATAACCTAACTAATGAGCTGAAGTAGGCTGAGCCTCATTCCATCCACAATTATGTTGCAACACTAAAAATGATTGATAGGCATATTTAGATTGGGAGAACATAGGGGTGATCGTGGCTTCCCCTGAATTTCCAGCCACCCATGCTCATGTGGCTCATGCCAAACTAAACAGATTCTACCAGTATGGCATTGTTGCAGAAAAACAAAGATGGAAAAAATTTGATAGATTAGGAGGATTCTATTGGGATTCTTATTCACACACAACAACCACTGATGTTGGACAACTATCAGTTGCAAATTTCAGAGCTTTGAACAAGCAGAAGAACAACCTTTCCCCTACTAGAGGACCAACAAAACGTTAGGTTGGGGGGGAGTGATGGGCCTAGTTTTTCGTCCAATTTTGGGTAGAATATATAGTTTATTTGTTGGCATTTGTCATGGAATTTGATGTTAAATGTTGATATTTTCATAATGTTTCCCTCAAACCATAGACATTGGGCTTAAATCCTATCTTTACAAGTTTTAATGACATTGACATATTATGTGGATTATCTATATTGATTTTGAATGTGGTTAATGAATGTTCCTTAAGGTGGTTATAGATGTGCAGTTATTGTGCATACTGACATTGCCATGCAGATTCAATTTAAAGATGCTGAGTTGAGGAAGACACCACTAGTTGGGCATGCACCATAACGTCCAACAAAGGAATCGCTCAAAGTCAAAGGAGGTAGACAACAGAAAATTCCTCATGCAACCAAATGTAACCACCTTGTAGTGTACTTTAATGATTGAGCATGCGCGGGCGTTACTATTGTGCTAAATCTGCGTTTGGACCTACATGTCTAGCCAGATTCCATGCATGTGTAACTGCCATCACTCCATTTTCTCTGTTTTCCCTAAATGGTGTCCTCCCAGTCGTGGAGTTGACTGCCTTGTTTAGCTGATAGCATAAATAAAGATCTGATGCTCCTTCTTCAGGAGGTTGCACAATTTGATATTGTACTTGCACTCTCAATTTTTCAGTAATATAGATACATTACTCTTTTGTACTCATGATTTACAGTGAATAAAATAAATTTTCAAGTTTGAGCATCTGAGTTCTCATTAGTTTTAGAGGATACTTATCCAAGGGGGCCCACTTGGTGAGTAATCCATCTTCTTAGTTTAATATTAGTTTAGTATTACTTACTGATCAATAATTAGTTAGAAATCTGACACTGACTATTCCTACAACCACTAGAATTCCATTCTGTGACTATTCCTGTAGCCAAAGCAGACAAAGTAGTGCCCTGTTTGTTGCTTAGATTTTCATTCCTATTATGCATTTTAGTTTGATGTAGTTGTTGATTGATGATTGGTATTTATGGTATTCCCTTCGAAGCAATTTACTTTTAGCATTGTGTGTTCCTTAGTTGTAGAATGAAATGGCTACTTTGAGTTCCTAGTGCACATACTGTGCTAACCCATTTCAAGTTCACATCCCTAGGTTGACAAGTTAAATGCACCTTCATGATGATTGGAATAGCTATTCAAGTTAGATGTCCAATCTCTGAATCATGGCTATAAGGGCTTAGTTATTAAATCATTGTAGGAAGCTAGCAAAGGCTATCACAAAGCATGCCTAGGGATGTCATGTATGTGAAAACTATTAATGGCTGCAACCAATGGAAGTGGAAAGATGTGAGAACATTAGGCTTGTCCAATGTGTTGGAAGAGGTTTATGAAGCAACAATGAAAGAAATGGAGACTTCATCTTAGATTTTAGTGAAGTTATGTTGGAGTAAAAACTACCTTCCCAAGGTAGGATCTTTTGCATGTGTGGTAGTTCAAAATAGGATATTGACTGCTGATAGATTCATAAAGATGGGATGTCATGGCTCATCTTGGTGTGTCCTATGTAAGCAAAAAGAGGAGACTGGGAACCATTTTCTCTTAAGTGGCTTTTTCACCCAAGAATGTTGGTAGTGGTTGTAAAATTAGCCTAGAAAAGTGCTCTTCCCAGAGACATTCTGAGTTTATTTCAGGCTTGGCCACTGTTAAATAAATTATAAATGTTCTCAAGCTTATGGTCTATTAGCCAATCCTTGTTGGTATGAGAGGTATAGAAAGAAAGGAATAGAAGAAATTTTCAAGGAAAGGAGATGCCTGCCACTTCATTGCTAAATAAATTGGAAGTTGCCATAGTGGAGGTGGTGAACTATAGGATAAGTGATCAAAATAGGAAAAATGTAAACTTTATAGAGTGGAATGCCTTAATGAGGAAGGATTGGTATGGTTTAAAATTTTCCCCCTTTTTAGGTGAAGGTGGGAATTTTTTTGAAGCATTGAGAAACAAAATGGTATGGTTGGCCCTTGACTTTGGCTGGTATAAATTAAACTTTAATGGGGCTTCACGTGGAAATCTAGGCCCCTCAGGTGCTAGGTGCATCATAAGAGATTGGAGTGGCAAGGTGGTATGAAAACTGGTGGCACCACTCTCAATTGGGACCAATAATGTTGCTAAATTGCAAGCCTTAATTTTGGGCCTTAAGCTTTGTCAAGAGTCACAACTTGAAAAGGTGGTAATTAAGGGTGACTCCACTTTAGTAATAAATGCTTTATTATCAAGCCAAATGCAAAATTGGAAACTTCAGGCCATGATGGAGGTGGAATCCAAACTTTTGGAAGGCTTCAATAGTTGTATGATAAATGACACTTACATAGAGGAGAATAGGGAGGCCGACGAGCTGGATAACATGGGTGTGGATGTCAGTAGAGAGCATAATTTGTAGTGACATGGACACTCTTATTCATCTAGTGAGCGACAAAAGGAAAATGGTATTCCTTGGTGTAGTTTTATAGCTAATGCTTAAGTTCATTTTGTAGGAGACATATTTTATTTTGATTAGAGTAGTGAAATTGATTTTGGGTGGGGCGTTTCTCACAGAGGGGGAACACTTTCATTTTGATACTGGCATTGCTTCTAGATTTGTTGCATTGCTCTTGGATTTACAATTACCAAAAGTGGAAGTGGAGTCGATGATGTGGAAGATGTTTAAACCAAAGTTGCTAGGTAAGTTAGAGGATGTTCTCGACACCGCCACATTGGGTGTTGGGATTCCCAGGCCCCACGACATGGAGTTGCATGTTGTGCTAGGTGAGGTGGTTAAATTTTATCCCTTCCTTCTAGATTTAAGGGGCGTTTCTCTACTAGGGAGTCATGATAGAGTTGTCATGGGTGTGAATTTCTTGAAGAAGATGCTTCATATCATCCTTGTTCATGATTTTTAAATGGGTGGAAAATTTTATCAACTATGTGCAAGAGTATGGTGAAGAATAATAAGAAAACACTATTTGTCGACAAACATCTATGTATATTCTTCATGGGTCTATGTTAATGCATGTCTATCTCTTCCCTATTTCAGTGTCTTAGCATCATATACTTAGAATATAAAGGTGCAGTTATCATAGTCCTTGCATAGCCTTTTGAGTATCTAAATGCCAGTGTGATGTGGTTGGGGCTAGTTGAAGGTCTGGTGCATGTCCAACCATATTGAATTTTGTGGTTGTATGGTTGTGAAGTTCATTGCTAGTTGGGCATCATAATGTACTCCTTTTTGATAGCTTAATATAATATTATCTCTTATGCATTAAAAAAGGGTAAATAAGGGAAAAAGCTTTCCTTTCTTTGGATGTTATTTTGTGAAGAGAAATTGGGAGAAAAAACTATGTGAGCATTTTAGAATTTTTTTGATTGGGAGTGCAATTCTAATTGGAATTTGATGAGGTTGGATTTGTTGGGATAAGAATCAAGAAGGGATCGTGCTTGCTTGTTTTCATGACTCCTTGTTTGGCGTGCTTGAAAAGTTTCACATTTCAAATTTTGAAGGGCATTGAGGTATTTTCCTTGTTTTAAATTCATTTGATCATCTTTCTTTGAATTTGTTTATAGGAGAATGTTTAGGAGAGTGTGGAATCCTTCCATATTTTATTTTGCAATTTGATTTGTAAATATAGAGATTTGGTTAAAATTTGATATTTTTCAAAAATATGGGGTTACCATGCCCAATTTTTGGGAAATGATGAAGATGTCAATTTTATAGCTTAAGAGGGGTGTTGGACATATTTTCAACCAAAGGGTATTCTTAGAATTTTGATTTTTAAAATTTGAAATTTTGATGAATTTCCATGGTGGATTTGGGAATTTTCATGGTTTTGGCATTGTTAAAATATTGGAAAATTTGAAAGTTTCACATGAAAATGAATGATTTTAGATGTTTTGAAAATATGGAACCTCATGAAACGTGATAATATGTATTATGGGAAAGTGTCATTGATTTTGGAAAAATATATTTTGCATTGATTTTCGTGCCACACTTATTGGAGGGTGTGATGGGTGTTTTGGAATGGTTTCACAAAGTTGTACTTCATGAAATATGATTTTATGTATTGCGGGAAAGTGTCATTGATTTTGGAAAAAAATGTATTTTTTCATTGGTTTTCATGCCACACTTATTAGTGAGTGTGAAGAGCCTAGGAATAAAGTATTAGAGAGGGTTATGTGAGTAGCTCCCAACGTGTCCCTAGCCCAAACTGGGAAGTAGGTTGATCATGGGTGGGGATTTATTTAATTAAGTGATAATTAATGAAACATAGGTAATTAATTAAGATAATGGATGCCCCTCGCATGCCTTGAGTGCTATTACAAACTAAGGATGTTTGGGAAGACATGCCAACTTAGGGAGATTGGGTCTTGTAAGATCAAGTATCCTCATCTATATGAGAGGAGTACTAGGTTCTACGGGTGCCATACCTTCGATCACACTCCCTAACTATCTCTCTAGAATCTTACCCTAGTGCCTTGTGTATGTGGGTGATCGACTATTGGTGAGTTGGACCAATACGGTTTGTGATGTAGCATTGGTGCTTATGCCAAATGTGGATGGTGTTATATTATGGTGTTTATACCAAGTGATGGCATGTATTGGATCCATGATATGATTTGGATTATTGAGTGTTTATATGATGTTGATGTAGAGTGTATACTTCATGTATGGTGTTTGTAAGCCTTCTCCCCATTTTTTGGGTGTGAGTGTTGTGTTTGTGGCCCATGTGACTATCTCCTAGCACAATGGGAGTGGATCATTTGATTCCACAAGGTCAGGTGGTGTGGTAACCACTATTGGGGACTTAAGTTCCATGGATCGAGGAACAACATGGAATCATTTATTTTCAAGTTTAATTCATGAAAATATATGGATATTATTCATTCATATTGTAAAATTATTGTTTTGGAACTTCTCTTTAGAGCTGATTGTAACTTGTAAAAGAAAAGAGTAGCTTGGCCATTTTGCATGTCATAGTGTTGGTATCAAGCATGATTTATTATGCATATCCTTATCATTATATTAAAATGTTTAATCAAACATAGGAATACTTTATTTGGTGTTTAAAATGAACCTACATGTCAAATTTCACAGTTGGGTGACTTGGTACTACACCAAGGCAGCCTTGTTATAAGCTAAGTTAAACCTAGTTTCCAAAAAATTGACTAACATTGTTGGTTTGCCTTGGTATCATACTGGGGTGGCCTAGTATTGGGTTGGGTGGCCTGATAGCATACTGGGGTGACCTTGTATTCAGGGGCAACTTAGTTTTGTATGCCAAAAACTCAAAATCTTGGCTAAGTGTGTTGGGGTGACCTGGTTCCCATAAAAATTATAGAATGTAAGACCTCTCAACCAAGGTTATTTAATGTTTTTCTAAGCCTAATCCACTTTTTGGATTATTTTTTTGCCTTTTTTTACCCGTGGTGATCATTTTCATCGACTAGGTCTTCAAAAAACCTAGTCAAGTTTTCTCTCCTTTTGGTCTTGTTAGTTCCTCTCTTGTTTGAGACCTCAAATGGGTAAACAATGTAAAATAAGTTATTCACTATAGTCCTATGGTACTATTAGTGCTTTGACTTAGTTTTCAAGTGTCATCATTGAGGACTTAGGTCATCTTTTATATCATTTTGTGTGCAACCTTCCAAAATGACCCAATTGTCAAACCTAGGGTTGGGGAGATTGTTCTTCTAGTCTTTTGAAGGTTATAATACTTCATGGTTCATCTTTTAAGTGTCCTCAACAATCCTCATAGGTCATGGGGCTTTGTAGAGTATTTTATTCCCTTGGGTGATGTCACTTTGTGACAGGATGTTTGTCTTGAGGTTGTCATTCTAGTTTGTGATGAGTTGTACCTCTTGGTTAGGTAACCTCTTGTGAAGGTTTTCCTCTATGTTTAGTGTGATTGGATGAGGATTGAATTTTGATGTTTCCCTCATCCTAATCCATATTTGTGTTGTGAGAGAATAGGATATGGGTTGTAACCGATTATTGTGTGGAGATGTTCTCTTTCTCCATCTCTTGTTCATCGTGGTGGATCTATCCCATGATTGGTTAGTATTCTACTATTTTCACATTGATTATACAATGGTGAAGTTCCTTGTTGTTTGTGGCACCATTTCATTGTGACAATTGTGTGCATGTTTTCGTGCAAGTGTGACATGTTATTGTTATAATTTCATTGTGGTTATTGTTGTTTCAAAAAAAAATGTTCTGTCAAGTTTTATTCTAAGCTTTTCATCTTTGGGAATTACATTTCTACACTCCCCTAAACTTATTCCAATACTCAAAATGAAATCCATTGACCAATTTAAAAATAAATAAGCAACCTCAAATTATATTAAATTTTTAAATGGAGAATACCTCAAGAACATGAAACAAACACATGAGATCGTTGGCAAGCACATTCCCCTTCCCCTTCCTAATGCAAAAAAAATGATCCCATCAAATTCCCCTTCCAAATGCACTCCAAATCAAAAATTCAAATTTTTACCATGAGAGGGTTTTCTCCTCTCCATTTCTTCCCAGAAATCAATAATAAAAAAGAAAATCCCTTTTTCCCTATTTACCCTTTTTCAAATTTTAAATTAAAAACAATATAAAATTATTATTTTAATATTTTTTACTTTGAAATTCCCTCAAAATATAAATAACACTTAAATCCATTCCTATATATCATTCAACATTTAAATTCACAAATTAAATCCATATAAGCCTTATATTCAATTAAATTACAAAAATTAGAATGTAAACATGATAATTAAATAAAGAATAACTTGCATTTCCCAACCCAAGGAATTTCACAAAATAATTAAATAATTATTTAACTTCATTTCTATTTTAATTCAATTTTCCTCCTTTCTTGACACATGGAAAAAAATTCAATAATCAATATAATAAATCATTTAAATTCCTAACATTAAATTTATGGAAAAAATAATTTAAACCATTATTTAAATAAGACATTTATTGGTCATTCACGACGTATAGGGATTCCATAACAACTCCTAACTTGGATCCAATCAATATTGGTAGAGAAGTGGAACCTTCTCTTCGATATCTCTACTCCTTTCAAAAATATGAAGAGTCTAAGGGAGAATGTGGTGTGGAGACCCCCACAATTAGGGTGGATAAAAATTAATTTTGATGCGGTGGCCAGGGGTAACTTTGGGTTGATTGAAAGTGGGGGAGTGTTAAAAGATGATAAGGGTAGGTTTATTTCAGTGGTGGCACTCCCTTTGGGTATTCAAACCAACCACTAAGTTGAAGCTACGACAACCTATAATGGTCCTAAACTAGCCTATACCAAAGGTTATAAAAAAATTGGCTTGAAGGGGATCCTCTTAATATAATCTAGTGTCTTAAGAAAACACATAGATCTAGTTGGTTGGTTGAAACATTTATTAGGCATTCCATAAACATGATTAAATTTTTTGATGAGATAATGATTACTCATATCTATCACAAGGGGAAGAGGATGACATATGTGTTTGCTAATGAGGGTTTAAATTGAAAATTATTGAAACATTGGGATGGGTATGCCTCAATTCCTATTGAAGCTCACTCCATCATAAATCATGAGTGCCACCAGGAAAACTAAGGATCAATGGGATGAGGGAGTAATTATTATAGGATACTTCACACATTTTTTGGGTGTGAAGAGTGTATCCATCCTTTATCTCATTTGGCGATGCCTAAGGAGTAGCATTATCAACTTGTATTTTGGGAGCCTAAAGAATATCAAAATTGTTGAAATGGGTGGTGAAAGGAGCAAAGTGGAGCTCCTTTCTTGTTATGGGGTCTGTAGGAACCATAAGGTTTGTAGGATTATTGAGGAAGGGGGCCTAGTTCCCTACTTAGAGAAGCTTCATGACCATGATCCTGAGGCAACAAATATCTTCATTAAAGGCTAGAAAAACAAAACTCTAAGAGTGTATGGGAGAGAAATGGTTATCAATGAGGATGTGATTGCCAAAATCATAGGGCTCTCGATGCATGGAAGAAACTTTTTTCAGAGATAGAAAAGTGAATGACAAAGCTTTGAACCAATTCAAGGGTAATGAGCACAGTAAGTTGGTGAAGCTTTCTTCCTGGGGTTATGACCACTTGTCTATTAAACCTATCTAGGTAGAGGTTGTGGAGGTCATAATGAGGTACATTACCCTAGATGATAAATTTACATCTATCTTTGGTGTGCATTTTATTTTCCTTAATTTTTTTTATCATAAAATGTTGGTCTCCTTGAATCCATTCTTTCTTTTGGCTTCCATGGACCTTGCTTCAAAGGAACATGACAAAAACCCTAAGCTACATGTTTTACATGAAAGGTTAATACTTATTATGTATTTTGTGAAAGATCAAACCCCAAAGATGGAGCCTTAGGGGAAGCTTAATGTTAAGAGAAAACAAAAACCTGTAGTGATGCACTACTCAGATATGATCTCTAACACTAGTGATGATGAGTAATAGAACAAGGAGGATGAGGGAGATACCTCTCTTGAGGTGTACTCCCTGCCACCATTAGAAGAGGATGATCCCAAGAAATGGAACAACTCAAGGAAGAAGAAATCCCCAAAAAATAAAGCTAGAAGGAAGATTTTCTAGTTTGAGGGTTCCTAGATCGGGGAGGTGAATGAAGTAGATAACACCAAATCTATGGGTAAGCATATCATGAAAACAAAAGGTGTTGCAAGACATAAAGGTAAAGAGATTTTTTTTGAAAAAATGACTGGTATGAACCCCTTACCAAAGATGGTCAATGAGAAGGAGTGATAGGGTATTGATAATGTCCCCTATATCCCAAAGGAATTTTTATATCTCCATGTAAATCGAGAAGAGATTTATGATTTCATGGGCTTGGAAAGAGAAGGGGAAACTAATCATTTTAAAATCTCTAAATGGTTATTCCTTGAAATAAATAAAATCAGTATTAAAAGTAGAACTCTGCAAGAGAAATGATCTAATGAGGAAAGGGAGTGGCTTGAACTTGGGAACAAGGAGGTGAATAATATGATAGATGTCATGTAGAAATCTATAATGATTTAAAAAATGGAGTTTGAGAAAAGAATGACTAACTTGGAGGAGAAGATACATGACACTAATAAAAATATAGAAAAAACTTTTAAAAATTAATCATTGTTCCATTAAAAACAACGTCAAGGGGATCAAAATTTTAATTGATAAACTCTAAGAGATGAGAGAAGAGAAAATGACTAAAGTGATTCCAAAGGAGACTAAGAAATAAGATCAAAGCAATGATAAAGGTAAGAAGGTGATGCAAACTGAGACTACGAGGACCAACTCTATGACTTATGGGAGCAAGAAGAAATTGTTTGTGGAAGAAAAGAAAGAGATGTTGGGCCTTGCTAATCTTCATCAAAACTTTTACAATCAAGAATTGGAAGCTGATGACACTTTGAAGAAGATGAATTAGTTGTTTCTCTTTGTTGTTTTTTATTTTTAGTTTGGTGTTGGTTGGCTCTATTTGGCTATGCTTTATCTTGTAGCAACATTTTGTTTGTAGGGTTTTAGGTCCCTTCAAAACCTATTTTACCTGTTAATCAAAATCAATGGCCAAATATGACACATACCATACTTGATTCAAGCATGATTGGGTAATAGATAGGGAGGCCCAATATGCCATATTTAAAATAACCATAATTGGGGAATAACTAATACTTATGTAGCTAGGTGGATAAATAACCCTGTATCTGTAACCACTCAACACATGTATATATATTCAAAACATAACATAATCACCAAATAGGTTACAATAACATAAAATGTAAAAGGTAACATCCATTATATAAATCATTAATTTTAAAAATCAACACTCAGGTTCAAATTTTAATCACAACATAAATAATGAATATCACTAAACTAAAGCATAATGATAAACTTAGTATTTAAGCATCACATAGGCATATAAATATACAAAATTACAGCAATTGAAATATTGAGGAATACTCATATAAAACATATGGTGGTTCATACACACCATTTAAAGCAAGAATACAGTCACAACAAAAGTTGCAATGAAATAGTGAAGTTGAAACAACAATCTCACATCAACAAGTTACAAACAAGATGGGCACTACAATTAGTATTAGGAGTTTTCCACCTAGGAGGATTACAAAGAATTCCATTGAGATTTTCCTCATTTTTTGTCTAATTTTAATCATTAATTTTTTTATTTTTTTTAGATTTTCAATATGTTGGGACTAAGATCTATAATGTTATTTTTACTAGAGTCCCTTCCATTTTATGTGTCTTAGTCATATTTGACCCATTGATGATAATTGACCTAAGACATCCTAAATGGATCTTTTTAGTGTCAAATGTTATAATAATCCATGAAAAATATTAAGTCTGAGTAGTTTCCATTGCCATCTCTTGAGTTATGTATGTTTTTAGAGTTTTGGGCTTTTTTGGAAGTCCATACCTATATACTCTCCCTATCAATCTCAACAACCTGTTCATGCCCTTTTTAAAATTGTCTAGTGTTGTCCTTCAGTGTTTTTTTAGAGTATCACATATCATCATATCTATTAGAAATGTCATCCTTGGTGTGCCTTTCTTGAAAATCCATATTTCCCCTTTATGTCCCTTTGCAAGTTTCAAAGTTTTGGATTTACCCATACTCAGATACCATTCAATTAGCATGCAGTATGAGTTCTTGATCCCCAAAGCTTGAAAGAATATAAAATTTTAAGTCCTTTCTATCAAGATCAAAATTTTAGACTTCCATCCATCCCTTGGTACCCATTTTCATTGCATCTACACTCCTTGAACCTTGACCCATTGTTCCACAAAAAAATTATTTCTTTCAAAGTTAGATATTTGGCCATTTCTTATTTGTGTATCCCTTTCCATTCAACCCCAAAAGTTGGAGACTCCATTGATTTGATCTATATATCTTATTAGAGTCAAACTCCAGATCATCCCTTGTCTTTGTACCTCTTTAGAGGTGTTCTTAATTCCTAGGTCTCAACATCCCAAGAGAATTTTCTTTGTCGGGGTTCCCTTGTTGGCCTTCCTTCTTTCCTTGTCCCTTTTGGAATGACTTCTTGGTTAACCCTAATCCCCCAATCCTCTGATGCTCTAATCCTTGACATGTGGTACAAGTTTCCTGCAATCCCCAAAAATTTGAAACTCGCACCATTTTTCATTGCAAAACTCACATACCCTCTTGGATTACACAAAGCTCCATTAATGACATGATTTTATCCTACAACTATGAGATTAAATCTATTGGTTCCTAAAAATAATTCTTTATGCATATTTACATAGATCCAAAGGGGTAAATGATAAGTTTCCCATGCCCAAATTCATTGTAGTAGTTATTATTGCATAGTTTGATGATTGAAAAGTCATCTTTAGGCCCATGTTTTAACAAAAAAAGTTGGGTGATTTCCTCATCTTTGCACAAGAACCCACATGTCATTAATGTATAGAGGTATGATGAATGGGCATAAAGCAAATTTCTCACAGTTCTAGATGTTTGTGAATCTCAAAAGGGTGATTCTAACACACAACATTTATCATGATGGTGGATAGATCATGGGCGATCTATGCAGAATGAAATATACATGCGTTCCACTACACAACCCAATTTCCTAGGTGGCCAATCTATTTATGCAAGTTTTCATTCATTAAATGGGTTGGTCACTGAGCCAATTTTTGGTCTAGGATAGTCTCCAGGTTATTCTAGGTCTTCAAACTTTAAATGCTTTAGTTGAAAATGAAGGGATACACCTTGTAATAGTGTATGAATATTATTGTAATGTATGTTCATGTAACTATATGTCTCCATGACTATTTTCTAAGATTCAAGGAAACATTTTAATCATAGTTATATGTTTCCTCTTGCCACATTTGTTGGCATAATTGTAATAAAGGTTTGATGGTTGTGACCTAATGAATTGAAAATGATTTGTGATTATCATTCCTTTGTTTCATATGTGTATTAATAGGTCTAGTTATGGATTATTATGTATGTTTGTTACATGGAATATAAATTTATGATTGTATGTGAGTGAATTCTAATTTATTTGATGATGTGTAAGTTTTATCTCCTTCCTTTGTGTTGTGGATTTTTTGCCCAATGGAGTATGTACAAATCCACATTGGTGAGAAATCAGTCAATCCACTATTGAATCACCTTCCATCATGTTAGTTGTAGAAGTAGTGTAGATATACATGATTTTCTTTGATCTAGTAAAATAATTAGGGAATAATTTCAAGCAATCTTAATGGTTAAACCATCACAAGATCATGTCCAATATGCTTGCACCCTGCCATTGTGTAGGTAGTATAAATGAGTATATATTAAGGATTAATGAAGTTGATAATTGTGGGTGGATGTTCAAGGTATGTCATTAGCTATATAGGGGTCTCATATAGCTAGTCTTGCTTGACCTAGTGACAAATTTTGGGGTCAAGTAAGTAGTTTGGGATTAACTATTATTATTTTAGTTGTTCATTTTATTTGATTCAAATACCTTTTATGGTATACCCTTAGGGGCTCAAAGTGTAAAAGAGATAACCCACTCTCCTAAGTTTGAAAATGATATACCATTGGTTGAGAAGGATTTCGGTGTCAAAGGATTTCTAAAAACTCATAATTTTTTTGAAAAATAAAGCTTTCTACCTTTCTCTTTTTGCTTTTTAAATGTTTCAAGAATTTTAATGATTCTCATAACCATGTTGGGCTCTGAAAAGGTTATGAGAACCTTCTTGGGGTATGCAAATATTTCCTAACCTCTTTAATTTTTTTGAAAAAAACAAAATTTTGTAAACCAAATATATTTTTGAGAATTTTAAAGCCTCAATAGTCATGACCCTAGCTAAAATTTGAAAAATTTATAACTCTCAACTAGAATTTTTGTTTTTTGAAAACTTAACAAGATGATTTGTAACAACCTCAAAGGATAACCCATTATTTTTTTTATACTCATGATATCCAAAATTTATATTTTAGGTGTTTCCATAAATTCCCTTGTGTATAATTAAACATAATTTTTTTCCAAATGGTAAAGTGTTTTACCCTATAAATTTGCCTCAATATCTTCAATGGTGCCAAAAACACCCCTGTGAAACCATTTTATCCCATCTCAAATGGTTCTTAACATTTATTTATTTTTGGTTTAATGGGGTCAAAATTAGTGAAGAAATATGCAACACTTGACCTTGTGTAATGACATGGGTGAAAGCTTATAATTTTGACTAGAGTTTTAGTTCTTGTTGTGGATAAGATCCATGCTTTTGAGTTATGGGATTTAGCACTCATTGAGATGTGATTGTGCAAGTTGAACATATTATACCAGATTTCTCTTTTCCTCTGGGTCCCTTGTAAAATTTGCAAAAGTAATTTTGACTTCCTCTTGCTCACGCCATGTGGTACCCCCATGCTCCTCCACCACAAGAAATGCTTGAATATATTTAGAGACAACACCAAGATGCCACATGGTGGTTGTGGTGCTATCAACACATAAGAAACAAATGGATCTTAAAAGTGAGTGCAAACTTCTATGTGGTATCGTTGTGCGCTTCAAAGAATAAAAAAGTTCCCTTCGTGGGAAAATGATGCAACATTGGTTGAGAAGGATAGGCCTCATTCCCAACAGGGACTTCAGGATTAGTTCAAGTGGGGCACGTGTCAAAATTGAGAGATCATTAGGATTTAAGGTTGCACCATATCTGGGATCTGTAGATCATACACATGTGTGAGATGAAGCACTCCCTTTCGATTATTGTGGCCTCATTATGAGAATGAGTGCTAGGCTCTAAGTGTGCTACATGGCTCTAGATGTCATTTTTACTGTGCCTTGTGAAATATGCCGCACCAGTGCCTCTAGACCTATATATTCAAGAGTTTCATCTTTTAAAGAGATCCATGAGTAGTTAGTTTTTGATAATTGTTGCATCATAGAGCAACATTGTAACAATTTTTAGTTTTGAATAGAGATAGCAACAATTCTTGTTTTTATATTTCAAGACCTTAGCAAGTGCCTCTCATGGGAAGGATTGAATGGCTTATATTGTGCCTTTGGGACTTTGTATTTTTTTCTCCGCTCGACAATGAAGAGGATGTGGTGTTTTGTGTCAAATTGTGTGGAATCAATATCTATCTATTATTTTTGTTCTTTGCTTTTGTAGTGTAATCTTTTGTTAGTATTGTTGACTTTAAATCATGCATATGCTCCTTTAAAATGTCTATAATATAATAAAGGTTTTAATATATATTATGCAAGTTAGGAATGGACACAAAAGTAATTTTAGTGCATCACCTTAGTTAGCTTTCATTTCAATTTTTCCTACTTTTTCTTCTCCCCCCTTTTCTCCCTAAAAAAATTGAAGAGTTGGCTTCTAAAATCTTGAAGGTCACGTCACAAAAAAAAATATCAATCCCATGTATATAAAGCTTCCCATAGGATGTTTCTTTCCTAGAGTGAAATTTTTAAGCATCAACAATTCCTTTTTTGGCATTCCCAGTGGGACTTATTCAAGCCTAACTAGAAGTCAGAGTTTATGAGCTAGAGGCTTGTCATAAGGTCACTTGTAGCACAAAATCTAAGTTTTCTACTACCACCTCTGGTGGTTGTAACTTGTCAAAGGGCCACGGTGTTAAGTATAACACAACAACCATAGAAAATGGTTGCACCAGGACCACCAAGAAATTTTGTAGTAGGAATGGTGGTAGCCCACTTATTCCTCTAGTAGCCTCAAATACTTGGGATCCTATCCCTGCTAATGCCTTAAAGGCCCTCCCAAAATTCATAGAGGAGGATTTAAAAATGTCATAGAATATATTTAGGATGTGGTGAATATTTGCATGGTGCACCACGTTACAAAGCAAAACATAGCCTTAAGGCTATTGGTCGGCTCGTTCAAAGGGAGAGAACTTGACTGGTATAGATCCTTGTTGCCCAACTCCATCACCACCTAGGATCAACTTGGAGATAGGTTCTTCAACTAATTCAATGAGAAAGGAGATTGGTCATCTCTCCTCCAATAGATAATTACTATCAAAAGATCCTTGTAAGAAGCTATTATAGATTTTAATACTAGGTTCTATAAACTTGGAAAAGAATCTCGATTTCAGATCAACCGCCCACAGGTATGGCTATCATTTTTTATCTCAAATATTTCAACTTAGATATAGTTGTAATGATCCAATCTCTTGGAGGCTAAATGTTGTCAGATGTATGTGAACTAGCTATTTGGGTAGAGAATAGCCTGATAGACGTTGGGAAGCTTCCCCCGTGGTCACCAATGCCTATGTTCCCAGAAATATCAATGTCACCATAAGAAGAGACTCCCAACACCTCGCAAGCTACTCCTCCCACATATGTATATATTTTTGCTCAAATGAGCACAACCACTTCATCATTGCTATCCATGGAGATGAATGATATGAAGAGCATTTTGCAAAAAAAATCTAACGAGATAATAAATCTCAAAAGGTGACAATCTATGCCTTCAAAACCCCCATTTTAGAATTATCATGGCGGGATACCTATTTTAATTGGCTATGGCTACCAAGATCTTGAGGCCAAATGGAAAGCACAAAGAGAGAGAATAGAATGTGACAAGAATAAACTATATTCTTTTCAATATGATTCAATGTAGTAGAGACCCCTTGGTTATATAGCCAAGGTGAGATACAAGATGTCATAGGATTATGGCAAGTGTTTTAATCATATGACATGAGACAACTAATCAAAATTACCTAGGTTCACATGTGTTACAATTCAAAAGATAAGATAACAACTAATGACAACTAACACCTTCTAGAAAGATTCCTTCCTAGGACCTAAGTAAACTTAATATGTGTAAATAAGTCCCCTAGTAACTAGGTACAAGACTTTATTTACGCCAACACCCCCCTTAAGTGCAACTCAGGGAGTAGAAGATTATTATGCAAATGACACAAAGATGCAAGAATGGGTCCCAAATAATAGGCCATGTTAGGTACCCATGTACAAATGCAAATGAAATCTCTCACAAATGGAGAAAAGGAGAAAACCCAATGGGATAAAACTCCTCCCCAAAAGAGAGATGAAATACAAAAAATAAATACTCTAAATGAAGAATGAGAAGGTAAAAACACCATGTGAGGAAAAATTCCCCCATAAGAGAGTGTTGGAAAAAAACAACACTGAGAGGGGTGGGGTGAATCAGTGTTGTGAAAATTTCAACAATTTTATCTTGATCTTTATTCCACTTAATACACTTGACCAAAATTAATATGCTAAAACATAAGACAATAAAACGCACAACCATAACACAAGGATTTTTACGTGGAAACCCTGTAAGGGGAAAAACCACGGTGGATGGAAAATCCACAATAAGTTCTAAGTATACTCAAAGTAAGTATTACAAAATAAGAATGCACTTGCATTCAGGCTCACTGCCTAGAGCTCACTGCTTAGAAGATGGGGGCTCACTACCCTTACAATAGTTTGGAATTGATCCAAAAGAAAATGAACTAAGTAGATAGCATCTACAAATGCTTGATTGCAGTTCTGGTTTAGCTCTGATGACGAACTTGTGTCCTGTTTGACTAGTAATGAACTTCTACTATGTTTTTCCCAAGTTTGCACATAAAATCTCTATGCGCAAGTGAAACTGTGCATGATATCACTCAAATACACCTTAGAAATTTGCAACACACGCATGCACAACTTCTTCACACTACTAAATGATGTCACCGGTCATCTAAATATATCCGCTCGCCAGAAATTAATCACCACAGGTCAGCTCAACAAAACTTAATAAAATTTGCAACTTGTTTGCCTAAAAACATAAATAATTTCAATGTGTATCCAAAAAGTTGGCTACACAAAAGCTAGGACCCATAATTAAACATCTAATTAAAATAATTCAAGTTTATACAATGGTTATATACCATTTACACTGAGTCGGCTCCAACATGCAAATAAACTAAAAATGTCCTACCGGACCTCCAAGACCATGTAGTCACAGGGATAGCAATACAAGATTCAATGATAAGGTGTTTCACATGCTTGATAAAAAATTTCAGTGATCCACAACATGAAGTGATGATCAGGTGAAGCTATTAGACCGGATACCCTATCCTGCCGGAGACACATAGTTTTCCACTAAAACTGTTGGTGCAACTGAATGCACAACCATGGGCCAAAATGATGACTACAATTTCCATAAATGAGAATAAAGAAAATAGAAAACTATGTCCACACGAGCCATATGCCAACAATCTCGCCCTTTGGAATTGATGGCAACACTTAGTGAAAAATGACTAAGTGTCGAAGTTGATAGACATTCTGCCAAAATACAAAATACTGCTTCACTGCAAAATATTACTCCCCCTACGAATATGTTTGAATTTTTCACATACACTCTCCCCCTTTGGCATTAATGACAAAATTGGGGAAACCAAAATTGCAAAATTGTACAAGTATATCCAGAGACTTACAAAAATGTGAAGATGTCTGCAAAGACATTCTTCAGTCCTAATTTTGAGTCCTAGATACTCCTAAAACTATTCAAAATGGTAATATGACCACAAAGAAGACAATTCATGGTTTCTGCAGCTTCCAAAGATGCGGGATCAGGAGCAGTCACAACACTTTTTGCTTCTTTCAGAGTGTTTTCCATCATCTCAATTTTTGGACTTATTAGCTTACTGAATTCACTTACTCTGCTAATAACCCTTCCATTTTTAAGCTTCAGAGTCTTTAACTGGTCTAGCAAAGATATTACTTGACTATCTTGTTGACACATATTGTTGGTCAAAGGATCAAAGGTGTTGGAAATAATAGCCAATTGTTGCTCAATTTATTTGATCTTTTTCTCATTTCCCGCGGTAAATTTTGACAAGATTAGGTAGGATTTGTACATATTTTCTCCTTCAATTATAACACTTTGGATATTCTGTATACAAGTTGCTAGCAGATCCTTATCCTTGGAAATTAATTTGATTAAGCTTCTAATTCGTTCCTCCTTGAATTCCATTTTTACTTGAATCTAAGTTGAAACCTTAAAAGACTTGAAATGAGAGTCTACAGATTTTATCAATCTTTTTAACTCACTAGAGGGGGATCCAGATGAATCCATAACATGGGTAGGAATCAGTTTCTATAAAACCTCATATGCGAGTTTCAACAACTCACTTTCTTCAATATGAGATTTCAATATTTTCTCATTGGCTTTATCTTGAGCTAATTTGGAAACTTTTAGCATCTGGATTGGAGACAATGTGGATAAGTTGATTGAGCTCTCATCAAACTAAAAGTTTGATTCTACCTTCTACTCCAACAAAGATTCTTTCACCTCTTCTAGACTGATCTCATGACTCTTTCCCTTGTAAATTTTAGATTGAGCTTCCAGAATGAACTTTGGCATTTATTTTTCATTACCGAACACTTCTTCCACATCAGCTACCACTTCACCTTGAACCTTAGTCACAATAGGTGTCTCCGTGTTTATATCATTAGGGGAAGTTAGAATATCCTCAAATATTGGAGGATTAGATACATTAATGTTCACATCATTTTTATTTCCTCCTTCTGACTTACTCACTTCCACATTCATTTCCTCATTACTTTGAGCCTGTTCAATATTGTCTTCTTCAATATTTACCTTTTCTTTTGACAAGACCCTTTCCAAAATTGACTTGGTGTCACTCATAACAACATCAGTGTTACCAATCATGAGTTTATTGACTCTTGACTTTCTTCTAAATTCATTTTTAACTTTTAGGAGTGAATCCAATTCTCCAATTCCCATTTTTGGACATAGGTCAGCAAGGACTCTTTTCCTCATGTTTTCTTCCTCTATCCTAGCATTCACCCTTCTTGATTCCAAAGCTTTGTATAGGCTTGTGGGCAAGCCATACATGATTTCAACAAGAGTTTTATTGAAAACATCTAAATTCTTGACAACAACTTCTTCAAGAGTTAACTTACCAGAATCATCAAAGAACTCATATAGGTCACAAAGTGGCTTGAGATTACCATCAACCACTACTGCATTTTTGACTTCTTCCAATGACATGTTGGATTTGGCAGTTTTGGACTTCTTCTGAGTTCCTTCACTTTTGTCAGAAGGCTTTCTTTTATTCAGCTTGATAGCATGACTCCTAGTTGCCTTCAATTCCCTCACTATTTCTTCTGAGTCTATCTCTTCTTCTTCATCTGTGGATGTAGCTTTATATTTCCTTGAGCTTTTATTTTTCTTTCCTCTTCTGGAGGCTTCAGCCTTATTTGGATGAGATGCAAGAGAACTCCTAGTTGTTCTGGTGTTATGAGCAGATGTTCCCGAACCAGTTGTTGTGGCCTTTTCCTTCTCCTTTGCAACTTTGGCTTCATCCCTTTGCCTTCTGATTTTTCTCAGCTTCTCAACTAGAAGACCCAATTGCTCTACAATGATTTCTATTTCCTTTCTTACCTTCCTAGTAGACTTAGGATTGTTCAGTTTTGAATGAACTTCAAGGCTCTTCTCTGCATAGGTGTTGAATCTTCCTTCATTTGGATCCAGTGGAGAATTCAATAGATGATCTGCATACATCCTCAGTATATTTTCATCCACTTCATAGCCCATAGGCATGATCCAAACAGTTCTTGAATCAGCTGCTTCCATGTCACATTGATCAATGTCCACCATGAAGCATATAGAATCTTTAAACTATTCCACTACAGCTTTAGGGATCCTCTCTCGTGCATGCATCTATTTTTGAAATATTTTGAAATGACCCCACAAGATTGAGTTGCGGGTCTACCGGTCACCAAGACTACATAGCATGTCCCAAATCTGTACTACAATTGGAACATCATTTCTCCATTGAACTTTGCCAATGCCCGGTACCTCACTAGAGAAGTAAAAGTACAGGTAGATTAACAAGTTTCTGAACTTGAACACATTCTTTTTGTCCTTCTTGACTTTCTTCAGATTCTCTAGGAGTTGCTCTCTGAGCACTTCACAAAGATCATAATCCACATTTTGTTTGATCATCTCATATGCTGTGTAAATAGAAGTGTCAGATACAAAATTTTCTCAGCTTGAATGGTAAATATTATACCCTATGATCATGGATGCAAATCTCACATTGATTTCGACAATATGACTTATAGTCATTTCCCTTCTATCCCAGTGCGAGCCAGTTGCTTTAGTGACATCATCATTCTTTATCAACTTCAATACTGGAAGTTTTCCCGAAGAACTTAAGCCAATAATTATGCAAATAGCTTCCTTGGTAATCTTAAATGGGATATTTAGCCACATAAATTCATCATGCACTCTACTTAGAATATATCGAACCCACTCATCCTCCTCAAATATGGGAAACTTCACGAATTGTGCAAATTTCTTGTCTGTTAGGGTTTTGAATTTAGGTTTCACAGAGAAATCTTCTCACACTATGTGATTAGAATATAATTCCAATAGTTGCGCACTACCCAAATCTTCAATGTTTGCATGCACATAATCCCTATTATCTTCAATGTACAGAACACCGTACGACACGGAAGAAAATGCTCCTAAGGGCTCAGTGTCTACCGATTTATATGAATTCCATTTGAACTTAGGATGCGACCTATCCTTTACTTCAACTAGAAAAGGGGTAGACATAATTACAAATACACAAATTTATAGACTTTTCTATAAATACCTTTCCGAGATGAAATGGATGTCGATCGTGGATTTTCTTCTAAGCGTGAACACTTCTTTGCTTTGGCAGGGATCACCTTAGAGTACTTTGGACTTCTTTCTCTCAAATGTAATGTGACAAATGAGAGTGGAAACGGTTCATTTATTTACATTGAACCTAACCCTTTAATTTTTGCAATAAATGCCCTTGCCCTAATTCTGTAGGCTTTCAAACTTTTTATATTCTAGGACAAACAATTTTTGCTTGGATCTTCAATAGAATTCATTGGTACCTTAGATTCGTCCCACAATAACTATAGAATATCTAATTTCCTACTAGACTTATCCGAATTCCAGTACCAATCACTTGTAAAGGGGGTTTAGATGATTTTCTTGACAACTCCCCCTAATGTAGAGACCTACAATTAGTTTCTAGGGATATTACCAGAAGAGTCTTCTGGTGCAGATCCATTTTATTTTGTATAGGGATTCTTCTTTACCCATTTCTTCTGCATTTTCTTCTTGATCTCATCAATAGTGATCTTTCCTTTTCCCTTAACATCCAGTTGTTTATTCTGTTTTACCGGACCTCTTCTGTTCCAACATAATCTAGAAGTGTGGCCAAATTTGTTGCAATTGTAGTAGACAACACTTCTTTGCTTAGGCAAATTGTTCCACTGAATTTGTCTCGACTTGCATTGATTAGCAACATGTCCAAATCTATTTCATGCATAGAATTTGACATCTCTATGAGAGTTATGCATCATAGTTCTGCATTCACTTGACTTATGACCATACTTGTAATAATTAAAGCATTGTCCTAAAAATGACGGTCTACTTGTGTTCACCCTACTTCTACACTGAGAAGCCATATGACCAAATTTGTTGCAAGTATAACAATAACCATTAAATATTTGAGAATTAGGTTGCCTTACCGAATTTCTATTAGGCTTACTCATTTGGTTGGCTTGTCTAGGTTTTCCTTGTCTAGGATTCCTTTGAGCAGATCTGGAGATTTCTCCTTCTTCATATCCAAGACCCCATTTATCACCATTAGTTCTTTGTCCCTTGATTAACTCATCAAGTTTGGCTGAGCTTGCTTTGAATTTTTCCTTGAACTCATTTGTTGTAGCAAGTTCATCCCTGAGATTATCAAGTCATTTTTCAAGCTCTTCTTCATTGTTCTTAGATTGCTCCAATTCATTTTCTAGTCGGTTGCATTGTTCATACTTTTCTTTCAAGGATTGTGCAACCTTTTCTTCATTTCTCTTCCTGTCCTCTAACTCATTAGTCATCTTCATCGTGATGGATTCTGTCTCATGCTTCAAGGCAACATTTTCTTGAGCAAATTCTTCACATTCTTCTATTTTTTCTTTTAGGACTTGACTAAGTTGTTCATCTTCACTGATGTTGTTCTTTTGCTTGAGTTGACCACATAATTCTTTTCTTTTCTCCCTTGATTCATCAATCTTGTCTTTCAATGACTAGATGATTTTTTTTGCATTTGCAAGATTTTCTTGCAGTTCCCAGATCTCATATTTTGACTAGTCAAGATCATCCAAGGCTAGCATGAGTTGTTGTTGAAGACTACTTGTATCCATGAATTTCCAAGATCTCCCCAAGCTATTAGACTTCTTTAGAGGAACTAGCTTTGATACCAATTGTTGGAAACAAGCAACACTGAGAGGGGGGGTGAATCAATGTTGTGCAAACTTCAACAATTTTATCCTGATCTTTATTCCACTTAATAAACTTGACCAAAATTAATATGCTGAAATAGAAGACAATAAACCACACAACCATAACACAATATTTTTATGTGGAAACCCTATAAGGGGAAAAACCACGATGGATGGCCAATCCACACTAAGTTCTAAGTATACTCAAAATAATAATTACAAAATAAGAATGCACTTGCATTCAGGCTCACTGCCTAGAGCTCACTGCTTAGAAGATGGGGGCTCACTACCCTTACAATAGTTTGGAATTGATCCAAAAGAAAATGAACTGAGTAGATAGCATCTACAAATGCTTGATTGCAGTTCTGGTTTAGCTCTGATGACGAACTTGTGTCCTGTTTGACTAGTAATGAACTTCTACTCTGTTCTGCCCAAGTTTGCACACAAAATCTCTATGCGCAAGTGAAATTGTGCATGATATCACTCAAATACACCTTAGACATTCACAACACACACACACACAACTTCTTCACACTACTAAATGATGTGACCGGTCATCTAAATATATATGCTCGCCAGGAATTAATCGCCATAGGTCAGCTCAACAAAACTTAATAACATTTGCAACTTGTCGGCCCAAAAAGTCAGCTACACAAAAACGAGGACCCATAATTAAAGATCTAATTAAAATAATTCAACTTTATACAACGGTTATATACCATTTACACTGAGTTGGCTCCAACAGGAAAATAAATTGAAAATGTCCTACTGGACCTCCAAGACCATGTAGCCACAAGGATAGCAATAAAGGATTCAATGATAAGGTGTTTCACGTGCTTGATAAACAATTTCAGTGATCCATAACATGAAGTGATGATCCGGTGAAGCTATTAGACCATATACCCTGTCTTGTCGAAGACACACAATTTTCCACTAAAATTGTCGGTGCAACTGAATACACAACCGTGGGCCAAAATGATGACTACAGTTGCCATAAATGACAACAAAAAAAATAGAAAACTACGTCCACACAAGCCATATTCCAACAGAGAGAAGTAGAAGAGATACAATGCAACCCCCCCTCAATGTTGAGTCTCTTGCAATGATGGTAGAAGCTTGACATTGAATGTTGAAGATGATCCAATCTCGCTGAACAACATTCCTCCCCTTAGGAAGAAATAAAACCAAGAATGTATACATGATGTCAAGAAGATGAATGATGGATGATGATGTCTCTGAAGCATGCTCAAGTATCTCCATGTCGATGCCGAAAGTTGACACACTCCAAACAGGCATTATGGCCACACTGTTGAAGAGGACAATCCAACATCTAGTAGAGATGAATGTAGAATAGGATCCAAAGATAATGATATCCCCTCTGAAGAAAAAGAAGCCTCCTCCAAATTTTGTCCAAAAGTATCCACACTCACGTCAAACTGCAAAGAATGATCATGTAGAGAATAAACAAGAGGGTCAGAGTGTTCCCTCATAACAACTAAAGAAGGAGCATCTTCATCAAAGAGAAGATGAATGCTATCAATGATGTCCCCCAAATCTGCTAGATGAGACTCCACAAACAAGTCTGAAATACCTATCAAGAAGCCATCCAAAGTAGCTAAATCTGAAAGACAATGAGGATTTTGCTGCACTGAATCATAATGAGCCAAACTATGGCAACACAAGTATCCTTAGGTACAATAGTAGATGGAGGAGATGAAATGCATGACTCAAGAACTGGATCTAATGTGAGAACTCCCAAGTTCAAGAAGCCAAATGTATCCTCTAAATCATGGTTCATATGATCAACAATCAAAGCAACAATGTCATCATTAGAAGCAAAATTTGCAAAGGTATACAACCGAGATGAATGATCAACCACCCTAGTAGCAATGATCTCTTGACTCTCCAAGTCTTGAATGATGACTGAATTAGGTGTGAACTCCATAGTCCTCCCATCTCCACCATGTGTAATTTGATATATGGAAAGAAGATTGCTCGTCAAATGAGGAACACACAAGACATCCTGGAAAGTGTTGTCCCCAAAACTAATAGATCCCTTCCCAATTACACTCATGTATGTATTGTTTCCCATCAAGATAGGATACATAGTACAAGGCTAAAAAGAAGAGAAGATTGACTGTGAAGATGGCATATGATGAGATGCTCCTAAATCTAGAAGCCATCTCCCTGATCCTAGACCTGAAAAAGCACAAAGAGCTTGTCCTTTGTTTCCTGATGTAGATGCTTGACCTTTGTCCTTTTTAGACTATTTTGAAGGAGGTGATTTAGATATTCTAGAAGGAAAAGCAATTTGATTATTTTTAAGAAGATTTTTCAACTCATAAATATCCTTCTTGTAACAATAGTGTTCTTCATGTCCATCCTTCTTGCAATATGCACAAAAAGGCCTCTCCTTCTTAGATGATTCCCATTTAGAAGAGGATTTTTTCTTTGATTGATCTAAATGTGGATTATTCTTTGCTTTCTTTTGTTTCTTATTTGATTCTGATTCTTTCACCTGAATAACCAATAATGCCTAAGATTTAGAAGTCTTGATGAGACCCACTGAGATAAGCTTTTGTTGCTCATGTATCATCTTAGAAAATGATGCAAATGAAGGCGTAGTGTATGTAGACCCCATAGTCAATCTATGAATATGAAACCTAGAAACAAAAGAAGCATAATCAGAACCAAGTTTATTCATTGTATTGTAGACCAACTAAATGTCCTTATCAATTGCACATGCTTTACATTTCTCTCTTAGATCATTAACCTTAGTGATGTAGTCTTGGATGTCAAAGTTCTTAGGGTCAAGGCTCATCAGTTCACTATCAATTTGATAGCCTCTTACTTCATCTGTAGTACCATAAAATGTTTTCAATTTGTCCCAAGATTCATGAGAATTTTTACTTGATTCAATTTGGAACAAAAAATCTGAGAAACTAGTCTACAAAGACATCCAAGAGCTTTGGTATGTTTAATCATCCATTTTAACTTATTATCTGCATATGTAGGTTCAGGTACCTTATTTTCAACATATAGAGTGCGACCTTCTATCATTAGAATATTATATGCATTTTGATGCCATGTTGAATAATTATATGATGTGAGCAAAGGGACCTTAGAATGATCCATGAGAATGAGAAAGCACAAGCAAACAGATCAAAGCAATGCACCAAGAGACCCCCCCCCCCCCCAAATCACTCAATCAAGAAACCCCCAAGCAATATATGATTTGGTACTTTATACTTAGTGCATTTACAATTGCTAGATTCCAAAAACAACAAGCTAGACTTTGATCTTGGTACATGCAAATGCCAAATTTGACCACACAATGAAGTACAATTTTTGGTGCAAAATGAGATCAATCTGATCATACCACTAAAAAGTACATGAAAAATTATGCACTTTCAAAAAAACTACAACCAAAAATGTTATTGTAGGAGCAAGATATGAGCTCCCAAAGTTCCCAAAATGAGGACGAAGCAACAACACTTGTGAGAAAAAAACAGGCACCAAAAAGAAATTTTGATTGCACCACTACGAAGAGCATGACATTATAGCCCAAATAAAAAAAATTGCACTAAAAAAGGAGTCAAAATGACTAAGATATGACGCTTTGAAGTTGAATTGGAAAATTGAAAACTCCAACCGTGAGGGGGTAGAAAATTTCAAAATTGCGCTAATGTCACCTTTTCATGGGCTTAAAATTGACGGTCATATGACCGTCATACACTAGGTGAGCTTAATTTTGATGGTTGAATGGTCATCATAGGTCATCGTGCACTTGGCTAGAATATGTCGTCAGAATATTCTATTTTGTTGGAATATTCTTTCCACTTGCCAAAATCTCTGAAGGGAATCTTGAATATGCTATTTTAGAATATTCTTGTAGAATATTCCAGTCACTGTCAATATTAAAAGGACTTCCCACTGGCTATAACCGACTGCCTGTTGGGACTATGGGCTACGCGTGGGGCCATGGCTGGGAGGCCACATGGTTGCCGCACATGCACAGTACCTGGCGTAGGTGTAGTGTTGTATGCCTACGACTGCACAATAGGGGTACGATGCAGAATTTGCAGCCCCCTTTTTTTATTTTGATATTTAAAAAAAAAAAATTACAATGAAATAAATATCGACGTTAATAAAAAAAAAAAAAAAATTTTTAGAAAATTAAAAAAGGCCGAATATTAATTTTTTTTGAAATCATATCATCGAAATAATGACAACTTGGGGGGTCGTACGACTCCCTAGGAAATTTTGTTTTGCCTCACCAGACAACTGCTCCAAGTACGACAAATTGATAGTTGATCTTAGGGTTTTGGCCCTTCTAGACGTGATGGAAAGGTCGGATTTGACCCAAAATGCTCCAAAAATGTAGCTACCTTCTGGATTTGGCAACCACTCTTCAACTTCAAACCCTCATATATTTGGCCTCGTATGCCCAATTTGGATGAAATAAAAGAAAAAATCAACTTTCTTGAACCTTCCAGATGCAATGGTGAGCTTAGATTTGCACCCAAAAGCTCTGATTTGACCTTGCAATAAAGAGCCAAAAATGGAACCCCCCCAAATTTGGTATTTCTATCAAGTTTTTCTGATTCTCCAGATCATCATACGATGCAAGAGAAGAGCATACTCAACTTTTCAAGATTTACCAACTCTCTTAAAAATAAGACTCTCTAATGGCACCCAACCTGCTCTGATACCATGTTAGAATTGGCTATGGTTGCCAAGATCTTAAGGCCAAATGGAAAGCACAAAGAGAGAATAGAATGTGACAAGAATAAACTATATTCTTATCAATATGATTCAATGATATGATTGTGATGTATAATGTAGTAGATACCCCTTGGTTATATAGCCAAGGTGAGATACAAGATGTCATAGGATTATGACAAGTGTCTTAATCATATGACATGAGACAACTAATCACACTTACCTAGGTTCACATGTGTTACAAGTCAAAAGATAAGATAACAACTAATGAAAACTACACCTTCTAGACGGATTCCTTCCTAGGACCTAAGTAAACTTAAAATGTGTAAATAAGTCCCCTAGTAATGAATTAACTAGGTACAAGACTTTATTTACACCAACAAGACCACCATATCAACACAAATAGTACTAGGGAGGGCATAGGTTGAACCATCAAACACAACCTGTAGACCAAATTGTCCTAGTTCCTACTCCCCTACAAGTAATCTCGCCAAATCCACACATAGAATTGGTCGTCGGCCATAACAACTTGGTAGATGACTCAAATTCATAGTTTTTTTGTGCAATGATGTATATACACCCTTAAATTTCCCCAAAGGAAATCTGCAATAGAGAGTCGCTGAGTAGAGAAGACAAGAGAACACACATGATTCATCCCCTTATGAATACTAGTCCTCACAAATCAATAATTTCATCTTGATGGATCAAGTGCAATGTATGTCCCTAGAGCAGGAAGATGAGATAGCCCTAGAACATGCACTATTCTCATGGGTAGAAGGTGAGGATACAATCTTTGCAAATGAGACCCTTATGTTAAAATCCTTGCAGATCCAATCAAACTACTACACCCACTCTAAGAAGAAGCTAACCAAATCCCAAGAAGCTTTTGCAAGGCCTACGGTGACCTTTGGGAAAAATTCAAGCCCTCAACCATCACCTCTAGTATATAAAAAATGGAGGGATATAATACAAAACAAAATGAAAGAGCTTGAGGTTTGACCTCAAGGGTCATTAAATGTGGTTGAACAACTGAAGAATGCCCCAACCAATGTTTCACTTTGGGATGGCCTATCAATCCCTAAGCATAAATCTCTACTACGAGAGGCATTAGAAGACCAAGAGAGACCCACACAAAGTGACCCAGAAGCGGAACCAACACAAACCAAAGAGAGAAAGACCAATGGGAATGTGAAACACCATGTGCCATTCACACCCATCAAATCTAAAATAGGGGTAAGTAAAACAAAACCCACTCCTTTTTATTTTACTATCATTATGGGGGATAAGTTGTTGCATAATTCCATGATTGATTTTGGTGCTAGCACTATGGTGATGCCTAAGAAAATTGTGAATGCACTGCAACTTCAATATGAACCCTTAGATAAGAGAGTAATGTAGTTAGATGGGAGGAAGGTTCAGATCGTAGGTGTTAGCAAGACTCTTCTCCTAACCTTGTATTCCTATCCTAGTATCACACTACCCCAAGAGGTGGTGGTGACTGATATTCCACTAGTCTTCAGATTATGCTTATCAAGAGATTTCATAGTCAATATAGGTGGATATTTATCTTTTGATTGGTCTCACTTGATCTTGTGGACCAACTATGGCTAAAAAATGAAGGTGCCCTCTAAGCCATTGCACTCAGAACACATTGTTGATGATTCCATGATGAATTTTTAGGTGGCGCATGCATCTTTCTCAAAGAAAGAAATGTATTGCATAAAAATTCTTGAAGAAGGAGTGGTTGATAACATGAGTTCAGAAGAAGAGGTCCTCATAAATGAATTTAAGAGGAATGACCCATTCAAAAAATTTGATGCCACCGATCTTGGTACTTATGTAATCCATGATGAGGATCAGGTCATCCTCGAGATCATGAAGAAGAAAAAGGATCAGAGCAATGAACTTGAAACTGAGTCCAGTTTTTGGACCTTGCATTTCGATGGTGCAAAATGCAAAATTAGCTTTGGGGTCAGTATCCATCTAATATCTCCATCTAGGAAAGAAAACCTCAGATATTTTTGTTTCCAATTTATTTACATAAATAATTCAAAGTATAGTATGAAGCCTTGGTCCATTTCCTTAGCCTTACTGAGCACATGGGTGTGAAGCAACTAAAAGTATTCAGAGAATCTGAACTGGTAGTGAAACAAGTAAGAGGAACTACAACTGCAAAGAAAATCCACATGAGATCCTATTGCCATAGGGTGTGGGATCCAATTGAAGCATTTGAGGACTTAAATATTCAAAACATCCCAAGGTCTATGAATGTAGAAGTAGAAAAAATGGAAATGGTTGTTTCTCAGTTTTCCCCAGTGATCGATCTACTAATAAATGAGCATGTGGTGTGGGTGATTATTGAACCTACTATCCTGGAAAGTGTTCAAGAGAAATTCCCATATTTTCATGTTCCTCCAACAGTCATGCAAGTTTGTGGAGCAGATGCAACTAAATATTGAAGAGGCCTACAGAGATAAAATCATACAACTCCATTCCAATAAACTTCCAAAGGGATTGATCACCCTGGAAAATCTATTTGATTTTTGATGATGTGAGAAATGAAAAAGGAATTTTGTTGCAAACAATAGTGATTACTCCAAACTTGATGTAGGAGGTGGAAGAAAATTAAAGGTTGGGAAAGAGGTCTCCCAAAACGATAAGGATTTATTGGTATTCTCCTGTAATGATTATGAAGGGGTTGTGGCCTAGACCTATGACAACCTGAAAGGGTATGACCATGAGGTGATCCAACACACCATATATTTGGTAGAGCAGTCTAAGCCAATCTTCCAAAGGAAGAGCACTACTGAATTTGACTCCATTTTTCGACGGACGTTCGTCGGTCGTTCGGAAAATCTTTGTCGGAAAAGCGACGAAATGACGAAAACATTTTCGTCGTAATTTCAATGACGAATTAAACGTTGAAATAATGGTGCAGCTTCGTCGGTCGTCGGCATCATAAAATGACTCGGATGTTCATCGGAATATCGACAAAAACTTCGTGTATCCACCAATGAATTACAACCAAAATGTAATTGCAATGGCTCTTCTGAAGCGTCGAAAGAACACTAGAAGTTCGTCGCCATTTCAACGAAATGGGCAAGTATTTATGATGAAGCCTTCGTCACAGCTAAGAAACTTCGTCAGATCTTTTATGTGATTTGTCGGTGGCATTCGTTGAAATTGCGACGAAATGGGCAAGGAGTTCCGACGAAGCATTCGTCGCAGCTAAGCAACTTCATCGGACCTTTTCTATGATTCATCGACGAAATTCATCAAACTTGCAACGAAATGGGCAAGGAGTTACGACGAAGCCTTCATCGCACCTAAGAAACTTTTTCAGACCTTTTCTATGATTCATCAGTAGACTTCGTCGAAATTACGATGAAATGGGCAAGGAGTTATGACAAAGCCTTCGTCGCAGCTATAGCAACTTCGTCAGACCTTTTCAATGATTTGTCAGTTGTTTTCGTCGAAATTTCGACGAAACAATGCAATTTTTTTAAAAAAAAATATTCGTTGACTTCGATAGAAAACTCACTCCGATAGTCCATGTCTTTCTGATGACTTTTGTTGACAAGACAAATCCAATGTCACACCGATTTGACCTCTTCAGGAGTTTTGAACACTGCTGGTTATCAGCAAGACATTCTAAGGGTCTCGCCAATTAAACAAGTGTCTAAGAGCAAGTAAACAAATGGAACCTATTAATTTTCTTATTTTGGGGTTCTTTAAATCATTGAATATATACCATCTTCTTGTGTATAATGTACTTATATTCAGATTTGAATTTGAGACCAATTGTCATTGCACATTCCATTTTACTTGCACAGAGTATTCTATAAGCAATATATTGATAATGCCAAATGATTTATGGTGTTGTACAAATCTACCTATCATCACAATTCTGTTGTTCCCCCTGAGAGAATCCTGCAAAGACAAGTTTACAATACCAAGTCAAATAATATGAAAAAGACGTACTTCCATACAAATTAAATGATTATTCTCACAATGACAATTGTCTAATTACAACAACAATTCCATGAAAGGTTATTTATGCTTCATAAGAGATGACTGATCATACATACAGACTGCAAGATGCATAGAAAAAGCATTACACTTGAGAACAACCAAGGGCTAACAAGGGAAGGAGTTAAGAAAAGTCTTGATTGAAGAGAAAATGTGTAGGGAAAATGTTGAGCAATGTCAAGAGAATAGAGCTTGTAGGACATATTCTTGACCTAATTGTGTGTGGGAAACGTTAGTATCAAAGTTAAACAATAAAAACACACAAATGAAACATTAAACTAAAGAAAGCAAGATAAATTGGATTCAAAGAAAACAAACAAAGCTTCTTTAGAACCGTTCTATTATTCTCTATCTCCAGTGATTCTTTTGAAGCTGCTGCTCTCAGATTGTGTAAGCAAAGCTTATTAGAATGGCAACCTGCAGAATGAGTATGCAAAAGGAGAGTGCTTCTCTATCCTATATGCTGGTGGAGTGAAAATGTTGATACGGATATGCACAGGGGTTGTGGATTATGGATGCTTCTAAAACTATGAAATGAGGATGATAAGCCATGATATGGAATGCTATGCTATGCTAAAAACTGAAATGTTATGAATGCTTGAAAGCTAATCGACTATAGTTTTCCTGTATGAAAGCTTCTGTGTTTTTCAGAGACCCGACAGTCCCTTTTATAGATTTTCACAGGCAAGAGTCTGGCTGGCAAAGATCAATGGTTGTGAGATTGTCTGGTAATTTTGAATGGTGAGAGATGGAGAGGTTGAGAGGAAGATGGAAGATGTTGGGAGGTTGGAGAGAAGAATGGAGGCTTGTCTTCAACCCACGGGAACAAGCTTGCACAGGAATAGAGAAATTAATTTTCTGTTTTGGAAGTTTGTTTCACGGTTGTTGAAGATAATCCAATATTAAATAAATAAATTTATTTAATTTCATGTGAGTTTGATTTTTGATTTTAGGACTATAGAAGATTTAATTAAATATTTGAAATATTTAATTGTGAATGGACTTTAGAAGAATTAATTAAATATTTAGAATATTTAATTATGAATGGAATTTTGAGGATTTTTAGAAGAGAGGAATATTTAATCTTTATTTGAATAAAATATTCAAGCCAAGATTATATGATAATTAATATAAATAAATCGTAATGTTTATTTAATTAATTAAGAAATAGATAAGAAAAGTGATTAAATAAACTTATTTATTTAATCTAAATGAAAGAATGAACAATATAAATAAATTATTTAAATTTATTTATACGCAGATTGAATTCTGAGATTTAATTAAATATTTAAAAATATTTAATTAATTACCACTATTGTGATGTGACCATTTTTAGGTGTATACACTAATCAAGCTCTTGAACAACTTAAACAAAATTAAAATACTAACACATACATGAGACATGTAATGAACTTCCAATATTTGCTATCTTTTTCATTAATGCAGAGGTAGGTAAAGGAGAAATAATTATAATTGTAACACTATTCATAGTCCAGTAAATTATGTTCATAATTTGTGTTCAATGGACCTCAGTTTTATCATTATACTGCCCATCTAATACCATATTTTAATCCGAGGTTCAACTATCTTAGATCTAAAGAAGCACCTTCAATTAACCATTTAAAGTACTATAAAATAAGGTAAGACTTTTACTTGAGAAAGATTGGGTACACTTGTAGGATTAAAGTTCTCGCAATCATCAGGATTTATTGGCACAAGACACAACCTGCAACATATGAAGTAATGGATGACTACAAGTTAGTGAAATGGTCCTATATGTGATTGGTTTGAAATTGATTGGTAGAAAATAAGGTTACAAACAGATCTACATGAAAAATTATGAGGACAATCTACTGTAATCATCAAAATAGATTAAAAGTGCAAAGGAAAGAGTCGAGCTACATCTCTAGAGCCTAAAAAAAAAACACATGCAAGAAACATAAAAAAAAGAACAAACCAGTTTTTGGATGAATACAAAATGGTGCCTTCAGCAAGTGATTCATATGCTTTTCACACTTGACATGACATTAAGAAGATTTAGTCTTCCTCTGTGAAATTAACTACTTACAGAATAAACCCAGAAACCAATATTATATACCTCCATATCTAGCCGAGGGTAGGTATAAGAGAAAAAAAATCTTCAATGCAATGCCAAAAAATATCAATGTGTGTGTAGGTTTGTATTACTCAAAATATCATTTCACTGCCTAAGGAAAAATACCAAAGTGATGTTTTAAATTTCAATCTTCACATAGGCTCCCTTATTGCTACACATGCATATACAAGCATTAGTCGAGCTCTAAACTATTGAAATATTAAGGATTTAATTAGCTATAAGATGGAAAGTTGTTGTTTAGACATAATCCATCATCTTTTACATATCTTTATTCACTCCTAGCGCTTCAGATAAATTTGTGTAAATGAGACAGAAATGTGAATCTCTTATGACAAAGAAAATTCTTAAAAGGAGGGGGAGAGAGCAAAGGGTATGGGGCAAGAGAATGCTTGAATGTATAGCAAAGTATAACATTTTGATCATTATAACAATGAAATGAATCTTAAGTTTGAAGCATTAATATCATTGACAACATTTATGATCAAGAATGAATGTAAGTAGAGAAAATTTTGCATACCTCCAGATGGTACAAAATTTCATGGTTAAGTCGAAGCCTCCCATCAAAAAAAAGATCCAAATATCCGTGTATCTATCTCAATCGAGCCTCTAAACCCTTCAGAGCTATCAATTTTTCCACTAACCTGTTATGCACAAAAGTCAAATTTTAGAGTTATGTCACCACTAAAAATAGAAGAAACAGAGCTTTAAAACCAAATCCACACACAAGACAATGTGGTATTCATACAAATCCCATACAAAAACTAAACTCAAAACATTGGAATGGAAAACAACTTCAAATTATGATGCAGAGCATGGACTTAGGGTATAAAGAATCATTTTTCTACCACCATAGTGAAAAGTTAGCACTTTCTTTCATCTTTGCATATTGGTTTGATGCTTCAAACGATGCATTTCTTATATTGAAAAGTGCATTACCTTATTGAGCTTCTCTTTGTTTCAAGAATATTTTAATATTCTCTACTTAACAGGGCCAACCACATGATGGTAGAAGCTCATTTGGCCCCTCCCCCCCCCTTACATCACTCTCAATTCCCCATACCCAATCATATAACATTAATCATTCATTCATCCATTAATAACATATAACATTCATTCATTCATCCACTAATAACATATAACATTCATTCATTAACATATAACATTCATTAATTAAAATATTCACATTCATTAATTAACATATAATATTCATTCTTTCAGTTTTTACATATTATCAAAAATATGGTTGTCATGATATGATTACAATCACTTTTTTTTTGTTTCTTTTTTAAAGCTAAAAAAATATGAAGTGGAGTATCATTTTCTAAATCATATGTCCCCCCTTTAGTTGTTCTGCCCTCTGCTTGTGATCTTAATGTAGGCCTAGTCATCTGCTCACGACGTGGACGTCGCTGCAAGGGGGGGTCTGCTGCAATAACAAATAAATGTTAAACTAATATGTTTTATTATTATTGTTACAAGTATTTCATTAATTAAAAGAACATTAGAGTGGTTCTCTTTACCTGATGGGTCCACATCATGTTCTTGAACTTCTGTTATAGACTCATGCTCAACATGCTGAACACCCTCTAAATCCTGATCTACAGTTGAAACACGAAAGGTTAAATTAATTAATACACCAATTGAAATTAAATATGTTTAAAAGAACATGAGAGTGGTCCTCTTTACCTGATGGGGCCACATCATGTTCTTGATCATGCTCAACATGTTGATCACACTCTACATGCTCTAAAGTTGAAACATGAAAGGTTACATTAATTAATACACCAATTGCAATTAAATATGTTTAAAAGAACTTTAGAGTGGTCCTTTTTACCTAATGGGGCCACATCATGTTCCTGATCTTCTCTAGCCTGATCATGCTCAACATTTTGATCACGCTCTACATGCTCTAAAGTACCGGGATGCACACCATGACCCTCATCTGCAAGTTGTACTCCACCCTCACCAGGCTGCATTCCAATGTCATGTGCAGTATTATCATTGCTTGAATGTTTAAAACAAATATGCATGTAATTACTTTATGGTGGAAATTAATATTGAATAGATTGCACAAGTATTCAATTTTAAATAAACTTTATTGAGTTTATTTACCTGCGTGTCAGATGTAGTGGAAGGTTGTGTTTTCCCAGTCAAGACTCTTAGGCATTCGGCCATGACTCTCCATAGCCTTCTTTGGGAAGAGCAATCTTAGTCATCTTTTGTAGAACTCTGTTGAATTAGAGGATCCTACATTTTTTCATAAGATCATGAATTTTTGCTTCTATGGTGTGATAAAACCAAAATTGTTTTTCAATTTATTATTTGGATACTATATTTCATTTTATTGATGCCCCACAATTTGTGCGGCTAATTTCATATAACCACCAGAGCCAAGTTTTTGTTGCCCGTGTTTTTCTAGTCCTTCCTTTGTTTCCTTCGATGTGTCGGGAAGCCTATGAAAAGTTTGAAATACGTTAGATTATGTAAAAAGAAAGAGTAATCAGTATATAATTACATTTTTGATAGTATCACATACCTCCTTGGCCCAGTGGTGTCTTTCCTTTTTCCTTTTCAGCCTTCTCCTTTCCATCTGACACCAGGTCCTTCCACTCCCTCTCCGGAATCATGGGGGGACGCTCGTACTTTTTGTTCTTCTTTAAATGTGACCTATATTGGTCCCTCGCATACTTTAGATAGGTACCAGCTTTCTTAAGGACCTTGGTTCAATTGAATGTTTTATCACCGAACAACACAACTAAATGGTTAATGAGCTCATCTTTTAAATCTTGTTTTTTGGCATTCCACCGTGTACATATGGTGGGCCTGAAGAGCTCCAATGTAATATCACTTAGATGTTTATAAAAAACATCATTTACTACAAAATGATCATAGGATCAATAGTCTAAAAAGAGCGATCAATAAGTAAATTTTAATTGGATTATATATAATAATAATTAAAACATTTTAAAGTACCTGGGACCTTCTCTATCTTTATGGGTACGAAATCCTCGGTCACCACAAATGTGACCAGCAATGTTCCCGTACTAGTAATACAGGAAGATCTAGGAAATGCTGCTAAAACATCACCAGTACTAGTGGCCTCTGCATCCCCAGGTACATGTCTTGATGCATGTTTTGGCATGTGTTCACTGCCAGAGGGTGCATTAACGGATGCCTACATGGTATGTGTTTCCGACATTTCAGACGATAATATAGGCACGAATGATGGGGTCAGATGATGTGATGTATGCGCAGGATGATTAGGATGGACACTTGTACCAACCCCTGCTCCTCGGGTAGCACTTGTAGTACCCTAATCATGGCCAGGAGCATCATGAGGAGGCAAATAATCCTGTAAAAACAACACATATTTTAGTTCATGACATAAAAGAGTACAAAATATAAAACCATGAATGAACTTATGTATAATTAAAGACCTCATGACAGCTTACTTGCAAGTTTTGTGATCTCTCAGTCAATATTTTAACCCTCTCTCTTATCTCATCTATTTGAGGCACTATGAATATCAACTTAACGATTTCTTCATTGCATTTTTTTTGGATCTTCCTTATCATATCAAGTTGGTTTGTTGAATAAGCGATGTCATCACCACAAAATATTAACTACACCTCACTATGGATGCTCTTGTCTACTGCTGGTGCCTTTCCCTGATCAGTCGACTGCAACAAGAATATTAAAAATATTATCGAAATTAACCCAATAAACTTATGAAAAAAACATAATAATAAAATAATTTTCTCATATCTAATTTGTACAATTACAATGAGGTAAACCTGTCGGGTAGAAGCGCCTGAAGATACATCGTGATCTGTGCTCTGGGCCAGAGCCTTCTCCGTACGATCAATGTCCTGCTGTGACAAAAATTAAATATAAAAAAACATTACCAAAATGAAACCAATAGACTTACGAAAAAAACATAAGAATAAAATGGTATATTGGAGTCATTAATTGGAGGTTGGGTAAAATGGTACATAGTACGTACCACCCCCATAGTAACTATGTTTGTAACTAAGCGATTCAAATTGTAATCGATTATCAACTCTTCCCCTGCAATTATTGATTTTATCGCACATAGGAATACACGGTTTCCCTCACGCGCCTTGAATATGCAATTGGGTTGCTTATTTGTTGACCCAGGCCATGTATTGTTTATAAACCCTACAATATTCCCTAATGCTTTTGTCCTTCCGTCAATGAACATAGCCACTCCTTTATTTTGATCCTTATCTTTTAGTTGTATATAATTTGCTGATAGTGCATACCTACACATACTTCATGTATATCGAACCAGTTGCATCTAATCTTTGTAACTGTAATAGGGTTTGACATACTCCATCAATTCAGTAACTTTTTCGTAACAGACCTTTATTCCGTCCATGCAAAATAGGCCCAAACCATGTAATGACAATGGTGCTATGCGATATATCCTCTTGTTGATACAAAAATCAGTGTTTATTGGAGGAAATTCCTTGGGTACCCATTGTTTCCGTAGATGTTTGTACCTCAAGGGCACCTCAATGTTGCATATTCTCTCATCATCATAAGAACATGACCCCTCTTCAACAAGAAAAAATTCCATGCGTTTACAAAATTTTCTTCTAATCTTTTGACCTCTAGTTGATCTCCCTCTTTTAGACATACTGCATGTCTCGCTTTCCTCTTCTCTTCCTAAATGTCCCTCGCTCATGGAAGACAGATCTAACAAATACCTATTTGGTGGTACCTGCACTCATAAGGATGTTGGATGAAGTTCTTTCACGGTGATGTGATCCCAAGGTGACATTATGATTAATCTATCATTTCATTGCTAGAATTTTACAGGTTATAAGGTAATCAAGTCTTGATAGATTGCAAGTTATTGTTACTACCGTCCAAATGTGTCCATCACAAATCAAATCTACTTAACGTTTTAACTCCCAAACTTTGTAACAAGTGTTAAATGTGACTATGGTCCTGAGTTACACAACCAAGGCCTCAAATGTTCTCTAATTGTAATCAAGGAATTTTTCTCTTCATTCCAAGTAAATAAGCTTGAGAGGAAACACCACCAAGTGGTTTATTGGACACCTACACTTATTCAAAAATAGCAGAAATTTACATTTTAATTTCCATATGTCTAAGTGTGGACAATGGGAGGGAGTGTGTACTAGGCCTGGTTAAAGTCATCATAAGTTTATGCTTTGGAATTTTTTTTTAAGTCATATTAAATCTGCCTATGTCTAATTGCTGGGAGACTTTTGGTATGTTTTAAGGTAGGATGATTGATGAAAGAGCCCAAAGACTAGCCTTTCTCCATGGTATCTAGGTACACATAGCAGCGGTCTTCTCTTATACGGTTGGACATGATTTAAAGAACTTAGCTAGGAATTATTCATTTAACCTAGGGTTTTCTCATAATGCCATCATTGGAAAAGTATGATCAAATTCTTCTATTATGAAGAATTTGTCTATGTGCCTCTAGTAATCACTATAAATGTTTGTAAGGATAAAATGACTAATTGCATAAGGTAGGAGAGAATCAACTTTGAGTTCTTCAAAGATTATATTCCTCTATTCATAATTTTTAAGGGTTGTGTGTGGAGGAGGTTATCATTACCAAGAAGGGAGGAGACCTTTCCTTGTATTCTTTTATAATTTTCATTATTCTTATTTATTTTACACTTACATTTACAAATGCACATACATATGCATTTACTAATTTCATTTATTTCTCATGTAGTTTAATAGTTTGATCGATTTCATATTATATGTGTTGAAGACTTTAGAATTTCAATTACATTAATTTATGGATATGTTGTATCTATAACACTACAAAACCATATGCTCTTTGTATTTACACTTGCATTTAGAAATACACATTTATACACATAGATATAGATTTCTTTGATGATATGTTGCATTTATTGTTCTAGGAGAGCATCTAGTAATTGCATTTATATTTACATTTAAATACATAGACATACATGCATACATACATACATATATATATATATATATATATGTGTGTGTGTGTGTGTGTGTGTGTGTGTGTGTGTGTGTGTGTGAGTGTGTGTGTGTGTGTGTGTGTGCATGTGTGTGTGTGTGTATGTATATCATTTTATGTCGGTGTTGAAACAACCCATTAGGTGCGTACATGGATGAAAATTCATAAAGTAGATCTCCCATACATGTTTTGTTGAAACCTAGGCTTGAACTGTCATTTCACATGTTTTCTTCACAAAACTATTGAGGACAACAACTATACCTTCTTTATTTCTCATCCTACACCCTATTCATGCATCCTACAATTACAACAATATCCATGGGGCCTCTTACACAAGCTACAGTAATCACAAAAAGTGTAAGAGCCCCTTTATATCATGTTTCAACTACAAAACCCTCAAAAATAGGGTAACTCAGATTATGATTTGTTGGTGAGTTGTATGGACAAAATCATTAGCACCATCTCATTCATGGAGTCTTTTGAAAGAGAAGCGAATCGGGTGGCAGTTAAGTATAAACCTTATAGTGTCAAGGTGAATGAGGTGATCAATTTGATTGGCCAACTGATGAAGAGTACCAGAAATGGTTAAATGTATATTTAACTGAGGAAGAGTGAAAAGGAGTAGGCTGCTAACGGTTGACAAATCAGCTATTGCAGTTACAACAAATTCCAGTTTTTTTTTGGTGATAGTCTAGGCGTGGAATTCTTGAAGTTTTTTGTTGCTACATCAACCATTCTCAGCGGGCACAATGAACAAGAAGATTCTCTAGGGAGATTGTTGTTGTAACAAATTTTTGGAATATCACAAGGCAGTCCAATTGGCTGGTGACACGTGTGCTTTCTGGCCTGATGCTTGTTTGCTCCTTCTTTTTCTATAAGGATTTCAAGGCCAGAAGTATGGGTTAGCAAGTTAGATATTTTTGGTCGAGTCTAGATGAAGTTGCAGAGCAAATTGTAAAGTTTGATGGTTTTAGGGAAAATGCAATTTAGGTTTTGAGTCATTCTATAGTAGGTTTTGAATTCAAGGGGATTTGATGTTTTATAGCTTGATCTTTGGCATTTGAATTGATATGATTAATTGAACTCATGTCTCTCCATTGTACAAGCATATCTGAATTTTTGAATAAAATGATCAAGGAGTTGTTTCATTCATCTGCCTTGTTGTGAATTATTATTATGATTCTTGTTTTGGAGGTTAATTCAAGGAGTGAATTAAAATGCTTGAATGGGATTGTAGGTGGATATATGCTTTGTATAAGGATTTGATAAGTAGTATTGGGTTAGAATACATATTGATGATATTGTAAAAGCAATGTTATCAAAGGATCTTATATGTTATGTTAGTTATCTCATGCTCCAAATGGTTGATATTATTGATAAACAACCAATTCTATTAGGTATTATCCTATTATGTTGGTGATTAAATTAGATTATTTGTTGTTGTTAATGTTGTTTTATGATGATGGTGCGAGGAGGTTATGGCATTAAGGGATTACCCTCCCAGGTCTTGTAAAGCCCAAAGTGTAGGAGGTATTTCAAATCCTCGTCAATTGGTCTAGGTCCCAAGAGCTTCCCTTTATTGGAATTGGAAATTCCATAGGTAGATAAGAAGATCAACTTGCTTCCCATAAAAACAACCAACACCTTGCATATGTTTGTGGTGGAGGTATTAAAGAGGAAGTGTATGCCTCTATTTCCATTCATTAGATCTACCTTAGCCTAGCATATACTTGGGCTAAGTCTACAATTGCCTCAGACTCATGTGATGAAGGCTATGTGTGATGAAATCCTAGACCTCAACCAAGATGTGGGTAGATTGGGGTTTTCCAAGACACGAAATTTTGGTGGATAAAAATGTGAAAAGACTAAGCTATTTTATTTTTTCTATCTTATCATATACCATTTTATGAGGAATGGGGGGTGCGATGTAGGGAAAGATCTTTGGGGAAACTAGGCATGAAAAATTGAAGGTTAAAGAGAGATGGGGGTGCCAAAATTCTGATTACTCATTGCCCCTTGGTCGTCGATTTTCCTTGAGTGCCCTCAACCTCGTCCTCGGCGCTAGTATTGACCTTGTTTTCACTTCTCCAAACTCTTCCTCGGCATTGATATTGACCTTGTTTTCACTCCTCCAAACTCTTCGTCGGCGCTGGTATTGACCTTGTTTTAACTCCAAACTCTTGCTCAGTGCTGGTATTGACCTTGTTTTCCTCCTCCAAACTCTTCCTCGGTGCTGGCATTGACCTTGTTTTCCTCCAAACTCTTAAATTGAGTATTGACCTTGTTTTCCTCCAAACTCTTAAATGAGCTGGTATTGACCTTGTTTAACTCAAACTCTTCTCGGCAGCATTGACCTTGTTTCACTACTCTAAGCTCTTCCTCGTACGGCATTGACCTTGTTTTCCACTACTCCAAACTCTTCCTGGTGGCATTGACCTTGTTTTCCTTTCTCCAAACTCTTCCTCAGTCTTGGTATTGACCTTTCACTTCCCAATTTGTGACTCTGACTTTGGTTTCGTTAGGTTTTACAGTATGTTAATTAAGTTCAAATTTTGGTGCCATTTAGCTAGGTTTTAATATTCTACAATATAGTTAAGTATATATTAGCTATATTTTACATAATAAATAATATAATTATTCAACTTATTATAATTATATATTATATTCTTTAACAAAATTATTAAATACTTATAAAATTATTATAATTAATAATAAGTATGTTTTTATCTAATACAAAATATAATTAATATAATATATATTTAATATAATAGTAATATATATTAATATGAGAGAGAGAAACTAAATTTTGATTGGTTGTTTCATGTCAACAATCCAAGGATGTCATGTGTCCTTGGGGAGTTATGCTCAAGGTAGCATGCCATTTGATTAAAGATATGATAATTCTCTTTTAAGACCTCTTCAATGTACCCATTGCACACTTAAGGAGACAAAGATAAATATAGGGAAGAAAATATAGAGAGCGAGGGAGATAATGACAAACATAAAAATAGAAAGGCATACAAAGAGATATAGAGGGGTAGAGAGATAAAGAGATAAGGATGAATAGATAGAGATATAGGGAAGGTGATTGATATATCTCTCCCTGTCGCTCTCTATATCTCTATATCTCTATATCTCCCACTATCTATGTCACTCCCTCTTCCCCCCTCTATCTATTGAGCTATCTCTCCCTCTCCCCCCTTTCTCTCTCATTCACTCCATCTCTCCCTCCATCGCTCCTACTCTATATCTCTATCTTTATTTCTCTTTTTATCTCCCTCTCACTCCTCTCTCCATCTCTTTCTATCTATATCCCTTTCTCTCCCTCCCCCTCTCTATCTCTCACCATCTCTACCTCCCTATCCCCCTATCCATCGACTCTCTATCTCCACCTCTCTTCCTTTCTCTTCCCATATATCTCCATCTCTCTTTCTCTTCCCATAAATCTCTATCTCTCTCTTTCTCTCCCCATCTATCTCTATGTCCCCATATATTAACTAAGAAGCCATGAAATCATACAATGCATACAATAGTATATATTGGAAAAACTATAATAGTGTTTTATTAAACTATAAGTAACACTTATCTTTCTAATGTCAAGCCTTCTTATAAAAATAGTGTTTTATTAAACTATAAGTAGATTATTGTCACCACTCTTCATTCAACATGAAATGCAAATGTAGCAATTGTTTTGTTGCTTTTGTCAAGTTTCATTAACCAAGCTATTTACTGGGTTGAATAAAGTTGTGTTATGACCCTTCATCTCTTTAAAATAATTAGACAATATTAGCGAGATCAGGAAGGGGAGAAAACTAAACTCCTTCAAAATAGGGGTAGTTGTGGGTTTGTTGGTTTTATTTGTATACTATATACTTAGTTCCTCTAGGATAAATAAGTCACTTTAGATCATTTTCTTAGTTGTGTATCCTAACTAATATAGAGTAAGCTTTTTCATTTTAATTGACTACTACATAATAGTTTGTGTGTTGAAAGAATTGTTTCCATTCTTTGTATTTTTTACATTGGAATACAAATCATGTTTAATTTCATGCCAATATACTTCTTTCATAAAGATATTTGTTTGAAATAAGTGCTTCATAACCCATCTAATCAAATCATAATTAACCTATCAAAAGGCAATAGGATTTTTCTAAAGAAAAGAACACTTGACCCAATCATAAGTGTATGGCCTTCACAGAAAGGAGTGATCCACCTTAGCAATAACAACTACCTGATTTAGACCTAGGTATGTGTAGGATCATGATGGGCCAAAAAGTGGCAACATAAAAAAAGTAGCATTTTGAACTTGCCAAAAAATGCGAAAATCCTGAGTTGACTTTTTTTTTTGGGTTGGTTGTCAGTACATTGCTCCATAGCAATGCCCAAGCCAAAGTACTACAAATCGGATATCCGATTTGTTTTGGATATCCAATTCATGTCTAATATCTAATTTTAAAAACATTTTAAAATGTAATACTTTGGTGCTATAAATCAAATATCTGATTTTTGCACACATATACCCAAGAGTAATTAGGAGGTGGAGGGTGGGAAAGAGAGAGAGAGGGAGAGAGAGGGAAAGGGAGGGAGAGAGAGAGAGAGAG